>JAWWTY010000038.1:7371961-7510351 GCA_035222235.1 Margarornis squamiger
GGCTGCACTGCATCATCCCCTGATCCCCAGAGATGGGGGGCTGCACTGCATCATCCCCTGATCCCCAGAGATGGGGGGCTGCACTGCATCATCCCCTGATCCCCAGAGATGGGGGTCTTCACTGCATCATCCCCTGATCCCCAGAGATGGGGGGCTCCACTGCATCATCATCCCCAGTGATGGGGGGAGGCCTGCTGTGCATCGCTCTGAGGGGCTGGGGTTTTGCAGTGCATCAACCCCTGGCCCCACTGATGGGGGGCTTCACTGTATCATCTCCCACTCCCCAGTGATGGGCACTGCACAGCTTCGTCCATCTCCCTGGGCACAGATGGGGGTCCATCCTGGTGCTGAGCACTGCTCTTTGCTGGGAGCTGCTCTCCACATAACATCAAAGCCTGCTCTTGCTTTTTACGGCTCCTAGAAGCCCTCATTAGGGTGTGCAAATGAGCAGAATATTTGCTTCACTGAATATTTTCTCCCCTGTCTGCAGAGATTTTGTAAATAAAAATTTTGAGCCAGTCTCACTGCTCTGGCAGGTGAAGAACTAAAGGAATCTGAAATAGACTTCACTGCCTGTCCTTCACCCCAACATATCCTGTCACTTTGCTCTCTAGATCTCCCTGCTGGTGCAGTGCTGGCTGCAGTATTAAGAAAATGCCTGAAATCCTCAGCCTGACTTGTTCTGTTGCAGGAAAGCTCCCAGGAGCAGCAGAGCAGTGATTTCCCTCTTGCCCTCTCCCTCCCAACAATGCCAGACTGCTCTGCCTTGGCTGGACTGACCAGCTGGCTATCAGTTCCCCTCCCAAGGTCTCTCCTTTTAGGAAAAGCAGCCAGAATAAAGATCTGTCTATTCTCAGCTCTGAAATTCTGGAATCCTCTCCTCAGGCCTGCTGGGATTTTCCAGCCTTGCAAAGGGCCCTAAACCCTTGGGAAGCAGCAGGGGCAGACAGGTGGTGTGTTGGTGTGGGATGCACTGGGAGCTCTGCCCAGCTCCTCGGCTATCCTGAGGTGTGGGTGGCAGGGCAGCAGGATGCTCTAAATGATGATGAAGTACAAACTATCCCTGTCCTGCCTCCAAGTCAGGGATCTGCAGACAGTGAAGCACTCCAGCACCTGCCTTGCCACAGGACAGCCACGCCAGCATTTAGTGACTCCTTACAGCATCCTTTTAACGAGAAGGGCAGCGTGTTGGTGTGATTCCTTGCTGGAGCATTTTTTGGCTTCAGCCCCAGGGATAAGGAACAGAACAGAGCTAAAAGGGACATTTGTCTGGGAAAATAGTGGAATACCCTTGGGAAAAGCAGTTTAAATATCCATTCAGTGGTTTTATAGCTGTTTCCAGGGATGTGCTTCTGGAAATACAGACCTGTGTCCACAAGCCCTGACCTCTGTGAAGTGGACAAGGTGTAGGGTTGAAAGGCAGCACTCAGCACTTGCTGAGAACATAAGTACCTCTGGCACAAGGATTTCACCCTCTTGATGTGCTGGAGAGAGGAGCGTGGCACATCTCCCCAGAGCCATGGAGCTGTGGCTAAGTTACTGACCCCTCTCTCTCTGTAGCCAGGGAGAATTGTGCCTTTGTGGGAGCAGAATCAGGCCTTTGGAGGGGCAGAAGGTGCCCTTTGGTTCCATTTAAGCTGGCGCCATGTTCTTCTGGAGGTTTCAAAACAGAGCTTTATCCAGCACAGCGATGCTCCTCATCGGCTCCCTAATGTACATTGCAGCAGCCGCTAATAAAATATAGATACATGTAATGGGCACAACCATGTGTGGAAATGGAATCGGTCCCTCTTCAGGGCAATTACGTGCTGAAAGAGCAGTGGTGGAGTTTCAGGTAGCCACAAATAGCCAGGCAAACAATCACGTTACACAAGTGGCTGGGCTCACGGCAGGGGGATTATAATAGGGACAAGTCAGGGCTCTTTGCTCGTTAGCAGGAGTTGAGCTCGGTGTGTTTTTGTGCTTTGATCCCAGCTGGAGCTCTGATGTGCTTCCATCAGGAAGTGGCACTGAAGGAGGACTTACTGCTTTTCCAGGACACAACAGCTCAGGGCCTGGGCTGCAACAATGGGCTTCAAGTTTTCCAGTGTCTGGATGTCAAAAAGAGCATCTCCCATTCGACATTCCAGGCCCTCCACTGAGGGATGGACCTCTGCAAGTCACACCACCCAGCAAAACACTCAAGATGTCTGTGAAGTGACACATGTCAAGCAACCCTGCCACCCAGTTTAGGGACAATTCTTGCTATTTAGGCCGTCTTGAAAAGCAATAGCCTTCATTCTGTGGGAGAACATGCTCCCTGGAAGCAAAATGTCTGTGTGACCTAACTACTTTACAGCAGGTAGGTTAGACCACCAGTGTCTCCCTGTTGAGATACTGATGCCCAGAGGGTGTCAGAATGCCAGGAAGGTGCCAAGATGCCCAGCAGGCCCTGGGATGGCCACAGAATGCCGGGATACCCAGGATACCCATTGTCTGCCTGTAGAGACACTGGTGAAAAGCAAGCCTTGTCCCTTCTCCTTGCCACCCAGCTGGCACTGGAGGCATCCCTCACAGGGCATCTTTGCACAGGCCTTTCAGGCTTTAAGGGCCAGATGTTGGGAAGCCTGCAGGGTACCTGGATGCCCTCAGGGTGCTGGGGTGCCTGCCAGGCACTGGAGATACCCACAGGATAGCAGGATGCCTGGCAGTTGCTGTGGGTGCCAGCAGGGTACCAGGATGTCTGCTGGGGTGGTGGGGATGTCTGCCAGCTTCTGGGATGCCCGCAGGGTGCTGAGATGACCACTGGCCGCCGGGATGTCCACCGGGGGTTCCCGGAGGGTGCCGGGATGCTCTCCCCGTGCCGGTACCGGGATGCGGTGGGGCTCTGGTGCCACCTCGTGGGCTGTCGCCTCCCGGCGGCTCCGGGGCTGGCGGGGGGAGCGGGCGGCACTGCCCGTGGGTCCCCAAGGGCAGCAGCTCCCTCGGGATGGGGGGCTCCGCACTCAGGGGCAGGCGAGCCCTCAACCCTCCTCTGCGCTGCTCCACAACCCCTCCTTGGCCAACCCTTTCAATATTTTCGGGTTTTTGCTGCTTCCCGGATGCACAGAGTCCTTATACCTTCCCTGCGGGAAACGCTGGTGGCTTCAGAAAAGGTGCTTCAGCGCAGAGCTCGCTGCTCGGGTCACGGGGATAGGTGGGAGTTTATCACCATCAGGCAGACAAACAGCTCAGCAGGAATCCCTGAGTCCTGATCACATCAGGGAAAAGAAACACTAACAAGTGATGCAGCATATGGCAATCCTTCATCCTGTCTTAGTGCATCCAGTAAATGTCCAGAAGCTGGGTGGGCAGGGAATGCCACTCCCCTGGCAATGGGGCCCTGTCAGTGCCTAGTGCCCTATTTGAGGCCAGGTTGGAGCAACCTTGTCTAGTGGGAGGTGTCCCTGCCCATGGTAATAGGGCTGCAACTAGGTGGTCTTTAAGGTCCCTTCCAGCTCAAACCATTCTATGATTCCTTGATCCTATGATCCTGCATGGGATTACCCAGCCCTTCCCTCCTTGCTTGTGCTGCCCTGACCAAACACCACTGGCCCTCCCCACAAATGGCTCAGAGTGGTGTCACCTTGCACATATGCAACTCGATGTGAGTAGGATACTCCTCTGCTCCCTCCTCTCAATCTCTTCCCTGAGATCAAGACCTTACAAATCCCCTGAGCTGGTCCATGCTCAGCCTTGCTCTCCAGGATTTTTCTTCCCCGTAGGTGGCATCTGATCCCCAGCCATCTCCAGAGGTCACCCTGTCTCCCAGCAGCAGTGTGCCAGGGCTGGAGCTAGACCAAGGGCAGGAGAGTTCCTGTAAGAAGCAGGAGAAATAACAATCATCAGATTGCCTCTTCCCAAAGTCTGAACTGGATCTAAACTGCTTGGAGGTCTGGGCTGCCTCTGCCAAGCCCCTTCCCACCTGCCCAGCCCTCTCCTCCCAGAGCAGCTCCTGCAGCTCCTGGTGAACCCCATCCTCCTTCCTCACAGGGACTGTGTCAGGAGTGGCCATGACCTAGTTATCAACCCCAGCCCTGCAGAGAGAAGGAGAGAAGGTTAATTACCACCAGTGCTGTGCTCCTGGGAGGGCATAAAAGAGGTTCCAGCCCCCCATCTCCTGCTTTTGGCTGAGGTTGCCACGGCCAAGAAGACATGGGTGAAATTCCCCCAAACTTGTTTGTTGTCCTTCCTCAAAGGCCCATGGAGAGGAGTAACAAGATACACCAGCCCTGTGAAGGTTGGTGTTTATCTGCTGCAGGTCTAAGCCAAACATCTCAGAGCACAGAGCAGAACCAGCCCCTCTAGGGCCTATTTAGAGCCTGGGGCTGCAGGCTGTCCACCCTACATAGGAGCCCTGTGTTGCTGTTTTAGGAGAGCAGCACCTTTCATGTTCCTAAATTACATGGAATGTCCCACTCCAGAATAGAGGCTGGAGGCACAATGGCTTCTCAGGACCTGCTGGTGAATTAAAACCACTTTTGACAACATGAGAGGGGATGCTGTGGGATGAAAGCAGCAGGTAGGCAGCCTGGCAAGTGCTGAGAATACTGACTATGTCCAGAGTTGCATCCTGCTGGGAATTACAGCAACAGTGAGCACCAGCACAAATGATGAAAAGGCAGGAGACAAGGGAGAGTGAAATCAGAGCCCACTACTGACCTTGTAGTGCTGCCAAGCTGCAGATCCCTGCTGCCATCCCTGTGAGGCCACTGCCAGGAGAAGAGCATCGCCCTCTTGGAAATGTAGGTCCCCATGGCTAAGCCAGGGGAAGGTGTTAAACAGGGGTGTAAACAGTGTCCAGCATAGGAATTATGTAGTTATGTGAGTCTGGGAGAGAGACCTCTCTGATGGCGTCACACAGGGGAGGATCCCGATGCCATCTGCACCCCCTGAGATGGCAGACACTGCCCCTAAAAGCCGGGGCTGCAGCCGCCCAAAGCAGCTTAATCCAGCTGAGCAGCGGGATAATGGGGCACGGCCGGGATGGAGGCAGCTGAGGAGCCTCTGAGCTCCCTGTGCTTCATTGCCAGGCGCTGCCAGGGGAGGGGGGCGAGTCGTGATTCATCTGCTTCCCACACGTCGCCCCTCGCTGCAAATCCTCCCCGGAGATAATTGCTGTCTTCCTGAGTGGGTACTCCAACAGAGGGACCAGCCCGGCTGCGGGGCTGCGGTGACAGCTCGGGGCTCTTTGAAGATGCTGAGAGAGCTGCTAAATATGTAAATCTCGGTACACTGCTGTGGCTCTCATTTAATGGTGTTGTTGACCCTCTGCAGCTGTGTGGGAGCAGGAAGAGACAGACCCAACTAAAACTGTGGAATGCAGCATCCCTGCTTGACTATTCCAGCCACGGACCAGCCTCTGCTCTGCCGGGCTCTTTTAATGGCTGAGAGCTGCTCTGAAATGCCATTTCTGAAGAGCAGAAAGCTGCTGGGTCATATTTCTGTTTTGATTCCACAAATAAAACTTAAAAGAGAGAGATAAGGGCATAGCTCCGGGTCACTTTGCCCATGGCTGGAAACTAAAGCAGGTCCTGAGCTGCCCTGGAAATGTCTCCAGTGGAGCAAAGCCAGCTCTGCCTTCTGCTCTAGGCTTCTTTCAGGGCTGCATCTGGTTCATGATGATAATGATGATTCCAACATTATGCTCACGCCTGGGATAATCCCCATTTTATTACGTGTGTCCTGATGGGGACAAATATTGCCTGTTCTGCCTGTCCAGATTCTTATGTAACAGCTCCAGGGACCGAGGGTTGCAGAGGGGAGAGATGCTTGGTTTTTGGAGTAAGCTCCTTGGGGGAGAAACCTTATGTCTGACTCACCCCATCCTACAAGGAGCCAGCCAATTCCTCTGAGAAACTCCCCACTGCTCAAGCCCAAGCGTTGATCACACCTGGCACAACCAGTAGCTTCCCCGTCCTTGCCACAAAGAAAGCTCATCCACTCTGGGCAAGGCTGCCTTCAGCTTCCTACTGGCTCCCTATGCTGTTGGTGAGGTCTGGATCAGGCACAGGACACTGCTCTTCTTTCCTGGCTAAGTCCCCTGCTCTCCCTGCCCAGCCAGCAGAGCAATCAGCTAAATGCTTTATCTGTCTGCAGCCAGTCACGCCAGGGGAAAAAAAAAAAAGCCTAATGGGATCCTTTGGCTGTCCTGTCACCTTAAAGCCTCTCACCTCTCCCTGTCTTTCATCGGAGTTATAAACTCCTTAGGATGTCATCACGTGCTCCATAAATAACAAATATATAAGCAGGGGCTGCGGAGGATGCGGCAGCCAGAGGAGGGGAAGCAAAACCCCAGATCCTGCTCTCCTGCCAACAGTGAGGCAGCACCACCGGAGCCAGGCGGGCAGAGGAGCAGCGTGGGGTCCCCGTTCGGTAAGCACCCCCATTTCTGTCACATCCCTGTGGCACTGACAGCCTTGGGGACAGCTGGTGGTCCCCTGTGACTTGCCCCAGTATCCCAAGATGTGGGGAATTGCCCCAGAGAAGAGAGAGGTTGCTGCATGGAGCTTAGGTTGCTGAGAATTGATTTTGGTGTAGGGAAGGGTGTGACTCTCATCCCATGTTCCATCCCTAGGCTTCAAACACATGCTACCAAAACCCCCCTCTAGGGACTCTTCTCACTGAAACCCTCTGTGTTCTGGGTGTGGGAAGAACTCAAGCTCTTTGGCACAGAATATTTGACCTCAAAACTGGGTGAATTGCTCCTAATTATCAACTAATTTAAAAAATCCAGCTTCAAACCCAGGCAGACGTAACTTAATAAAAGATGCTGTCAGGGGGCACTGCAGACCTGCCTGTTTATTTACAAGTGAGCATCTCTCAGGACCATGCAGATGGTCTGAACTCTGGTGCACAAAAACAAGGGGCGAGGGAGAAATTTACAGAACAAGCTTTTGGTTTGCTGCTACAACACACAAACGTGGGCTCATCTCAGACAGCACTGGCAAGAAGTTACAGCACAAAATTCAGCCTGGGGTATGAGTGACTTGAACAAATACAGGAGGCTGTGTTGGAGCATTGGAAGACAGATGCCTCGAGCCAGGGAGAGAGAATTTTCCTCGTCACTCTGCTTCTCACTTGCTCTGTGACCTGGGGTGAGTTCTCCTCACCTTTGCAGGTTGGATGCTCCCCAGTGTAACAGCAGTGCTGATACTCCCATGGTTGTGCAGAGCCTGGGGTTGTCTCTGGGGATGGGGAGCATGGCTGGTTGCTCTTTGCTCTGCAGGTTCTATGTATTCCCCTCCTCCCCAGAAGACCTTTGCATCTGCAGGCAGCTGAGAAGCAGAGCAAGAAATTCATTTCCAAAACACCAAACAAATATATCAGCCCTCCAGCTGTATAACCTGGGTTGCCAGGAATAAGATGCCAGAGAGGAAAAAATACAGGGAAAACAAACCAAAGAGCAGCCTTTCCTCATCACCAACTAATGCTTCAGGCTGTTGCTAGTTGGGGTCTCAAGAAATTTCTAGAAATAGCTCTGTGAATGTCCCTGTAGAGACTTTCCACGATTCAGTTGTTTCCAGCCTTCATATGCTCTGGGGTGAAGTCTTGTCCTTGTACAGTGAGCATTGAATGGTAGCTGTGGGTGAGCAAACACCCCCGAGGAACTGATCTAGTGAAAGTTGTCCCTTCTCATTGCAGGTCTTTAACAGCCCCTTCCAACCCAAAACATTCTATGATTCCAAAATGCAGCTCCATAGTTCCCATGGCAGCTGAAATGCCAGCCCTGCCCGAGGCCATACTTAGCTGCCCTCTCTGCCCTGCCATCCCTGCACAACTATCCCGGGCCTGAGCCAGCAGCATCTCCAGACCTTGCCCCAGGCACTCAGCATCACCCAGGATCAAATCACTGTTGCATTTTCTAGGTCCCATGAGCCTACCCCTCTTGCCTGCTCTGGGATTTATCCATGTAGATGAGCCCCTAATCCAATTAGCAAGATGAAGAGTTCCAGAAGATTTGATAATAAACTCTACAAACACTACAACCCGCCCTCCCCAGTACCCCACTCTCCCTTCCAGCTCACCCCTTTTATTTGTCTCCTGCAGGGACATGAATCACCCATTTCCAGCACCAGTTCAGTCAGTCCTTGGTTACTAAAATGAGCACTGGGAATGCTAAATAATTCCCCTGCCAAGGAAACCCCCTCTCCCTGATGGATCTGATCCCTTAGATAGACATGCACTGCCAAAACAGCAATTCATTGAAAATAAATCCCAACACCATGCTGTCTCCCCTCAGACTGGATAAGACTGACATTTCAAGCACCCAGCCCTCGGCATTTCAGGATGGAAAATTCCCAGCTCTCGCCAGTTCTGCCCTGTGCAATGTTTGTGCTGGTAATGCTTTTGTTTCCATAAATCCTATTAGCTGGAGGCAAGCCTATAATTAGCAGGGAAAGCCGGCACCTCTGAAACAATAATCAAAAATGACTTGGCTTTGCTCTGGCTTTGTTGCAAATTGCTTGAATATTGGACTGAGCAGGGATGGATGGATGGGTCTGGGAGCTGGTCCCACTATTTCTGCCTGTGGGATGCATGTGCTTAGTAAAGTTATTCACTCAGTTTGTGGTTCTCCCTGGGTTTATTAACTTGGTTCACTCACACGTGAAAGCAGAGGCAGATTGAAGCTACAGGCTCTGATCAAGATCAAGGGATTTGTCTGTGCTGTGCAGGATGGGTGCTGCTGGGTGAGTTCAGGTGCTGGTGACCCTCCTGGGGGAACCAGGGGATCTGGGGCTCTGTGTTGCAGGTGGAGTGTCCTGGCATGGGCTGTGTCTGGTGAGATCATGCTACCCAAAGTTCCTGAGGCAGGGGATGAAGCCTGGGGGCACATCATCAGGGAGAACACCCAAAGCTTGCAGCCTCAGGCACCTCTGTCCTGCCATGGACCCACATCTGTGAGCATGGACATGACCTAAGAGCCCGACAGAGGTTAAGCTGTGTCACTCACCTGCTGAGTGAGCTGGAGAAGGGTGTAGATCCCATCAGGTCATGCTGCCTTGATGAGGTGGCTCTGGCTGCCTCGTGTGTGTCCATGCCAGGGCACCTCGGTGCACCCTCAGTGGCCTGGCCCTGACCTCTCTCAGGCACAGCTGTGCTGCACCACAAACACGAGAGCATCACAGGAAACTTTCACACAGAGATGCTTATTTTTGCAGCCTCTCGGATTCCTGCACCCACATCCCACCCTGCCTGAGCCCAGGGCAGCAGCTGGACTTGCCCCATGGCTCTCCTGCTTGATGCTGCCATGGACTGGGAGATGCTGGGCAGGATGCTCAGCCCCACACCTGCTCCAGCTCTATCAGCCCTGTCCCCTCTCCCTGCTCCACCCCAACACCCGGACCACTGGGTTTTTGTACCCCTGCTCCCTGGCGTTTGTTCAGCCCACAGCTGGTGCCAGCCTCCCATTCCCCAGCTCGCAGCGAGGGCAGACAGGGTCACTGTGGGCGGGTATTTACTGTATACAAACACACACACATAGATGTAAAGGAAAAGAGGGACAAGTAGCCTAATCCCGTCTGTGATCCGCAGGTATTTGCGGCAGCTAGAAGTGCTGGAGGAGCTCGCCCGGAGCGCAGCGTGCCTTGCCGTCGGGTCTGGCAGCGGGCAGAGCCTGCCCCGAGCGGAGCCGTGGGAAGCCGGGCAGCAGCGGGGCGAGGATGCCGGCGCTCAGCGCTTTGCCTTTCCTGAAGCCCGTTCACCTGAGGTCGCCCCGCAGCTCGCCCCGGGGCCAGCGCCGGCACACGCTGCCCGCCAGCGAGTTCCGATGCCTCAGCCCCGAGGATGCCGTGAGCGTGTTCGAGATCGAGAGAGAAGGTAACCGGGGCAAGCTGGGCATGACCCATCCCTTCCCTTCACCGGCCCCTTGTGCTCCTTGAGGGCACGCTGTGGAGGTAAACCCTGTTAGGTGTGCCCGTGTGGGAGGGATGGAATGGCTGTGACTTGTGGCCGCGCCACCACGGGCTCCCTAATGAGGAGGGGGAGCTGTGGTTAATGAGCTGGAGAACTACAGCCTCAGCTCAGCCGAGGGTGGGGATGGTAGGTGGCGATGCCCCGGGTGAGTGGGGAGCAGCTCTCCCAAAACACTCCCGTGAGAGCCAGAGGGCAGGGTAGGAGAGAAGGAAGGAGGAGGAAGGACGGTGCTGCCTCCTCCTATTGCACAGGGGCACTTGGAGATGCACTCCCTGAAAATTTCCCTCCATCCCTGTCACCCCAGTGTCCCTCACCCACACTGACCCGACCCATTTCTCCCTCCCCTCCAAGTGTAAAGGGCAGCTGGGGAGGTGCCAGGAGTTCAACTCAGCACTCACTGCTGTGGCTCTGGAATTAGCAATGAGAGGAGGGAGCTGGTCACCGGTCCATGGGAGACAGTCTCTGGAGGAGCAGAGCTGCCCGCTGGAACCATCCATGTCCCTTAGAAATCCTTTAAGCCTAGCAGGCAGCAGGACACATGTCATCTCTCCCCATCACACCCTGCCTTCTCTCCTCTACGTTGGTGCTGGGAGGTTTTCTGGGTCTGGGTGTCCTTGGTCCCCCTCACTGTGCTCACCATCATCCCCCTCATCCAGCGTTTATATCTGTCTCTGGGGACTGTCCCCTCCACCTGGACGAGATCCGCCACTTTCTGAACCTGTGCCCAGAGCTCTCCCTTGGCTGGTTTGAGGAAGGGCGGCTCGTGGCATTCATCATTGGCTCCCTCTGGGATCAGGAGAGGCTCAGCCAGGTAAGACCCTGTTCTTCGCCCCTTATACACTGGGAGAGGCACTGCCAGAGCCTGGGGACCAGGAAAAGCTTCCCAGGGCCCCAAGCCTACTCACCAAGTCTTCTCCCAGGACTAACTGCTACAGGGCTGCTCTGGTGGAAACGAACTTTCTCATTAATTAATTTGAACAACACTGTTAAAAAAATCTGCCAAGTAATTCCCCTCAACATTCATTTTAAAATTACAAACCCTCCACAGATGACAGGGGGAGGTGAAGTGGAATGGCACCAAGACCCTTCTCCCTTTGAGGAGGGCATGGACAATGGTTTATTGGGGTGGGGAACCAGAAAAAAAGCAGGATGGTCCCACTAACCCCCGTTCCCCCCCGGCAGGCAGCGCTGACCCTGCACAAGCCTCAGGGCACGGCCGTGCACATCCACGTGCTGGCTGTGCACCGCACCTTCCGGCAGCAGGGCAAGGGCTCCATCCTGATGTGGCGGTACCTGCAGTACCTGCGGTGCCTGCCCTTTGCCCGTCGTGCCCTGCTCATGTGCGAAGACTTCCTCGTGCCCTTCTACCAGAAGTGCGGGTTCGAGGCGCTGGGTCCCTGCGAGGTGACGGTGGGGGACCTGGCTTTCATCGAGATGCAGCACTCCGTGCGGGGACACGCCTTCGTGCGCAGGAACAGCGGCTGCTGAGCCCCCTCCGCTCCGACCCGGCTTTGGGGGGCTGGAGAGGGGCTGGGGTGGGGATGAGAGGCTGCAACCCCTCTCCATCCCCACCACAACCATTTTTCCTGGCTGGCCCTGCCTACTCCCTCTGCCACTTCTGCCTTCCAGCCACATCAGCCTTGCCCCGTCACATCCCTGCAGGGCTGGGCACAGAAATTCCTGCCTGATCCTGCTGGAAACAAGTCTCTGGGCTCTACTTTTTACCTGGGACTGTGGTGGCAAGCCTCGGTGGGCTGCAGGGCCATGAGCCCCCTGGGATGGAAGGGCTTTGCCCTGGGAGCAGCTCAGGGCTCTGCTGGTTCAAGGGCACTTATGCCCACCACGGTTTCCTGACACAGCCAGCAGAGCCCCTACATACATGTGCCTCCAGCCCTGCAGCCCCTCCCAGCATCACAAGTGGAACACACCATGTCCAAGCTCTTTCTGAGCAGCCCCCAGAGCAGGCAGCTGCCCCCCTGATCACAGACATCTTTCCAGAGCCCTTGGAGCACATCCCCAGCCCATGGCCACTCCTGGCTGCATGTTGAGGAGCCTCCACAGGGACCCAGTCCAAACCATTTGGTCCTCTCTGTCCCAAACCCCAACCAGCCCAGGACAAGCCTTCTGCAAACACCTCAGGCTGTTGGGAAGCGCCAAATAAAGATGTGGCAATGATTTTCTATACAGCCCATGTGTGTTTCTGCTCTGATCTGACCTGACAATCACCTCGCCATGAGGCCAGAGGGAGGGCACCAGCTGGCATCAGGGGAGCAATTCAGCATCCTTTGGGGCACTTCATCCTCAAGGAAGAGACCCTCCAAATCCTGTCCCCTCCCAGGGAGGGGTTTGAGGGGCACTCCAGGGCACCAGCCCCAGGCACTACCCACTCATCCTCCCTCTATGCCACACTAACCATCACCAAAACAACCAGAACACCCCAAAAGTGTCACATCCCCAGGCCCAAGAAGGGAGAAGAGGCCTCGTGTGTCTCATTAAATACAGGTAGAAATTTATTAAGGGGGAAAAAAACCCACAGCTTTTAAAAAAAGTATCAAAAAGAGACAAATGAGGTGAAGTGTCTGTCTTTGGCTGGAGCAGCAACCTGCAGGGATGGAGCAGGGCTGAAAACTGGCCCAGGGTGGAGGGAGGGATGCAGGTGCCACAGGCTCCTGGGATCATGTGGCAAGTGGTTGTGAAGAGAGAGCCAAGCTCTCAGCCCTTGAATACTCAGGACATCCTGACTGTGGGATTTCCACATGTCCCCATTAGAAAGCACTGAGGCCTCCAGCACCAAAGCAACATATAACAGGGGAGAGACATCCTGCCACCAGCCGGGGTCCAAAACAGCCCAGAGGGGTCACCCGGACCCCAGGAAGGACCTGCCTTCTTGCCATGGCTGATGGGAGGGAGGAGGAGATGCTGGGGAGAGCAGCCCAAGGCTGGAGGCAGGTGGGAATATGCAGCCTCGGGCAGAGGAGGGGGAAGGCAACTGCCCCATCCTGCACTTCTTCATCTGACCAGCACTGTTTCAGGAAGGGAGGGTTACCTGGGTCTCTATGCTTTGAAGAAGGGAAAAGGGTAACAGCAGGGACTCAAGGCAGAAGGTGGAAGCACCAACAGCTTCTTGAGAGGTCTGTGGGCTTCAGGAGCAACCACACAGGCTCCTCAGGGTGTTTTTCTCCATGCCTGCCTATTTCACTATGGCACTACAAACACAGTCCATGCCGCTTCTCCCCTTCCAAATAGAGAAATTTCATTGAAACAAGGGAAAGAAAAGACCCCCTGGCCTGAGTCCTGACTCTCCATCCAGTGAGGAGTCAAGTGGGGAGGCACAAGCCTCCTTCAGGGCCTCAGGGGGAATGGGACTAAAAAATACTTTTGAAGCTCATCTCTGAACATCTCAGAGCAACGACAGAGACTCCAGGGAGCCCAAAGTGGGGAAACCCTGGACCTAAATTGCTGCAGACAAAAAGAAGTGCCCCTGCAAAAAGGGGGTTGTGTTCACAGTATGAGCTGCAGCGCCTAGAAAGAACAAAGTGGGACAGGGCCCCAGGCAGGCAGGAACACAGGCTGGAGACCTCAGCAGCTTCACCCAGGGCTGGGAGTCCAGCCTGGCTGTGGATACACCAAAATCCTGCTTCCTTCAGCCCTTGCCCCACGCAGCCAGCAGTCAGAGTTGGTCCTCAAACTAGTTATGGCTTTTCAGCATCAGGAGGCAGCCCCAAAGGGTTGCAAGGTAGGGCTGGCTCAGGCCTGCAGCCCACAGCATCCCCAGCATTGAGCAGGACCCCAAATGTACCATCCCTGAGGATGAAGCTGTGCCCAGGGTCTGCCCCATCCCTGCCATCTCCCACGGGCTGCTGAGGACCCACCCCATGGAAAGCATCACCATCGGCGCCTCTCCCAGCCCTGTCCCCGTGGGCAGGGTCAGTGCAGGACCTGCTCCAGCTCGTACTTCTCGCAGAACTTGCTGGTGAAGGGCAGGCAGGTGAGATACTCCACCCAGCGCCAGTTCACGGGGTAGGCATAAAGCCAGACCACCAGCGAGGCAAAGAGCCCCACGAAGACCAGCAGGGACACGATGATCATGGCACGCTTGCGGTACTTGTCCATCGTGCCAAAGGTGATGTAGGGCAGGAAGGCAAAGGAGAGCAGGAGGCCACTGAGGAAGCCAAAGAGGTGAGCGATGTTGTCGATCCAGGGCAAGAGGCCACAGATGAAGAGGAAGAGCACGATGCCAAAGAGGTTGAGGAAGGCTTTCCAGGGTTTCTCCAGCACCTGCCAGCTCTGGAAGAGCTCCACGAAGAGGCAGGCCAGGAGGCCAAACTGGGACCCGGCAGGGCCCACCTGCAGGGATGGGGGAAATCATGGCTAGACCCTGCACATGTCACCCCAGACATGTCCCCTTGTCCCCAGGGACCATCTCCCCCCCTTGCAAAATGCATTTGATTCCTGCATCCCTGTGCAGGATCCTGTGTGGGGCTCAGGGGTGGGAGCCCTGGCATGGAGAGAGAGGAAGGGAGCACACCAGGGCTGTTTTGGCAGAGCTGGTATTTTCTGTGACTCAGCAGCCAGGAAACATCACCCTCTTCCAGAGCACAGCCCCGCCCGAGCCCCATCCTGACGCACCCCCGGGGGGATTAGGGTGCTTGTTGTGATCTCATTTAAAGCCTGGCAGGGTTTGGCTGGCAGCAGATTAGCCATCTGCCTGCCTGGGGACCCTGCACACAGGGACACGTGGCGACATATGACACACACACGGCATGTGCGAACACCACACGTGGGGCAGAGACACCCCCTCCCCCTGCCACGGGGATGCCAAGCCTCCCACCCTCCCTGCAGCAAAACCTGCCAGGGGATGAGAGCCCTGTGCTCCAGCCTCTTCCCCAAACCTCTGCCAGGATGGGGATGGGGAAGGGTATCCTTTAGTCCCTGGCTGGGTTCCAGGTGATGTGGACAGAGCCCCTCCCAGCCCTCACCTCTGCCCTGTAGGGCAGGAAGATGGCACTGGCCAGATTTCCCGTGATGCCACTGAGGATGAAAATGATGGAGATGCGATGCCAGCCCGCCAGCTTCTCCAGGTCCCGCAGCACTGTCATCTGGAAAGTCACCGACACCAGGCAGTGGAGGATGCTGGGGGAGAGACCCTGTGTTAGAGACCCTTGCCCAGCCCTCCCACCCACTGCCCCGGGGCACAAGACATCTTACAAAACACCCTACACTGATAGCATGTGTCACTGTAGTCTGGGTATGCCCTTCTTCTATCCCACCCCATCAGGGATCCCAGCCCACCCCAATGGACACTCCCATCCCCAGTCCCTCCATCCCTGTCGGTGCAGGGGGCTGCAGCTCACCCAGCATGCAGGAACAGGGACAGCCACAGGCGGTAGAACTGGTCAGGGACCTCCGGGTTGAGGAAGGGCAGGAGCCCACAGACCTCGTCCAGGCAGTGCACCTGTAAAGGCAGGGGGTTGAGGGGGTGGTGAGGCGTCAGCCCTGATCCCAGAGTGACAGGGAGCAAAGGATGGGTAACAGGGATGTGTAGCCAGGGATGCTGTGTGCCAGCTGTGGCAGGACCCTGCGTGGTGTGGGGCACCTGCATTGCCCAGGTGCTGGAAAAGAAGCAGTTGAGCATCTCCAGTGCCCCAGGAGATGCTGAAGGGCTGTTTTCCTGCCCAGAATGTGCCTTTCCCAAGGACACTGGTGCTGCCCAGGTGAGGCTGGCTCAAGCTCTATGTTTCCTCCTGCCCCATACCAGCAAGGTGGCACAGCAGCAGAAGCCCAACCAATAGCTGGGCAAGTCCCTGCAATTTATATCCCTACTGCTCACACCCATACCAACCACATCCCATTCCTGACAGGGTATTTTGGCATCAGCATGGCTGCTGGCCTCACATCCCACACCCCATGCCCCCCTGGCCCCGCTCACCTGTGAGCAGAGCGTTGCCTCTTCGTGGAAGTAGCCGTGCATGAACTCGCAGTACTCCCGTGTCGTGATCTCGCAGCTGGCAGAGGGCAGGCAGGGGGCTTGCTCGGGGCAGGGCACACTCCCTTGCTCCCCCGAGCATCCCCCTCTGCTCCTGGCAGCTGGTCCTGCTGCCACCACACTTCCCACCCCACAAGGCTCCGTAATCTCCCTCCCCACCCTGGCACAGCTCTGGACACTGATGGGACAACACGAGGCAGGAGGGCAGAGGAGGGAGCCAAGCCAGGTGCCCCCATTGCTGTGACCCACCTGCCCTTGGTGCCGATGCAGCAGGGCCTGCCCTTGATCTGGCAGTCCAGGTGAGCAAAGCCAGTGTGGTTGGTTTTGGTCTCGTATGTGCAGATCTAGAAGCAGAAGGGAGAGGAGCCCTGGTCAGGGTCCAGCCCCAGGCTCTGCCTGCAGCCTCCTGCCCGGCTCATTCCCTGCTGCCACCAGCTCACAGTGGCACCGGGCTCTTACCGGCCACTTGGTGATGTCATCCGGCCACACGTGGGGTGGGTTGGATGCTGGCTCCTCACACGTCCTGGCAGGAGCAGGTGGGTGAGTCACGTGGGTCCTCCCAACACATCCCTCCCTGCAGACTAGTAACCCCCTCAGGCACACACAGCCCTGGGACCTGCCCCTTTCTCTGTCTTAGGAGGGATCCTCCCCACCAAGGGGTGTCCTACAACACCCCACAGCAGCTCCTTCCACAGGTGAACCCCACAGCACTCACCCCTCTCACACAACCCCACTGCTGACCTGCTCAGTGTTGCCCATCCTAACAGAACAGGGACCAGCCATCACAACAGCATCACCCACTGCTGCCTGTATTTAGAACAGACCCCACCCCAGCTTCCCACTGATTCCCTCTTCCTTATCACTCCCCTACAGTGTGCAAAAGCCCCTTGGACAAGAGGATTCCAGGCATCCAAGCTGGAAAGGCAGCCCTGGGCAGCCCCTCTGCCATGTCCTGCACACAGCCAGGTGTCTGTGCTGCCTCTGCCCAGCTGTCCCTTCTACCTGGGGTCCTGGTGACACACAGCTCCTGAGGTCCGCTTCTCCCCAGAGCCCATGGCTGGAGCATTGCTGCCCGGCCACTTGATGAACGTTGCCAGTGTCTCCTGCAGGAAGGATGGAGAGACTGAGGATGCGGCAGGGAACGCACCGCTCTGACCCCACGTGCACCCTGCATGGTGCTGTGCAGGGCAGAGGTGGTTTCCCCCTTTTCCCCAGGGATTGCCAGCACTTCCTGGTGCCCGTGGCAGTGGCACGCACCGAACAGTCCTGTGGCAGGGTCTGGATGCAGCCCGAGTTGTCGTTCTGGACGCAGCAGCCGGAGCCGCGCTCCCGGTCCCGCTCGCGCTGGATGAGCCGCTCCACCTGCCTATCCTTCCGGATGCAGGGGGAGAACTTGGCTCCTAGGTGGATCAGGTCAATCTGGGAGGGAGATGCCAGTCTAGGAGATGCTCTGCCTGCACACCTCC
Organism: Margarornis squamiger; assembly: GCA_035222235.1. NCBI lineage: Eukaryota > Metazoa > Chordata > Aves > Passeriformes > Furnariidae > Margarornis > Margarornis squamiger. The sequence goes on from JAWWTY010000038.1 coordinate 7,389,347, forward strand.
CTTCCCTCCAGCTGCCCCTGGGGAGAGCTCAGCAGGCAACAGACACAAATCTTGGTTACCCCAGTGGGGGGAAGGCAGGTGGGAAAGAAACAGGGTCTCTTCTGACCATCACACTGTGATGCTGCAGGTCCCAGAGGGATGGGGGCACTGAGAGTCCAGGGCAGCAGGTGGAATGAGGTGGTCAAGCTCTTGCCCCAGGGATAGAAGAACCTTGGAGAATCCCCTCAGCTCAGGGCAAGGGGAGCAGAGAGCAGAGCCTGGAACTGGGAACCAGGGGTCTGGCAGGCTCCTTACCGAGCTGGGCCCAATCCAGAAGTTTTCCTGCTGGATGTACTTGACGCTCTCATAGACGCCCTTGTTCCTCAGCACCTGCAGAGAGAGGCCACAATCAGCTCCGAGTGGGGCAGCAGGAGGTATGGGGTGCATCCCCCCCCCCTCCACTTAGGAGGGACAGAGCAGTTTCCTTCATCCAAGGGGAAGGGCTGCTGGGTCCCACCAGCAAGGCTGGAGGGAGAACAGCTCTGCTCCCACCACACTGCAACATGCTGCTGCTCATCCTCCTGCCCCAGCTATTTCATGGACCCTCTCAAACAGCAGGAGCCCCCCAAGATACTCCCAGCCCTTGCAGCAAACACGATGCCACGGGACACTGGGGGTCACAGTCTCCCCAGGAAGATGGCTCTTAAACTTACTAGGTCTGTCGTCACGTGCTGGGCGAAGCCGATGGGGGCGATGCCGTACGTGCCGATGACCAGCAAGGTGATGAGGATGTGGACAAAGGTGATCCAGTATGTGAAATACGGCCTGTGGGGCACAGGACCCAAAATGTGCGCAGCTCAAGGATCGCTGGACGAAGTGACACTACAGTCCCCCCAAGCTCTGATCCCCAAGCACTGAGGGACATGAGTCAGAGCTGGGGTGTCCCATCCCCATGCCGCTGGTCCCCCTCACCGGTGGCTGTCGGTGATCTCCAGCTGTGACTGCACCATGCTGCTCAGGCTGCGGCGGTACGTCCTGTTCAGCCACTTCCCCACCACCCCCAGCCCGTAGTAGCGTTTCTTGCGGTCGAAGGCGAAGTGTTTCACCTTGGAAGCGATTCGCCTGCCCCGCCGGGGAGCTGTGCCGGCGCCGCCGGACACCGAGGCCAGCCGGCCACCCTCCCGCCTGGGGAGAGAGGAGAAACCCATCACAGCTGCCAAAAGGCACCAGCTGAGAAACACCCTGTGGACCCAGAGGATGTCCCAGCATAAGGGGTGGAAGCACCTCCTGGCTCCATCCTCTTAGAAGCATGCTGGTAGTACATTGGAAGTGCCCAGTCCCCTGAGGCTGGGATGGTTGGGGACATCACCCTGCCTGCAGCAGGGCACCCAGGCAGCCTCAGGGGCAGCACCTGCTGAGAGTTGGTACTCACGGGGTGGGCTGCTCCACCTCAGGGGACACCCTGGCATCCTCCCCCACCTGGTGCATGCGTAAGTACGTGGCTGATAGAGGTGGTGACTCAAAGACATCATCAGGCATGGAATATGTCTCATCGTGCATGTCCATCTGGAAAGAGGAGGGATATGTGTTCCTGGGTGTGTGTGACAGGTCAGAAGCCTCCCCCCGACTGAGCAATCCCCAGGTCAGGAGGAGGGGGTGATCCCCACTGACGTCTCCTTAACTGCATATCACAGAGCGTGAAATGTTCTCACGATGCTGACAGCATTCCCTGCCACCCCCAAGGAACATCATCAAGACCTGGGCACAGCAGCCATCGATGCCCCCGCTCATGGGGCAGGGTATAACACTGACACAGAGGTCCTTTTGGGAGCCCTGCTCCATGTCCAGCCCCCCTGAAGGGGCACTGTGACAGCCCCCAGCTTCTGCGGCCAGCATGGAACGTCGCTTGCCTTACTGAAGAAGGACGAGTCCAGGGTATCAGCAGCATCCACCATGTCCTCATCCATGAAGCTGGGGTACACAAAGCTCCTCTTGTTGCTCCTCCGCTTGGGAGCCAGTGGCTCCAGGACAGAGCGTCCCTTGGGCAGGACAAGCAAAGGAGGGTAAGCAACCAGAAGCCCCCCAGTTTTTGCAGCACTGAGGGTTTCTTGCAGGTTCCCTCCCCAAAGCCAACAGGCAAGGATTAAATCCCAATCAGCCACCGTATTCCCCTGTGCTGGAAGGGCCACCAGCAGGAGCTGGCAGCAAGTGGTGCCTTTAGCTCCTCAGAGCCAGCGTTGGACCAGGGCCATGTTAGTCAGCATGATAAGTGACCTCTGAATCTGTCTGGTCTCACTCCCACAAACCTGCCCCCAAGGCTTGCCCAAGGTTCATCAGGAGCAAGAAAGTTGTTGAAGCTTCCTGGCTCCTCAGCAACTGGAACCCAGAAGCTGCTTTTTAATAAGACTGTCCACTTTTCACCAAAACTCAGTGGAGCTCAGATTAAAAACCAGCAATCTCACACCCACCCTAGACAGACAGCAGTGTCCAGGAAAAGCAAAAAGCCAAGAACCAAAGGTGATGGGCGAGGGGCAGAGCTAGATCCTGGCTCAGGCAGATGATCCCTCTGCAGGGTCCCAAAACTCACTCGGAGAAGGGCTGCAGCCGCCTTGAAGCTCATGTGGGCAACAGACTCCCTCTTCCTGCGTGGCAGGCGGCCGTGGCCGGAGCGGAGGCTGTTGAAGGATGCCAAGGAGACAACGCCAGGGGTCAGAGGGGGCAGGACATGGTGGGGTGTGTGGGGACGGTCAGTCTCATCAGGATGGCGGAAGGGACGGCCCCTGGCCAGCGGATCCACGATCTGCAGGAGGAAAGGGGTGTCAGTGCTGGGAGAGCAAGGCTTGGGAGTGGGATCCTCCCACCCCGAGCTCTACCTTGGGCATCTTGGCAGGCTTGGGCGACTCGGTGCCTTGGAAGGAAGGCACCTCCTGGCTGGGCAGCTCCATGTCACGATAGGCAGGCTTCAGCTTGCCATACCTCATGCTGCAGTGCTGCAGGCTCTTGCGTTGCCACTGCTGGCGCTTCCCCTCCCAGTCGCTGCTGACGCCAAACCATTGCGCTGTGCCCCTGGACACACAGTGGGCACACTTGTCACCCAGTTGGTCCCCAACTCCAATACCACCACTCCACCCAGACATCCCCTCTAGCAGGTGGTTTGGGTTGGGGTGTCTCAGCCCAGCCTGCAGCAGGGCAGTTTTGACGTGCCGATGGGAGAAGGGAAGTGGGGGAAAGTCATTCTTGCATTCCCTTCTGAGACATGACCTCCATCCCCATCCCAAGTCCTCTGCTGGTACCCACAACATCCTGTCAGAGACCACTCCAAATGACCCAGCCACTGCTGGAGCCCATCCTGCCCTCACTTGCGGATGCTCTGGGACAGGGAAGTCTGCCGCCGGAATCCGTGCCGGCGCTCCAAGCGCGGCTCCTGCAGGCTCTTGCTCTTTTGGTAGATGGGGACCTTGGAGGGCTGGAAGGCAGAGAAGGGCGTTATGGACAGGATGGCATGAGGGGCTCCCAAGGGGACAACAGCCCCTCAAGCCCAGCATGGGACAGATGCAGCTCCATCACTCACCTCCTTGTGGGCACCATCCTCCTCTGCCTCCCGGGGTGGGATGACGATGGAGAGGTTGGGGGGCTTCTTGCTCTGCAGGCGGCTGCTGCTGGAGCGGCTGCCCCCGTTCTTGTCGCCGGCAGACATCTCGGGCCGGCGGTGCTCAGCAGGCTGGGAGTGTGCAGGGAGTCAGTGAGAGAGGAAGAAATATCCCCCCAGGAGCTTGCATGTGGGAAAAGGCTGGATTCCAGTAGGAATGGGATGTCGCTAGGCTCAGCCCTCTGTGCCACTGGCTGTGCTGGTGAGACCTTGCCACTATCAGTCCGGCTGATGCATCCCCAAAACCCATGTTCCATCCCTGAATTTGGGTGGACAGGAAGGCTTCCATCACCCACTCACTCCCAGTTCCCCCAGGGCTACCAGCACTATCCCTTCACCTGCTGGGATGGCAGGAATGACCATGTCAGAGCAACCCCATCATCCCGGCATGTGCCTGTCTGACCAACTTGGCACACGTGTGGGAGACATGGGGGATCCCTGCAAGCCCTGGCCAGGCCCATGGCACATGGCTACAGCTCTCAGACATGAGGGCACTGCCTCCCCCTTCTTGGATTGGCACAGTAAGGGAGCTGAGGGGGGATTGCAGACACTTCTGGGGGTTCTGCAAAGAGCTCCCCTTGCCCACACAGGGGAGACACAAAGCCTGAAAACACTCAATCCACATCCTCAGATACACCACAGCTCCCACATGGACCCACCACGTGTCTGGGGGCCTCACTGGAGGGGAGATGCAGGACATTCCCCTCCAGCACGTGCATACACATGCCAGGCTGGGAGACCGGATCCTCCCTGGCACCACGTGCAAGGATGGGGAAGCTTAACAGCCATGAGGTGGTTAATTCCTTAAGCAATCCCCTCCCGAGGGTCTCTTCAGCCAGCTCTACTAGGCAGGACTTTGCAGCGAAAGTAATTCCATCCGATCATAAGAGAGCGAGTCCTAGATCCTATTAGGGACTACAGGGGCAATCAAAGGGAGGTGCAGCCTCCTTTGACCTCTTCCTGTCCCACTTGACCATGTGCCAGTGCGCAGGGGACTCACACAGGTCTCATGAGCATCCCTTGTCCCCATGGCACAGCTATAGCCATGGGGATGGTGTCATCTGCCTTGTTTGTCCACTGCCACTGGCTGTAAAATGCCAGCTTGATCCACAGGCTTGGCTCTTCTTGCTGCCCAGGTTCCCAATAAACAGCCTCCTACAGCTCCACTCTCCTGAACACCACCATCCCCTTAGACCCAACCACAAGTAAAGCCTGGCTTTAGGAGTGTGGGGTGCCTGTGGGATCAGTTCCATGGGGATGTGGGAATCCAGAACCAGCTCCCTGGACACAGAGGAGCCTGGAGCCAGTGGCACCAGTGGGAATTGCTGCCCTCCATCAGCTTCTGGGCCAGGTGTTGGCCTGCTGTTCCTGCACTAAAAAGGGTGCTGGGCTCCCTCTCCAGCACCAAAGCTGGGAGCAACCAGATCCCAAATTTCCCCTAGGGGCTCAGCCACGGCTGGTCCCCACCAGGGTCTCCTCACCTCATAAGAGTGGCAGGGATGCTGTGCAGTGTGTCTTGATGGCAAACACCCAGGGCAGCCTTCCTCTTCCTCCGTCCTTCACGCACAGGAGCCCTGGGACACAGCTGAGTTCCTCCTGCCTCGCCTGTGGGGAGAGAGGCTGCAATGAAAAGCCACGCATGAGAAAGCAGGAGAGGGCTGCAGGAGCACCCCAGGAGAGGGAGAGCTGAGCTCAGTGCTCCCTGGGGAGCTCCCCAGTGCTGGGGACAGGGCTGCAGGTGGCTGGACACCACAGACATGGATCAGCCACTGGCACAGAGTGGCAGGATAAGGAAAAGCCCCCATTTACAGCCATGCAACTCACTCTGTGGCAGGGAACTGCATGGGGCAGGCAGGGAGCTTTCCCCTGCTGCTGCCATGCAAAGCTCTTGGGAAGCAAGACACCCAGGAAGAGTGGCCATGGAATGTGAGTACCTCGATGGGTATTTCATAACTGCCAAACTGGGAGGATGCCAGTCCCAGTAAGCAAAACTTTCTGTCCCACTGGTGAGCTGGAGATGCTGTTTGTTTTCCTCCCAGGGCAGCCAGCAATGAGATACCAGCTGCTTGGGAGAGCTGGGAATGGGAACACGCTGGGGTCAGAGCAATCCCTGGGGACGCCTTTATCCTCCCCCAGCTCTGGGGAACGGCTCTCAGTGGTCAGAGCTGGCACAGCCAGAAGCACGAAAATCAGAGCCAAACTCTTACACAGCCCCACTCTTACACCCCTACCCCAAAAATCCCATCCCCAATCGCTCCCATCACACCCCAGACAGCCCTTGGCAATCCATGCTTCCCTGCAAAGCAGGTCTGTGGCTCATTTAAAACCCCAGCCTTGCTCCCCACCACCAGCTCCCCAGGCAGCAGGTGGAGGGACAGTCCTGGCCTGCCCCGAGGTGACACAGCTCCCGGGGGAGCTGGCACAGCCCGGCGGGCACCTGCCACCCGGTCACGCGGCACGGCCAGAGCGGCTTTCACGGCTCTGCATTAGTGCAATGCTTGGCATTGAGTGAGAAGGGGGGAGGGCAGCAGCCCACGAGGGCTCAAGTCTCCTTTTCCACACAGGCTGGGGGCAGCAGCCACCCGCCACCACAAACACAGACTCGGAGCCACAAGAAGTCTTACCCTGTGCCAGGCAGAGAAATCCCTCGGGGATGGTGGTGGGAAGGTGTTTTTCCAGCTCCCCACGTGGTCGGTGCTGGCACCCAGCCCCTCCAGAGCTGGCATGCTCAGCATGAGAACAGACCAGCCCGTGCCTCCATCCACGAGCTTGGCTCTCTGAATCCCTACAGCCCTGGGTCCCTGTCACCCTCCCAGCCCCAGGACGGAGGGCTGTGCCACAGCTCCCTGACGGGCAGACCTGGCACCAGCAGCCCCATCGCAGGGCACAGCCCAGCTGTGGGTCCCCAGGGAGCCTCAGCCCAATCCCTGGGTGCTTGGGGTGGATGTGATGGCTCTGTCCTGGGGACAGAAAAGGGAAGTGAGAGGCGACGTGCTGAGCTGACACGGTGGGGATGGCTGAGCAAACACCCTCATGCAGGGACACGGCGGGTGACAGCAGTGGGGGTGACAGACATGGGACTCTGCACCCGCAAGCACATCCTGAGCTTGGTAGGAGCTGTGTTTTGGGCTGGAAAAAGGGTTCTGGGGCAGCACAGTGTCACCTCAGGCTGGAAAAGATCTCCATGCACTGGGGACGCTGCCATCAAACTGCAGGAAGTGATAAATGGGCAGGGGGTGGAGAGGGGTCACCTGGTCTGGCCAACAAGAAGAAATCCTCCACCAAGACCATCTTCTCTCCCAAAGCTCTTGCCCACTGAAGCTCACCAAAGCCTGACATCCAGCCATGATGGAGACAGCCCATGCTCCAGCAGCAGCACGGGGGTGAAGCCCCCTGCCCTCCCAAGAGAGCAGGTGTGTTGGGGTCACTGGGGACCAACTGGGATGAGGTTTTAGTCTTCACCCAGGCAAGGCATGAGGAAGGTGACCAAGGTTGGCTCCCAGCCCCAGGGTGAATCACAGCAAGTGCTGACCCAAGGAAGCACACCCAAGGAAGAAAGTGATGGAAAAAGTGACGTGGCCCATACAGGCGGCACTGAAGGACACACCAGGACGGTCCAAGCAACACAGAGGGACCATCAGCAAAGCCAGGTTAGTAGAACTGGGACAACCAAGCACAACCCTTGTATGAGACACTGGAGACAACCCTGCAGAGCAGCCCTGGTCAGAGAGGGATGTATGCACAGGGTTCATAGATGCTTGGAGAAGGATCGGGATCTCTCTCTCTGAGCCTGTTGGCGTGGGAGGAAGTAACATTACCAGTGCTGGAATAATAGTGCATCAGGCTGGTGCAATTAAGCTGGAGGAGAAAGCAGCTCTGAGCCACCTAAAGATGCAGGGCTGGGAGTGGGACCCCCCCACAAGTATCCATCATACCCATCACCCAGAGCATGACGAGCCCCTGCTCTTCCTTCTCCATCTCTGTAGGGGAGTGAGAAAGGGGTCAGCAACACCACAGAGCCCCCAGACATCCCCACAGCCTCCAGCGCCGCTGGCACCCAAGAATCCATCAGGCAGAGCTGCTGCTCCTGCCCATAAATGATTCACAAGTGTGTTAAAGACCTCTCTCAAGGCTGGAGCTGCTTTAAAAGGTGCTCCCAGTTATTAAGAGCTCCGCATAGGAAACTCAATAGGTGCAATTGCTCTGAGCATCGAGCCCCCATGGACTCACACCCGGGTAGAGGCTGCCCAGCACCTTCCCCCATTCTGCTCCTTTTTGAAAAGCTTTGTACCATTTTGCAGTCTCAAGTCTCAGATATGGAGAGAAGCAGCCTAGCACAAACAGCTCTCGAAGAAATATTGTTGGGGAAAAAAAGGAAAAATACTCCATCTTTTCCCCATGTGTTCTGTCTGTGTTGCAGTGGAGCCGGTCAGCAAAAGACACAGGGTTTCACTGAGTCTTGAGAGAGGCCCTCTGTGCTACAGGGGGTATTTTAAGCTGCCTTCTCCCTCACCACTGAGCCACATGGTCAGCACGGACACCCACAGGGGCTTAGATCCCCATCTCCGTGACGGCTGGGGTAGGAGGATGGAGTACAGAATGCCCAGTGGGTGCTGGGATCCCGTCCAGTCGCTGAGGTGTGCAGGCAGCCAGCACACACCTCGCCCACGCTGCCACTAGAACATCCTCTCCCGGTTTTCCGCGTCGGGCAGGACATTGGGCAATGGCAGCAGGTTTGCTGAGCCAGGCCGAGCCGGGAGCACGGCACGCCCCGGGAGGAAGGGAAGAAAGCGGCCGGGGAGATAGAGCGTGGAGGCTGGGGGTGCTGCGCTGGACCTGCTGATAAAGGCAGAGCCCTGCCCATGGGGAGGGAAATGGGGGCCAGGGAGGGAGCACAGCTGCTCACACCACTGCACACAGCAGCCATGCACTGGGGTTCCCTGCTGGGAGGGCTGGAGTGCCAGGAGCGTGATCCCAGACTCTTTGGCAGTGCTGGGTGACACCATTGGTACTGGCATGGAGAGGGAAGGATTTTCCTGCGATGCCTGGGAGAGGGTGGAAAGAGCCATGTGGAGGGTTTCCCACATTCTAGCCACAGCCCATTTTCCACACTCATTAATTTTTACCAGTGCAACAACCCCCACCCACGCCAGCTGAGCTAGTGCTGGCACCCAAAGGCTTCCCAGCCCACAGCCCTGGTGAGCTGGGGTCCCTCTGTGCCACTGGCCACCCACCCCACACCTGCCCACTCCCCTTCCCAGAGGGTCCACACACCCTCATGGCAGAACAACCAGAACAGACAGCACTGCACAAACCCACCCTCTGCTTCCCACAGTGGAGACACACCATTGGGGCGGTGGGTGCTGCTGGAGGGGCTGTGGCAAGGGGATCCCCAGCCCACTGGTCTTTTCCTCAGGCAGGAGCCCAAGCCAAGTGAGGAACGTGCACATGGAGGCTTTGACCCACCCCAACAGCTTCGGGAAGAGCAAAGGGCAAAAGTCTCCAGCAGCAGCGAGGGAAGTGCGGTGGCTCCACCAGGGAACGTGCAGAGGGGTCGGCTGCTCCACAGCAGCACTGCAGGCAGGGTCACAGCACTCTCCAGACCCAAGGAGAGCTTTTCCAGGACCTGCACAGATATCCCAGCCTACCAGGATTGATTTAACTTGGTTTTATCTAAGAACTGATTAATTACTCAGAACTACTCAGATTCCTCATTAGCTTGGCTTAAACACAGAGTGCACAGGCACGATGGTGCAAGTGCTTGAGCCCTGGCTGTGCCTTCTGAAGGGGCTGAGGGGTCCCAGGTCAGTATTTACCCAAGGGAAGGGGTGCCTGCCGGCCATCTGCCAGCCACCCCCACACTGCTGGTCACTGCTGAGCTCATTTTCACTTCCCTTCTTAAAGCAAAATATTTGGTGTGAAAGGACAACTGGGATGGGGGGGACATTTCCTACAGTTCTTACACTCATTTCGTCAGCAACTATTTGTGCTCAGACTTCCCTGGTCCCCCATTCCTGTTTTGGAGCACACCAAGCCACCTGGAATAGCATCAGGCTGGCAAAAAACTCCCTTACTTGCAGTGTCCCCTCTCTGTGGGCTCTGAGAATCCCCACGCTTCATGGGATGCAGCAGTGGGAGGCGATGCTTAGCCCTGCACAGGAATTCGGCTCATCCCAGGGACAAGATGATCCCTGGGCTGGGACAAGCCCCCTTGGCTGCAGTTCCCTATCTGTGGGAACAAACTCCTTATCTCAACGCAGCCATTTCAAGGCTTGGACAACGTGCTGCTCGCCCTGCCGGCCCCTGTGCAAAGGGGGAGCCCTGGGTGGACACCAGCAGCCTCCTTCGTTCCCCTTCCAGGGCCAGCAGCTCCCTGAGGAGTGGGAGAAAGGACCTTGAGGTGTCCCTTTGTGCTGTGGATGAAGGTGGCATCTCTGCTGGCAGTGGGCTGCCCCCCAGACACCCCATTTAGCCTCTGTGCTCCCCTGGCCCCAGGACAGCCAGAGGAGGCTGCTCCTGCCCATTCCTCCCTCCTCCCAACCACCAGCAGTCGAACCTGGGTGGGTCATTCCTCAGCTTCCTTCCTTTCACTCCTGACAGCCACGAGGCCAGAAGCACCCAGGTCCACACCCTGCAAAGGAAAGCCCAGCTGGGAAGAAGCTCATTCCCATCCGACAGAGCCTGGCACAGGGAATCCTATGCTCACCAGTACCTATGAAATGTGATGCTCTCCCCATCACAGCATCACCATGGACCTGTGCCAGCAACGCACTTTGCAGCCTCTCAGCTGCAAAGAGCTGTCGATGGGGTCTCCCCCATCATCCTCATCCTCTTCCTGCCTGCCATCCCATCCCACCCCTGGAATGCTACACCCACAGGGAAGCCACACAGCTCAGTGCAGGGGCTGGAGATGCTGATTTTCAAGGAGCCACCTCCATGTGCTCCCTCAGGAGCACTTGGACTGGGTGCGACCACGTGCATGAGCCGACTTCACCCTGGTTATGGCATCACCTGTGGAAAAGCCTTATGCCAGCAGCACGGTGCTGGCCCCAGCAAGACTTCCCTGCTTACACCACAGAGGAGCTGAGCAGCAGGCAGGACACACCAATGCAGAGTGCCAGGGATTCGCCCCAGCTGCCTGTGAGCACGGTGAGCTTTTGGGCTCACACCGAATGGGGAGGTCACTCCCAGCCCTGCCCTGGCACTCCTGCAGGCCAGTAAATAATAGGGATAACTACATCAAACCCCAGCACAAGCTGCAGCATGACACTTAGGGAGTGAAGCCATCCCCCTGGCATGGGAGGGGGGCACTGTCATACTGGGTATCTCAGGGAGCACCAGCCACATCTCCTTTATCCCCCAGCTGGTCCATCAGACCAGAGGGATACACCGGGAATCATTATTTTAAAACAATAAAACAATAAATAAATAAATAAAACACAAATTGACAGAGACTGCTAGAAGGAGGTCCCCATTGTCCTGGAAGCTGCAGCAGGCCAAAAAGAAGCCTGTGGATGGGAGGGATGGTGCTGTGGGATGGCTGGGCACATGGCAGTGGGGGGCAGGAGCATCCCACCGAGGAGTGACCACACACCACCCATCTGAGCAGGTCCCCAAAGGACTGGACACGCAGCACAGAGACCATGTGCCCTCCAACACTGGTGGATTTCTTCCTCCTATCCAAAAGAAGCAGCCTGGGAAAAGCCAAGGAGCATCCCTGGGCACTGCTCTGCTCCCTCCCTGCCCCATGTCCCACTGCAGCCTCCAGCACCACAGCATCGAGTGAGTCGGTCAGCACCCTTGCTCCCCACTCTTGGGGTATGGCCACAGCATCAGTCCTGCCCTGGTGGCTGCACAAACTCCCCGACCCGAGGTGACAAGCAGTGGTTTCACAGGACACCTTTGCGCTTTATGACTCATTTGTGGCATTTCAGAAGTGGGGAAACTGAGGCACCACAACACAGCAAGACTCCCTGCCTTCCCACCCCACTGCTGCACCACAGTCCTTTCTCCATCAAAGCCCATACAGCTCCCCCCCAGATTTAAGTACCTGGAGGGGGAAGCCCTCACATGCAAACCCCATAAACACTCAATTTCCATAAAGGGTGCAGGTTGCTCCCCTGCCCTCCCAGAGCAGTTATTTGGAGGATGTCCCTCCCCAACGCTCAGCTAACATGACCAGCACCTCACAATGCTGGTCCTCAGGGTACAGGTCCCTAAGGATGATGGGGACACAGAGATCCTGTGTGGTGGGCAAGCAGAGGGCAGGGTTGTTTGGGGCCACCCAGCACATGGCCATTCCCAAGGCATCCTCCCTGGGTCCATTCTCCACCCTAAACGCCTCATTAAGAGAGCAACCACCAAACAACTGCTTTTTTGTTGCCTTTTTTTTTTTTTTTTTAAGAAACAAGGATTAAGTGAGAAAAAGGGGTACCAGTGCCAAGGGTTTCTTCCATATCTGCCAGCACACACAGAGCTTTCCATGCTCACTTGGAGGCCAGGAAATGACCATAACTCAAAGCACCACATGCTCCCAAATGACCACAACTCCTGGATCACTGTAATTAATAGGGACTGTGCCCATCCCCACTGGGGGCTTGTCACATTACCAGTCACCTCACAGCCAGGCAGAACAGTGGAAACCAGAAGTCATTAGATAAAATGCTCCTCGAGAGGAGGAGAGTTCATGATCCCATCACTTGTGGGCTCACAGAAATTTGAGTAATTAATTTTCAGCCTTCAGTAGTTGACTCCTTCAATACCAACCTCCTGACAGCACCAAGGCTATGTTTGCTCCTCTGGGCTCAGGTCCCTGCAGGGCTCCCAGTGCCCATGGGAAATGTGGAAATGCCTTGGGAGCCCCATGTCAGTCTGGGCAGCTCTGCAACCCTCCCTGCCAGCTGCTTTGCCATCACCTGTCCCCTATTTTCTCTGAAAACAGCAATGTTCTGACTCTTGGCTCATCTCTGGGGCTGCTTTCAGATCGAGAGCAACCTAAGGGAAGGAATAAGGATGTACTTGGGGGATGCATCAGCTTCACTGTCACACTTAAACGGGAGCAGTACCCAAGAACACAACACAGACCCAGGGGACAGCCATGTGCTTATCTTTCAGCCCAGACCAGCCAAACAGGGCCCAATTTCCCCAGGTCCCATAGCACACCCCAAGGAGCGCAGCCCACCAAGGAGGGACAATGCAGCCAGCCCCTTCCCCACTGGATTCAAGACATTGTGCTTTGCATCCCCAGCCCCTGAGCTGCTCTCCCAGCACCCAGAGGCATCTATTGTTCCTGCTGCCAGCATCCCTGCTCCAGCAACACACACAGAGCACTGCCACACGCCTCTGAGAGCAACACCAGCCTCAGCCCTGTCTCACAGAATTTAAACCAGGGCTCTGTTTCGGTGTCAAACACCACTCTGTGGTTTACCCTTTCTCACTCCAGGGCTTGCAGCACCTCCAGGTGCACCAGAGCAGCTGCAGCAGTGCCACAGAACCCTCCCCACTGGGGAAGCAGTAACTGGTCACCTGCTTTCCAGTAAACAGGAGCAGGGCAGGCAGAAGCCGCCCTCCAAATGAGCAAGCAGCAAAAGGTGTGTATCACTCCATTAATTGCAAAGGAGCCAGGAGAGGCAGGGCCTGGGCACAGCAGCTGAGGAGCCCAGGGAGCCATGTGTGAAGCCACTGGTGACGGGTAGCAAAGGCAGAGGCAGCTCTGGTTTGTCCCAGACTCAGTTGAAGTTGAACCTTCCAATTTGTTTTGGAGGTGGGACAATTCCAAGCTGGTTATTTCCCACCTGGGAAAAAGGCAGGGGCCAAAGGATGCTCCTTCAGAGGGCACAAAGGAGTGAGCCAAGTGGGCAGCATTTCCCTGCTCAGGACATCCACAGGACTGTGGTGGGGTGCACTCCCCAGCCCTCCAGCTGTCCAGAACAGTGGTAATATGATGAGTTCACCCTGGAAAACCCCGGCAGTGACCATCCAGGGACTGGGGACACGGAGGCAAGAGAATATCCCGGCTCCCTGCAGCAAGAAGGATGACGCCACACTGGGGAAGAAGGCGGACACTTCCTCTTGCCACAGGGACCCAGCAGTGGCAGTGCAGCCTCTCAGGCCCCCTTCTCCCCGTGGAACATGGGCACGGGGAGCTGGGCAAGAGCTGCAGGGTCTCAGACCACAGCGGGCACCTCAGCCCAGCTGTGGGCAAGCCTCGAAGAACAGCCTCTGACCCACCCTGCTGGCCCAGCAGGGCAGGATGGGGTAGAGCTCAGCCTCACCCCTCTGCCCCAAACCTGGAGGGCCACCAGCAAAACTCCAGTTGGCCAAAACATCCACACACGGCATGTCCCCTGCGCTCCCGGCGGGATGCAGGGATGGATGGGGGATACCCCGGATCCCTCTGCTGCTGGAAGAAGGGTTTTGTTCTCCTGCGAGGGGCTGTGTGTGCTCCTGGGGGGATGCAGGGATGGATGGGGGATACCCCGGATCCCCCTGCTGCTGGAAGAAGGGTTTTGTTCTCCTGCGAGGGGCTGGGTGTGCTCCCGGCGGGATGCAGGGATGGATGCAGGGATGGATGGGGGATACCCCGGATCCCCCTGCTGCTGGAGGAAGGGTTTTGTTCTCCTGCGAGGGGCTGGGTGGCAGCACTCACCACTCCAAGGCAGCACGTGCGAGCGGTCCCAGAGCCTTCCAGCAAACCTCAAACCAGCTGCAACAACAAAGCCCCGGCGGCAGGGAAGGATGCTCGGGGTCAGGGGTGCCCTGCCCTGCCCACCTGCCCTCGGTGAAGGCGTCGGGGCTGCTGCGGCTCCGGCTGGAGAGGGGGGAGAGCAGCGAACAGGGACAGAAAAGCACGCCCGCCTGGGTATCGGGGCGACAGAAAGTAGGTTAGGGCTCCCCTCCCTGCCTGGCCCGCGGGTTTTGGGGCAGGGCTTTCCCTGCCGACGGGACGCGCACCCACTTCCCCCTGTGATGAACGGGAGGAGGAGGAGGAGGAGGAGGAGGAGGAAGGGCTCGGCCCCCGCCATCCGTCCGGAGGCGGAGGGCAGGGAGAGGGGCATGGCCACAGCCGGGCAGGGGGCCCACGGTGGGGCAGCACCCACCCAGCAGCCCCACGGGGCCGGGGCAGTGCCGGGGGGAGGGGGAGGAGGAGGAGGAGGAGGAGGAGGAGGAGGAGGAGGAGGAGGAGGAGGAGGAGGAAGCTGGCGGGACGCGGCGGGCACAAAGCGGCGACAAACCGGGCGGGCACGACACGACACGAGGCACCGGGACCCCCCACTCATCCACCCCACCCCACCCCAGCCTGCGCTGCTCCCCTCCTCGACCCCGCTCACCTCGGCCCGGTCCCGACCCCGATCCCAATCCCGGTCCCGGTCCCGTCGCCGCCTCCACCTGGGCCGGGCGGGGCCGGGGCCGGGGGCGGGGCCGGGGGCGTGGCAAGGGTCAGGGGCGTGGCCGGAGCCGGGGGCGTGGCCGGGGGCGTGGGGCTCGGGGGGGCGTGGGGTTTGGGGGGGGCGTGGGGTTTGGGGGGGGCGTGGGGTTCGGGGGGCGTGGGGTCCGAGGGGGCGTGGGGTGGGGGGGGCGTGGGGCTCGGGGGGGCGAGGGGTCCGCGGGGGCGTGACCGGGCGGGCAGTGGGGCGGGGTCTGTGTCCGGTCCCCACGCGTGGGAGTCCCTCGATGCAGGTCATTGGGGCGGGGTCTGTGCCCCCAGCCCCACGCGTGGGGGCACCAGGCACCTGGAGCTGTGAACCCACACCACTGGGACTGCCACTGTCAGGTCTGGGCACTGTTAGGATCAGGCTCTGTTGGGACTGGGCACTCTCAGGACCAGCCACTATAAGGACCGGTCACCATTAGGACCGGTCACCATTAGGACCGGTCACCATTAGGATTTGTCACTATTAAGACTAGGTGCCATTAGGATTGGTCACTATTAGGACCAGCCACCATCAGGACTGGTCACTATTAGGACCAGCCATCATTAGGACTGGTCACTATTAGGTCTGGTCACTATTAGGACTAGTCACTACTAGGACCAGCCACTCTTAGGACTGGCCACTCTTAGATTTGGTTACCATCAGGACCCACAGGCATGGCCCCCCTGACCCCCTTTCTGAGCACTGGGCACACTGGGGTGCCAGGCAGCGTGGTGGGCACGGTGCAGGCTGGCACAGCCCCAGGGGCACCACAGGCTCAGGCACATCCTGCTGGCCAGGCCGGGTGTGGGTGACGCCCAGCAGGGCCAGGGCAGTGGGCAGCAGCCACAGGGCCAGTCCTGTCAGCTTTTACAGTGACTCATCCAGGGGCTGGTGGAGCCGAGCCCCTCTGGAGCTGCCCCTGCTCCCTCGCCATCAACGCTGGGTTGCTCTTCTTCCACAACAGCCTCTTGTCCAGCATCCTCCCATCCCTGCAGAGGAGATTGGGTGCTGGCAGGATGCACGGGACTGAGGAGAGACCTTTGCAGATCAGATGTATTGCTGAAGCCTCTATACAGAACAATATGCCCTGGATTTTGCCACAAAATAAATTCTTGACTTACCACTCACTGCAGGTCTCAGGTGAGCACTGACTGCATTTACAGCTGAGACCAGGCAGGACCAGGAATTTTATGCCTCACTATCCAAAACTGCAAATTTCCTTTATATTTCTCATACCTGCAAACCTGCTGTGCTAAAGCTGTCCTCAGCTCCAGCCTGGA
The DNA here is from genome assembly GCA_035222235.1 of Margarornis squamiger. Lineage (NCBI taxonomy): Eukaryota > Metazoa > Chordata > Aves > Passeriformes > Furnariidae > Margarornis > Margarornis squamiger. Next base: position 7,405,669 of record JAWWTY010000038.1, read on the forward strand.
CTCTCTGATGCCTAGTAGGGCACTGAGCTTGTGCTCACAGCTCCTGTCCACCTTCCACTTCCATGGCTCAGCAAATCTGCTCCCGGTTCCTGGTAGAAAAACGGGTGGAGAAAGCCTTTGGTTCCTGCCGGCTCCTTTGAAGCTGTGATTTGAAGCGGGTGGAGAAAGGGAGAGCCCAGCAGGTGCTGGGATGGGTGTCTGGGCATGGACACCCCAACGCAGGCTGTGCTGTGAGCGCTCCCCATCTGTGACTCAGGGGTGAGGGAAGGGTGAGGTGGCAGTGGAAAACCAGGAACCTGTGCCAAGATGCCAGGCATGGACTTCTCCCTGTGTTTGGGAAGGGACAGAAAAACCTTTGGGTGAGAAAAGGACTGACAAAAACCATCACTGCCTGTATCGTGCTCCAAGGCTTGTGTCCTGAGGGATGTGCCTTTCCACGGAGGAGCCAGGCAGGCTGGCAAAGCCCACAGAGGGAAAGAGAGGAGGGTGTCTGCCACCTGTGCCAACCCTATGGAGCATTGGGCAATAAGGAAGCAAAAGAAATGGCTGAAAAAACCCCAAGGCAGCAACGACAAGGTGTTGCGTCACTGCTGGGGAGATGCTGTGCAGAACACTTCCCTCTGCGGAGCAAACCACCCACAGCCTGGCCAGGAATGTTCTGGCTGGACTGTCTCCAAAGGAAAGCAGGGAGGGGACACAGCACTGTGCGTGCTGGCACTGGGACACCATCGTGTGCAGGATGCTGGGAGCCCCCAGAGCCATGTGCCAGGCCCAGGGCTGGGACATCTCAGCAAGAAACATTCCTTCTTCTTGTGCCACGGAACACCCCAGGGTGCGATCTGTCCCCAGCAGCCTGGGGCCAGGCAAGGTCCTGCTGCTCACGGCCCACCCAAGGCTGGAAGGGAGGGGACTGAAGCCAGGGCAGGTCCCATCCTTGGATATGGAGGCACATTGCAGGAGATCTGAGCAGCATCAGGCTTCACTAGAAACCACAGCTGAGAATCAGGGGATTTTAAAGAGGATTTTCAGGGGTGAGTTCAGTCCCGCTCCCCTTGGCCTTGGTATCCTGTAGCAGCAGATGAGCTTTACAGTTCCTTCCAGTCCAGTCCAAGGTTTCCTTGTTTTTCCAACTGCTTCCTAAATTGTCCAGGTTCTCCAGGATTTTTTCCCATTGTTGGCTCTTTATGAGCCCTCCAATCTGGGTGTGAAATCCCCCCAGTTGTCTTGAGTTGTTCCTACACACAGGCAGATGGGTTTGGTTTGTGCCCCCACATTCCCTCATCCCCTGGTCTCTCAGGACACAACCTGGGGGAAAAGACCTGCATGGAGGGGACACACCTTGCCTTAGCCCTTGCCACCTGTTTGCCCCACCCCGTGTCCCACTCTCACGCTGTCTCACCTCCCTCAGGGTTACAAAATGCCTGTCCCTGCTGTCACCATCCCCCTGGCCTGCTGGAAGCCAGCAGAGCCCCTGGCAGGCTGCGCTGCAGCTGGATCCTGCTGTGCTGCCATTCTCGGTGTGAACGGCAGAGGCCAGACCGTGGCCACGCTCTGAGTGGGGATGGAAGCTGTTCCAGCAGCAGCAGAGTGTGCTCAGCCCCTGTCATTGCTCAGCACTCCCTTCCCTTTCACCTCCATCCCACCAGTCTCTGCTGCCCCATCCCTGCTGGTGCCACACCGGGTGTCACAGCTGTCACCCCTGACCAGCCCCTGGGGGACACGGGACATTCTGGGACCACCTGGTTCTTGGTGCTTCACACAAAGACAGGGGAAGTTTTTGCTGCCAAGCAAACTGGGTTCTGTGAGGGCAGAGCACATGGAAAAGCCCCTCCAAGCCTTTCCCACTGGCATCACAGTGTTGGTGGAAATGGTGCCACGGAGCTGTGCAGCAGGTGGAGCTTGTCGTGTCATCCTCACCTGCCTGTCCCTGCTGCTCCTCTGCCCCAGCCATCGAGGGGCTGGGAGCTGGGGACCAGCACCCATTGCCCACCACTGCCCTGCTCTGCAGCTGCCCTGAGGTTGGTCACCTTTGCAGACACGGGGATGCTCCTGCTCACCCCCATACACATGGCCTGGGGAGCTGGGGGATCCCAACAACTGTTCTCAAAGGTACTGTCACCCTCAGAGCCCTGCAAAGCACACAGATCCCCCCCCAGACACAGATATTAATGGAAAAAAAATTAATTTTATCCCTTTCAAGCACTGTTTCCTCCTGCCCTCCCTCCCGCCCTCCGTCCCTCCTTGGCCAGCCTGTGGTGGGAAAGCATTAAGAAATAAAACAACATCAAATGTAATCAAAGGCAGGCTGGTGGGAGTTTGTCTTCTGGGGTTTCCTCCTCTTTTATTGCTTTCTCAAAGAATAAACATTCGGGAGGACTCTGGAGTGATTTAGTGGAGCAGGAAAGGGCAGGAAACTGGGAGCTGCCCCCTCCCTTTGATGGTCCAGCCTTGGCGATTTTCCTTCCAGTGACTGCCCAGTCAGACGGTAAGACTGGGAAGAGCTTGACTTGATGGGGAGCTGCTTCACCCCCCAGCACTGGGGCTGGGTGAGCAGGAGCTGCTGGGACAGGGGCTGGGGCAGAGGATGCTGCCTTGGAGGGGAGGATGGATCGAAGAGGGTGAATTCACAGCAGTGCAGAGGAAGCAGTGACCTTTGAGAAGCAATGTTCCTTGCTCACTGCTATTTATCCAGCATTCCCAGTGGCTCCTTCTGCTGAGTCTGACCCTGTGTGGATCCACGCCTGGCTGAGCAGAGGCTGCAGTGTGGTTTTTACCTGCATTCACCTTCAGACAGGTTCCCTGCCTGCCGCTGGTGCCAAGCCAAACTGCACCCAGCAGCTGGTCTGGTGTGGGAAACAGAACTCCATCAGCCCTGGCCTCTCTTGCCTAGGGAAGGGCTGGGGCCAAGGATGCTGCAGCATCCCTCGATGCAGACTGTGGTCCCAAAGTGAACCACGGGTTTTCACAGAGGAAGGGAAAACCACTGTCTCACTGACCCCCTACTCAGCCTTCATCACTAGGATAATTTTTAAATCAGGTTCTCAAAGCTGGCAGTACCATTTCCAGGACCTACTTCCTGCATCTTGCACCCTCTCAGCATCTCCAGAGCCAGTGCACATAGTGCCTAGTGCCCTAGCAGGCACAGGACAGGGTCTGTGCTATATATAGGCAAATATAAAATATCTAATTAAATTCTGAGTATAACCATAAGTTGCTGTTAACAGAGCCCCAAGTGATGCACAGCTCTTGGCAGAGAAATGGGCTTCCCTAAGTTTGAAATAAACCAATTTACCTGCCCATGCACTGCTGGGCTTTTTGTCCAGCCAATCCTCTACCAAGAAATCAATAAAAATAAGTGGAAGTATTTGTGATTATTTACTGAAATACCTAAAGAAAATAAATGGAAACCACACTATTGCTTAGAAAAGTATCCTCAAACCAAATCCCTCTGCTATATAAACATAAACCAAAACAATGTGGCAGAGCTCGATGATTATTTTATTTTAGGAGCTGTTTGAAACATCAGCCTCGAAACAGCAGCATCTGTGGGGCAGTTTCCTAAAGCTTTCTCTTAAAGCAAATATACTTGTCAATTAACGAAAAGGGCTTGTAATAAACAGCAGTAGATGTGCCACCTGTTTGGGGCTGGGAGTCCTCCCAGCAGCCAAGTCCTTGGGTGATCTCATGGTGTGAATGTGGGAATATTCATTGGGAATGTGCTTTTTGGTGGTTTGCTCCCCGAGGAGAGGGCAGTGAGGGGATGGGAGTGTCCCCCCAGGCCAGTGCAAGTGGAGGGCAGAGGGGGCTCCTCTCCCTGCGTGGTGCCAGCTGTCGGGGTTCAGGTGTTGGGGAGCACCTCGGTGCCTTCGGCGCTGCTTCCTCCACCAGCACCCGAGGGATCCTGCAAAACCAGAGGGTATTGGGCTGGGCTGGGGGCTGCAGGCCATGGGCCCCACCACCCGCCGTGTCCCTGTCACCGTGGGACACGTGGGGCAAGTGTGCTTTGCCCTTTCCTTGGATCCCAGCCTTTCGCTCCAGGAATCCTCTTCTTGTTCCTCTCCCCCATCCTCCCCCTGCCCCCGGCTTTGCTCTTTCCCTCAAGAGTGCCTGCGAGAAGAGAAACCTGGCTGTAAATGAAGCGGGAGGATTTTTCAGCCTGAGATGTGCGCTTCCCCCAGCTCCCCCCAGGCCCCCCCGCAGCACTGTTATTTCATCTCCCGGCTGCCAAACCCCCGGGAATTAATCCCGGCCGGCGCTGACAGCGTTTACATTCAGTGCTGCTCAGATAAACCATATCAGCCGGCGCAGCTGAAGAGGAGCCGGGCACGGAAGGAAGGGCTGGCTCCTGCTCAGTGTCAGCCCCATCGGGCTGGGAGAAGATTTTCCTGCCTTTTTATTTTTTTTATTTATTTTTTTTATTATTATTATTTTTATTTTTTTTTGCTTTTTCCCTGGGCACTTTGCTCCCAGCAAGGAGCCACCAAAACCACCACACTGGTGAGGGTGGCCCTGGTGGAAGGGGGTTCATACAGCGAAGTCTGGAGCTCCTGGCTCTTATCCTGGTGCAGATAATGGAGAGGATGAAGGGACATGTCCTTCAAGCTGGTGGGAGCCTGCAAGCTCTGTCTCCCGAGGCTTCTCACCCTGTGCCACCCAGCACACACAGGAGCTCTTTGCACCACCAGCTCCCATGGGATGGAGTTTCATGGATTTCCTAATAGATATATTAACATCTGCAGTGCAGTTATTGTATATGCTCTTCTCTAATCTCCCCCTTGCAGTTGTATCTCTGCCTGTCCCTCACAGCAACCTCCTGGCTCTCTGCTTGGCTGTCACCAGGGCCCACCAGGGTATGGACAGAGATGTGCCACCTCTGATCCCACATCAGCACCAGGCTGGCAGAGCCATTGTTCCTCCAGCTTGTGGTAGGCACTGGGCAGGGAGCCCTGGACCCTGTGGCCAGTGGTGTGGGCTGGAAGGTTTATCTTGGGGCTGGAACATGGGAGACAGGCTGCAAGCACACCCTTTGCTATGCCTTCATGATCAAATTCCTCTTTCCCTCCATCTCACAGCCCATAAAACATCACTGGAGCCACCAAGGTTGTTTCTCAGAGCTGGACCTCCACCAGCTCCCTTGGGCAAGGGGTGCCTCCCGGAGAGCATCATCCCCAGGCTGAGACACTGGGAAACAAGGTTGTTTTAGCACCCCATGAGCACAGGGCAGCCAGAGGGTGTGAGCCCATCACCCTGGCGCCTGGGCCAATTTTCCAGTGGGCTGTGAGCCTCAGCCTGCCACCCTGTCTCCTTTTCCACCAGCACTTGCAGAGCACTGGCGTGGCCACGGGGTCCAGGTCACGGCGTGATCGTCACAGCCACCCTGACGTGACTGGATCTGGGGGTAAATATTAGTACGAAGTGAAGGGTTGTATACATATTTTTTCCCTGCAAGGTAATGCTGAAATTCCCGGCTCCTTTTCAACAAGCTGTTGGAAAAACCAGCCCCGTGTCAGCACCCTCTGGCCACTGCTGGCCCTGGCTAGTCTCAGCTCAGCATGCAAGAGAGAGCTTCAGGTCCCCACTTCAGCCTCCCCACTCTGGAGCCAGGCAGTCCTTTTGCTCGTGGTTTTGAAGCCGATGTTTCCCATCTGGAGCATAGCAGTGGGTAGGCTTTGCTGACTGTTTGCTTCCGCCTGGAAGTGTATACAGGATGTGGCAGAGACTCCAAGGATGGCTTATTAATCACATTAACAACACCAAGTGGTTTCCCCCCCCCCAAAAAAAAAACAACACAAAACACAGTGGGAGAAGACAGATTGAACCAGAGGTTATTTCTCTGCCCATGTGGGTTGGCCTCTGGTTCCCTTCTCCACCACCACTGTTGTGAAGTTGTAGGGAGAGAAATAGGTTCCCCTTGCATGGCCACCCCAGTTGCTGTAGCTTGGAGACCCCAGATCAAGTGCCTGCCCGTGGAAAAGCTACTCCACCATGTGCAGGGCTGGAGACCATCATCACTGCCCCTCTGCCCAACAGAAAACAAGTCACCATCAGGCTCCCCAAGACCTTGGGCAGCCTCCAAGGCACTGATCTCTGCCCTCCTCCCTCTCAGAACCCACTGAGTCCCCCCCAGCCTCAGTCCTAAACTGGGATTGCTCCCCTTAGAATTGCTTGTGGCCAGGTGCTGGTGGTTTCTACCACCCTGGTGAGGTGGGTTTTCCCCTCCCTGAAAGCCCATTTTGTTCTTGGAGTAAAGAGGAGCACAATAAACAGGATTTCTTGAATTTCTTTTCCAAGGCTTGTGCCCCAGGGATATCAGGCTTATGGGACCACAGCATGTGTTTGTCTGTCTGTCTGTACAACTTTGGAAAGGTTGGCCAGTGTCAACTGTATTTGACAGAGGTCTCCAATATGTCATGGGTCTGTTTTGCAAACGAGGGAACTGCAAAGACCCATGGGGGGAAGCCACGATGTGACCTGACCATGCTGGGATCCATCCCACTGCAACTGATCCAGCTGCAGGGAGAGGCACAGGAGGAGCCACAAGGGACAGAGACATGGAAAACTGGACTTCTGCTGCTCAGGGAGCTGTTTGTTATTTTTACAAGCTGGGAACCGTCTCACAGTCCTCAGTGGTTGTGGTCGTTGCATCTTGTTGCCATCAGCATGCATTTTGGCCTGGATGGGCTGGCAAAGGCACAGGAACAGCACCTGATCCAAGAGGAGACCCTGGAGGTTTGCACAATGTACCTGGAAGCCAAAGGAAGAGCCCGGAGGAGGAGCAGACCTTCCCTTTCTCACCTGAGTGCACTGGTAAGATGCTTCCAGCCACCTCTATCACCCTTGGTGCAGAGGACAGGGAAAGGCACATCCTCTCCCTTTGCTGCTGCTTTCCAGCCATGAAGCTCCCTCACCATTCCTCAGAATGATCAGGAATGCCCAGACCCATCTGGCCAAAGGGCAGCCCTCCGATACCCCCTCACCTTGCAGCCACCCCACCAGAAAGAAACCAAGCAGAGCTGGTGGGGTTTGATTGATTTATCCACTGAAGATACAAGTTTCAGTTTAATAACACCATTTTGTCCGATTACAAACATACTAAAAACCTACAAAAAGAAAAACAAGTTACACCCATTGTACACGGAACGGCAAGTATAAAACCAGCACGGAAGCGCCGAGAAACACGAACATGAACAGTATCTGCAGCAGGAACAGGAAAGACACGGAGTTACATCAGACCACGCCAGCTCATGTCGGTGGGTCACGGTGGGACTGGTTAGGACATACTAACAATTAGAGACAACTTCAGCTATGGAAAATAATTAGTGTCACAGCCTGTCGAAGAGGTCAGACCCAGGCGGGTAGTTTTATCCCTCCCTTTCCCTAAGTTGGTCCAAGGTCAGCACATGGGTTTCCCTTCCTTCCATCTGTCTGCTATCAGTGGTGCTGGCCCCGAGCAGCCAACATCTGGCATCCCTGCACCAGGGCAGCTTCCCTACTGCAAGGGGCAGGGAAGGCTGAGCTCCAGCACCAGAGTCCAGCCAGACAAAATCTGGTCCCCACAGAAGTTGCTGGACACCCCCTCCAGAGAGTGGGGAAACACTGGGACCCCTTTACTGGGACAAAGTGGAGCAAAGTGGCAGAGATGCAAGAGGACTCTCCTGGGAGAGCCCGCAGCTCGGCTTCCTTGGAGATTTGTCTCACCACAGAGGAGATGAGGGTGGTGGCACAAGGTCCCTAAGGGTTCTGGTGGTGCTGAGATGTCTCTCCAGCTGGCCAGGGGACTGTGGAGCTAAACCTGCCATGAGTGTTGGCCATAGGAAGGGGGAGAGAGGGTGGACAGGATCTGTGCCCCACCCCAGTGTTTCCCATTCCGTCAAGTGCTCAATTCCCTTTGGCCAAATGTTGAACTTGGGGTGGGGAGATGAAAGTTGGTTGATATGAGTGGGTGTCCCCAGACAGAGCCATGACAAGGTGCTTGGATGGGGACACTGCCCCAGGGACACCAAATCCCCCCCTTACTCAGCATTCATCTGCCTCTGGCAGGGGGCACAAAGGGTTTCCCACCCAAATCACAGGTCCAAGCCCAGCCCTGATAATAATGGCAAGTCACTGGCTGAGCCAGGGGCTGGATGGGGCTGGATGGGTCACAGGAATCCTCCCCAGGGCAAGAGAGAGACCAGCATGTGCTGGCATCATGTCCTGAGCCCCAGCTTCTTGCCTGTGAATTTTGGAGAAAGGACTTTGCAAGTTGGTCCCTACCTGCCACCACCAAGGAGAGCAAAGCTCAGCCCAAAGTGCCCTTAGCTCAGCCTAACTGTGCCAGGAGATGAAACATTGAGCTCCAGAGAGCAAGACCTGAAGGAAAGGGGGAATAAAGGGGTCCCCAATCAGCTGTGGAGGGTTTGGGGACGGGGGGGTGAATGGGGCTGGCAGTAACAGGGAATGACTGTGCCTGTGTGTGTGCTGGAGAGCCACGCACAGAGGCAGGACCCGGCCTCCCTTTCTGTTCTTCCACACAGCATTTATCAGCCCTGTCACTCTGGAATGGTATTTTTTTCCTTTTCCTGTTCATTTTCATCTCTCCCCAGATGAGAATTTTCTCCGGTTTAAGCAATACCTCCTCTGCTGCGGGCGGCAAAGAGGGGGCGTTCGCTTTATCTCCATCTCCTCCCCCCCTTGAGCTTCGCCCTGGCTGCCCTCCTGCTTCATGTTACTTCCTACAAAGCTGGTAAAAATAAACATGTTTTTGTTTGCATCTATTGGACTGGCCTGCAATTTGGCTGATGGGGGGGGGGGGTGGGTGCTCCTCGAGGGACAGCAGCTGCACACATCTGGATGTGCTTTAGGAAAATGTTCCTTGAAAAAACCCCAAGCCCAGCACACACATGTGTGGGCGACGAGGCCGTGGGTCAGTTTTTTCCTAGGGATTTAAAAAAAGAAAGGAGAAACCAAGCGCCCTTCAAAGGTGAGGTGGGGGGACCTCACTGCTGCTCCCCAAAAACCAAGGCACTCGGGTAGGTTGGGAACAAACATGGGGACTTTGCAGCCACCCCAAAGTGGCTTCCCTGTGGACTGGGAGCCCGGTTTTGGCTGTGGGAAGGGAGGGGAAGAGTTTGGACTGCAAAAATGAAATTCCCACCTGGACAATATTAACCTCAAAGGTTAATGTGCAAATTTTGACTAAAGATGAAACATCCCTGTACAGAAACATCCCTGGCCCAGCATCCGCAGAGCACAGGGAGTGCATGAACTCATCAAAAATATGTGCTGCTGGCCTCAAGGTTTTGGCAGGAATCAGGGAAGCTGCGCTCGTGAGAGTCCCATGATGTGCACACACAAAAATATAGTCTAACAGTCTCGGTCCAAGTGATCTCTCTCCAGTCCCGCACTGGAGCAAATTCAATGGCTGAACAGGATTTTCCCACCCATCCCTGACCTGGGCAGCAGCAGCAGCTGCTTGAAGGATGCCCTCACTGATGTGTGAGGGATGAGCAGCTGCTTTGACATTCCAACTTGAGCTGGAGGCAGCAGCTGCTGGCACCTTCACCAGTGCAGGCTGGTGGGCTGAATTTTGGGGGTGCTGGCTCTAAATGACAGCCCACCCCGTGAGCAAAAGCAGCATCACTTCTCACCCTGTGCCTGTCCCTTCCTTTTACAACCCCCTTGACCTCACACCCTGCCGTGCCAAGGACAGCCGTGCCCTGAGCCATTATTTCCACACAACCCTCTGTGGACACCCAGGACATGCCCTAACTCCAGGTGCCATTCCTCCATCAGATTTACTATGGGATGTAGACAGAAAAGAACTGCAAGGCCAGAGAGGCTGTAATGACATTATTGGAGCCCGGGGGCTATTTTAGGACTAACTCTGGTCCTGTGGCTCTGCAGGAAGGCAAGGGAGCACTGGGAAATGCAGCCAAGAGGTTTAGAGCCCTCTCCAAATCCCCCTTTGCCCAGAGCCAGGGCACTGCATGATGGCACAAACTCCTGGCTGCATCCAGCAGAGCACCCCAAGGGCACTTTCACCCAGATACACCTGCCCTGCTGCTTTGAGCAGCTGTCCTGGGGTTGCTCCCCAGCCTGTGTCAACACCTTGGTGTGATGGAAGGGGCAGGGCTGGGGTCCATGGGATTGTCCCTCTGTATAGGTTCTCAAAGATTCTGAGCAGAAATCTGCTGTTACAAAGGAAAGGGGGAAAACCTTCTGGGAGTTCTTCTGGGAACAGGCACGTGGTGCTGGCCACCACCTCCTCAGAAGTGCCAGGGCTTCGGGTCAAAAGGAGCCCCTTGGCATGGAAGCAAAACACCAGAAGGATTAAACCCTATTCCTGGGGATGACTAAAAGCACAGGTGAGCTGGCTGCAGGTGAGCAAAGCACAAGTTTCTGTCTGTCTGCTCTGGAGGAGGGAGCTCAGCCCCGGGGGAGCGACTGCTGCCCCCTCCAGCAGTGTCCCCACGGCAGGGGGATGTCCCCAAGGTGGCCCAGGGGATCCCAGTAGCAACCACGGGCCTGCTGCCTATCCAGCTGGCATGCAGGAGAGGAGCTGGTCTCTCTCAGGAAGCTGCCAGCTCTCCAGGACAAGCAGTGGAGTGAGGCCAGAGGAAATCTTGGAAGGGAACCCCCTTCCACTTCAACAGATAACATTGCCTTTAGTGCTAGAGCTCTAAAAATAAGAGACCTTTAGGGAAATACTGGATGACAAGGATTCCAAAGCTTCCCAGCACATCTGACACATCCCCAACCCTTTGCCAATCAGTTCCCAGAAATCCTATAAATCCAACCACACGTGGGCAGGAGGCAAGGGGGCTGCTCCTCCTCTCTTTCTTTGTAACTGCAGGGGAAACTGAGGCACAAACCAAGCAGACTCACCCGGAGGTTCAGCAGGAGTTGGTGCTGCAGGTGGGATGTGAGTGCTGCAAGACCTGCAGCCACATTTTGGGGGCAAAGGAGAAGCCTTTGTCAGGCACAGACAGGAGCACTGCCATCCCTGGTGGGGGACACAGCTCCCACGTGGGCTGATTTCTACCAGGCACTTTATTTGAAGGAACCCAGTTTCACCAAGAGGGCAGGAATATGTAAATGTACAACAAGTCATTTATTAATTTTAACAGAGAAGGGACCTTTCTTCACGCCCAGAAATCCCTCCTGCTGTGTCCATGCCATCTTTCCCTCTACTGATCACAGCCTGAACCCCCCTTCTCACCCTGTGGGGCAGAGCTGGACAGACAGACCTACACTCACCAGCTCCCAAGGCAATGGCACAACATATGCCATCCAAGCCCATCCTCAGGGAGCTGAAGGGCAGTGGGTGGACTCACCAGCTCCCTATACATGACACAGGGATCTCACCTACACACCATGCTCCGAGCAATGAGGGGAGGCAGCCCAAAGGCATCTCACTCCTTCCCCACTCTCTCATGCTGCAGGAGCACATCTCTCCCACCCCCTCACTCCCTCCAGCCCCAGGGGGGTTTGCAGCAGCCAGCCAGGGAGAGGGACTATGGATGCCAGCCCAGAGTGCAGGGTGACGGGCACAGAGAGCAGTGTGGCCACAGCTGTCAGCTCTGCCACCCTGCCAGGTGATACACAAAGTGCAAAGCGAAGCGTTTTCAGTGCCAGCCAGGCGGCCGGAGGTCTCCATAAGCATTGTGCCCCCAAAAGCCAGGTCTACCCAGGGGCTTCGCATGGAAAATGAGGGTTGTGTTGTTCATCATCGAACGGGGTGGCAGCGCTTGTGCAAGGGACCTTGAGATGGTGCAAGTGAGGTGCAGGGTTTGGGAGGTGGTGACGGACAGGCCAGGACAGTAAGATGGAGCCAACAACCAAGTGCTCTCCCCTCACTCTCTGCATCCCCTTCCAGCGTCCCCTGCAACTTCACCCCGACCCACCCACACCCTTCGTGATTCTATAGGTTTTTTTGGCTTATTTAGTTTGTTTTTAAACCCCATGGAGATCAAATTGTGACTTGGCAGCTGACAGAGCTGGCCCTACCGGGCTCCCCAGACTGAGCAAAGATCTTGAGAAGAGACCAGAGTGAAGTCCTGGGGTGAGTGAAGCCCTCCCTGCCCCTCGCCTGGCCCCGCTGGCCGCTCACAGGGTGGCAGTGGGGTACTGAGCCCAGCCCACCTCCTTGTACGCTGCTGTCACATGGGTGTAGATGAGGGTCTTCATCTTGGTCCAGGCACCGTGAGCCTCCGGGGTGAAGTCGTTGGGGTATTCCTCAGCAATGACCTCCAGCATGACACCAGTGAGTTTCTGGAAGGAGGTGGACACCAAGGGGTTAATAACTCTTCAGGGAGAGGCTAACAGCAAATTTAGGTTTTTCCCCACAAAAACAATGGAGTCCTGTTGCTGATTTCTGGGAGTGAGACCTTCTGCAGGACAGACAGATGTCTTGAAAGTCTATTAACACTTGGGAATAGACAGAGCAGGCAACCAGCCTGCCTGGGCAGGAGAGCAGAGATCCAGGCACGATGGTGTGCCTCAGTTTGGGCATTATAGCCCCTACTATAATGCTTAATTTCTAAAAGAAGGGATATATGGACACAAACATGCTGGTGAGGCTGAAAGAGAGATACAGGCAGGCAGATTTCCCTGGGCAGGGGAATGTACTGGATGCTCCAGTGACTGTGTGTGGGAATGATGATCTGTGTGGGACAATGTCACAGTGGGACACTCCAGCTACATGGGGAGCACCCCCCACATCCAGCCAAACCCCTCTGGACAAGGACAGGCAGCCCCACCTCACCACAGCTCCCTCTCTCCTGCCCCCTTCCTAACTTCTAAAACATCCCAAAGATTATTTTGGTCCAATCCTTTACCTTAAAGTAGATGGGCTCCACTTTGTGCTTGAGGGCATGGGCCTTGCCCACGAGGGCCAGAACGGAGGAGACCTTTTCGGAGTCATTGAGGTTCTCCACCACAGTGTTGATGGCGCCCATGACCCGCCGAGCGTGTTTACGCAGCTGCAAGCTCCTCTCCATCTCCAGAGGGTCCTCCATGTGCTTGAACTGGCTGAAGTACTGCTTGGCAGAGGGGAAGTTCACAAAAAACCTTCAAGAAAGAATTTACATGAAATACCATCAGGAGGGTGAGAGCAGGCTGAGGGGTTAAAGCAAAGCACAGCACGGAGTGGTGGACCCACCCCCTGTATCTTAACACAGCCAGGGCTGGTTCTCCTATTGAATCCCCCAGGAACTGCAGCATTCAGCTGCCTAAAAACCAGCAGGTCGATGCCTTTCTCCCAAACCTTCCCCATCTGCTTCAAGGGCTTCACAGCTGGATATTCATCTGCAAAGCAGAGGCAAGACTGAGTTCTTGATGCCCAGAGATTCCACTCTGGTGCCAGATGCTGTATACAAGTTCCCATATATTGTGTCCTGCCTCAGAGAGCTGGAGATGTGCGTGAAAACCTCTCTTTATCTCAGCCAACCTCTCGCTGCCTCTTTTCCTCAGTCCCACAGCAGCTTCCTAGCCCCATGGGTTTTATTCCTGCACTGCCACTCAAAACAATCTCCCGCTGCCCAGTTTACCACCAGCTTTCACAGATCAGTCTCCACAAGGATCTCAGCCCTGAGCTCACGTCACTGCTCATCTGTGCCAGGAGACATTCTCCCCAGCACAAGGAGACCCCAAACCAGCCCCTCTGAGGGGGACTGGGGACCCTCTTTTCTGCGTGATCAAATCAAAATGCAGCTGAAAGAAATGAAGCTGTTGTTGCAGCTGATGTGCTGAGCTCCCCAGGGAGGTGGAGGGCTGGAGGCTGAAGGACAGAGGGTGCAGGGCTGGAGCCACCGGTGCCAGAATTGCAGCTGGTCACTCTCAGCAGCTGGGGCTGGCACTTGAGTCACATTAACCACCCTCTTCCACCCAATTTATGCAAAAGAAAACCACATCAGTGTTTGCTCCATCCCTTCACCCAGCTCCCTCCAACCTGCAGGGCTCTTCCTGCCTCCTGGACAAGTGGAGGATTCTCAGGAGGTGTCAAAGGGCTCCCAGGCTGTCCCACATCGTCTCCAGCTCCAGACAGGCTCCCTCTCCAACCCCCTTCCCCAGCACCATCCCATGCGAACCTGAACCCATCCCACCTCTTTTTCCAACCATCACTACTTCCCTCCAGAACCAGGTGGAATCCTCTTCCCCACTCACCACTCCATGAATAATCGCAATATTGAGTACCAGGCTCCTTCACCACTTTGCTATCCTCCTTTCCCCTCCCTCTGTTCCTTCCCCCGCTCCCTTGGCTTGTGAAAGCTTGGGGGCACTGCCAAGGAAGCAGAGTGAAGCAGTGCCTGGAGTGCACCACCACTTCTGTTGCTTCCCAAGGCATCTGGGATTCATCAGATGGCCCAAAATAGGTTTTGGAGGTGTGAAGAGTGTGTGGCGGAAAGGGTGGGGGAGGACGGAAGGTGGAAGGGGGAGACAAGGTGTTGCTTTTAAAACCCAGAGGGGACTCATAACAAAACTCCTCTCGTTATTGTGCAGCCTCCTCCCGCCGGCAAAGCTCCTCCTGACACATCTGGTCCCTGTCGGGAGAAATCATACCCAGCCTGGCTGTCTCCCGCTCCTGTCACCAGAGAGATGCTCCGTCCATACCCTTCACTTGGAGCTGTCAGAGAGGTGGCTGGGGGATGGAGCTGGCCAGGGCCACATGGATAAATCCTGGGAATGATGTTAAGGCTTCTGCCCTGAGCATTCACCCACAGATAGATGAATGTTGCGCTCTGGTTTAATGGAACCATTCGTCCTAGCTGGATTCAGCATTCTTTTCCCTGCATCCCACCCTTTCCCACCTCTATTCAAGCTGTTGTAGCTCCAGCCAGCCCCTGAGATCAAAGCTCTTCAACTGTCAACAATGATGATCCTGCTGAGGCCAGAGCTAAGGGCTTTACCATCCCCGCTAGTGGATCTTTCCACCCAGCAGGTATCCATCCCCCGGGGCACTGGGATCAGGGGATGTCACTGGAAGTGGGACCTGCTGCCCCAGGACAAGGGATGGAGGCTGCCAGCTAATTCCTGCATGTCCAAACCTCTGAGCCCCGAACCACAGAAGTTCCCTGAAAAGCCATATTTAATCTCATCTGAAGGGTGTGATGATGTAAAGATGCAGGGAATAAATTGCTCAGACCAGGATTTTTTCTCAAAGCTTTTTCAGCAGAAAGGGAACAGCAGGAGCCACTGCGACAATCACCTCCACGTTTCCCCACTTTCGGACAGGTATGCCAGGAACAAAGATTGATTAAACCCCCAAAAGTCCCCAACCTGTGTGAGACCAGACCAGTGAAGGATCCAAACACTTGGTTTCCAACCTTTCCCCACTTCACAGACCCACAAGGTGATGCTCCCATGGGAACTGAGCCCAGCAGCTTTCCCAAGGGACCTGACATGAGGACGTCACTGGTGCTGGAGGATGTAAAACCAGCAAACCCTCAGCTCACGTGCTCAATCCTGTGTCTGTTGGCTTTCTTTGGTGGAGAACTGAAACAGAGGAGCCCAAATCATCCTTGCTTCAAGTAGAAAAGCAAATCCATGGCTGGCCAGAGACCTTCAGCCACCTCTCCTTGGAGAGCAGCAGGCGCCTGAGGCAAGAACCTCTGGCCTCAAGCAATGTTTGAGCTGTTGAAGCACAAAGAAGAGGGAAGGAGGCTCACTCAGTGGTAGTTGTTAATAAACAGAGAAGATTAATTTAACACAAAGGTTAAATATAACCAGAGGAAAGGAGGAAAAAAAAAAGAAGAAATAAAATAACTCAAACAATAGTGAGTTAGAAGAGGTGTCAGTTGGGGTTTTTCCATCTACAGAACATTCTGAGAGTTCAGACATCTCAGGCTCTGGGAGTTTGTTGGATCATTATGCATGTGTGTGTGTGGTTTGGGCTCTTTTTCTTCATTGGAGTCATTAAAAAGATGATATTTACCACTGCATATCACACAAAATGATGATTGATGGAAACCAGATGCCTGCATACCGATCTCATTAAATTTCTTTTTAAGTGATTCTATTCTGCACCCACTAATTTGTATTCTGCGAGCTACATCTGGACCCAATGGACAGGATGTCAGGATTGCTTTTCCTCTCTCTTTTGCCCTTTTAACAACTTTAAGGACACAACCATTCCCAGTAGCAGAGCCAAAGGAAATAATTAAGGTGCAAACCCATTGCAGTGACTGGAAACCTGTTTTCTGTTAAGAAGGAGATGCCACTTCTCCTCCCATGTCCCTCATCTTCCTCCCTCTCCCCAGGCTGTGCAGAGCAAACCCTGCATGGAGGAAATCTCAAAGCCCACCCACCTCTTTCCTTCTGCAGCTGGAAAGGGGACACTTGGGTGCTGCTTGTTCAGTCCCCTTGAGCATCTAAACCCTTAATGCTCCACTTACCCTGTTTGTAAACTGAGGGGGGAAACGCTACTGAGCCCTCAGAGCTGCTGGGAGGCTTCAGCTGAATCCCCAGCCAGGACTTGGACACTGCTTTTTACTAGATTTTCATAGAGTCATTTAGGTTGGAAGAGGCCTTTAAGATCACCAAGTCCAACTCCTAACCCAGCACTGCCAAGCCCACCACTAAAACACGTGTCCCCAAGTGCCACAACTACATATCTTCTAAATCCCTCCAGGGTTGGTGACTCAACCTACCGATGCTTTCATGTTTTCTCTCGCCTCGTCCCTCTACGTGGGAGAAACTCTAAGGCAGCCTGGAGCCTCTCCCTGTCCCTTTTCAAACCTCTCCCTCTGCTCGGGTGCCTACAAAGCAGCTGATAATGGGTAGGCAGGTGGTGTGTGATGCTGCTATTTATTATGCCGAGAGCTGCCTCACCGCCTGCACGTTCCCCCTGCTCTTCCCAGCCACCTGTAGTCTATCATCCATTTGCAGGCTGGGGCAAGGTTGCTGCCTGTGTTTACAGCTCCCAGCCCAAGGTGAGAAAGGTCTCAGCCATGTCAATGATACCTGCCCGGCAAGACAGGAAAAGGGAAAGGTAAAAGAAGTAAGAAGAGGGTGGTGCCTGTTTGCTCCTGTGTCCTCTCTCTGAAAGCTCATGGACAGGTGGAGATGGTGGTGGGTAACATCTCCAGTTCTGGCACAGGAGGGCTGGAGGGAAAAGGGCCAAGTCCCCTCATCCACACACTGATGCTGAATTCAACTTCTTCTGCAGCTGAGGAGAAGAGGTGTAGCTGGCCTTCCTCCAGGTGAAGCCCACATCCCGATGCAAAGCCTTGGGAGCAGAATCAAGCACAACAATGAGCCATGCTCAGAGGCTGTGATGTCCCCCTGCCCGAGGGCAGAGGGACCAGGACACTTCAGTGAGACTGGGAGTGGACCCAGAAGCAAAGATGCCACCAAATACATTTGGACATGAGCTATTAACCCACAGGGACATGTGTGCACAGCTCACACCTGCAAGTCCTCATTGCTGTTGTTTTCCCCTACCACATATGTGGATTCATCCCAAAGCCTCTTGGCTGAGTGGATGAACCTTTAGGGCAGGGATAAGGACAGCTTTTATCAGGTAAGTGAATTAACAGTGCCAAAGTGGCTTTCCCACACACGTCTGGCTTTCTACCTCCCTTGCAATCCCTATTGCTCAGTGCCTTCATCCACAGCATCCTCCTCAGCCCCTCCACATTTGTGTCCCTGTCCCTCTCCACTGCTAAACCACTGTTCCTGCCCACTGGATGCAAAAAACACGCAGGGATGGAACACATCAGACTCCTCCAACCCACCACCAGCATCTCCCCCCACACCCAACACCCTTCCTACAGCTCTGCCAAGAGGGCTCTGCGTGGCCCAGCAGGGTCCATGGGTGTCAGGAAACAATGTGAAAACATGACTCTTGCCTCCAAGGCAGAGTCACAGTGAGGATGGAGCTTTCTGGAGCGCGGCTGCACATCCCTGATGCCCAGGGGCAGCAGAGGGATTTGGAGGTGGAAACAACCCCCTGGTTGGGAGAGAGGGGAGTGACCCAAACTCACAAGGACGTGGTTTGTGTGCTGGCACTTGCCTAGCAAACCCGGGGAGCCCGTGTCGTGCTGGTGTCCACCACCGCGTCTCTCCCATCCAATTCTCCCACGGGGATTTCCAGCATCTCCGGCTCAGCGCTTTGCTCCTCCAGGAGCACCAGCCAGCCGGCATCCTGCGCTCCCCCAGCCGCGCTCAGCGCCTGCCAGCCTGCCGAGGGCTGTCCTGACATTTCCCTGCCTTTAATGAGCCCTGAAACTCCGCAGGCGGGCGCTCGCCGAGCCGCGTCCGGGCGCAGCCCCGCTCCGCTGCTGCTGCGGCATCATTAGCCGAGCCGGCTGGCAGAGCGGAGACTTGGCCCTCGCCCTGGAGGAGGGATTGTCAGGGCTGGTACCAACACATCCAGCATGTCCCTAGCCGCTGACAAGGAAACCGTCCGGGAAAGCCTTCGCTTCCCTTAGCCAGGGATGTCCTTGCAGTTCTCGGGGGTCAAGTGGGATCTTTGTACCCTTGCCTGGCTCACAAGGGCAGCCCTGGGAGAGGGGACGTGGGAAACGCTCTTCTTGGGTCACCCTGAGAGCTGCTGAGAGCCTTGAGGCTGTGACAGGTGTGGGATGTGCCACGGGATCCCCACCCTGGCCATGAAGCAGGTGAAAGGGCTGGTCCCGGGTGCTGGGACCAGAGACACAGCACAGTCATAGGGAAAGGGACTGTTTCAAGACTGAGCTTATTAAACCAATGCTCAGCCCTTCACCACTCATGGAAAGGCTCTTGGGTTGAGAAATGTTCCTTGTGCGTGTCCTCATCAGCAGAGCAGAGTCCTGCTGCTCTCTGGCTCTTCTTGTCCCTGGTAAAACATCTCCCCAGCTTGATTACAATGATTTGTGAGCACAGGACAAGCCACGGGACAGGGACATTGTTGCTGATCTTTTCACTGGGCCCTTTTTAAAGAGAGATATTGCATCTCTCTGAGTTGCTCTGCTCTGAAATGTGCCCTTCAGCAGCCAGGAATGGAGCCCTATAGACGCCTCCACAAAACACATGTTGGCTTCGGGGGTAGCTGAAAAATCATTTCTTTAAATGCCACTTTTGCGTGGATTCAACCCATATTTTTTAGATTCGGCTCCAGAAAAAAAAAAAAAAAGTTTTCTGCATTGCCAGACTCATTACTCAGACTTTTTGCTATTTTAACCTAAAACTTCCAATAATGTCTGGCATCCAAGGAGTGCTTTTATCAAAGCTCTTTGCAAACTGTCTGAATCCAGGTGTGTTTGCTCAGACTAAGGAGCTGTCGAAATCCAGGGGCCTGATCCTGCATTGAAAAACCATTTGCTTTCCCTCCTATACCTCCTGAGGGGGAAAGAGCACATCAGGAGTGATGGAGAAAGTAACAATGTTGGAAATGTGGAAAGCTGAGGGTCTGGAGTGGAAATGGAGGGAGCAGTGATGGAGAATCCCTGTGGAGGCGGCACAGCCTGCGGTGGCCGTGGCAGGTTGTGCCTCCTGCTCTTGGCACATCCTTAACACTTGGTAGAGATTTCCTTGGGATCTAATAGAAACTATTCCTGGGTTTTATCCCCTGATGGGACCCACAAGTTTTGCGGTCCCACATCTGTGACCATGGTACGTGTGTGTGGGTGTGGGAGCGAGTGCATATGCTGGTTGGGACAGGCTGCGGCTTTAGCTGTGGAGTCCTGGGCTTAGTCGGGGTCTGCAAAGGACCAAGGGTCCTGAGCCCCCACTGATGCTCTCCCATGGGTGCTCTCAGCCCCTGTGTGCCACAGAGGGCTGAGTCACCTGGGTGTTTGTATCCCCCAGCCCAATCTTGGAGTGTGAGGTACTGGCAACAAACCATCGGGAGCAAAAAAGGGCGACTTTGGGGAGTGATGCCACATGCTCGAGGGGCTCCTGCACTGCACAGTTGAGGGCTAATGCAGGTGCCCGAGGGCCTGAGGAGTGCCCTGCTTCCCCTGGCACACCTGGGGGGAGCTCTACAGCAAGGGGAGTTCAAAAAGGACTGATTCCTGATTCCTAAACTACAGATGGAGAAACTGAGGCACAGCAAGGAGCCTGGGGGCATGGGTGAGCTGCAGCCAGGGGCCCCCATCTGTGCCAGCCAGCATGCCCACTTGGGAGTGTCCCAGCCAGTACACACGGCCCCACATGAGCAACTCCAGGCTCGAGCTCGGGTTCCAGAGCCAGCTCCAGCTCCAGCAAGGGTTAAGGCAGCTGTGAGAATGAGCTGCAGAGGCCCCTGAGCTCCCAAGGAGGAAGATGAGCGTGGCAAGGAGACTGTGCTTCCTCCGGCTCGAGGCTCCCCACCGAGGAAATTGTCAATTAGCGACATAGTTTTAACCACAAAGCACAGATTCCCATGATCCGGTGGCTGCTCAGCCGTAGTCCCCATTATTCGTGTTTCTGTCCCCCAGGATCCCAGAGCCCTGGGAGATCAGGGACCCACCGTGCTGGGGGCAGGACCCCAGAGGTCTGCTGTGGCTTCAAGCATTAACAGCAGCCTCAGGGAATGGGAACACGATGCCCATCTCTGTGCCTCAGTTTCCCCACTGGCAAAGCACGGAAGGGCTGGGGGTGGCGAGCTGGGATGCTGGTCAGGGGCAGAGGGAGCTGGACTGGGTTTCTGCAGGATGTCAGCACTGCAGCCATGCCTTTGTGGGGGCTGCCTCCCTGCCTCCACCCTCGGGGCACAGGATCAGGCCCCAGATTAATTTTAAGTCTTTATCTCCAGAAGTGCTGCAAACCCCCAGCCCTTCCCACATGGGGAAAAGTAATTCCCTGCCCTCAGCATCTCTGAAGGGATGGAGAGGGGACAGAACAGGAAAGTATGGAGAGACCGTCTGCCACCAGATACAGCCAATTCCCTGGTCATAACACCAACAACAGGAGAGCTGATAGATTTACCTGCTTTCACCACTCTGCACGTGGGGGATGCACCAAAGGGGAGACCACAGCTATGCATCCCCCTTCCCTTTCCCTGGCCACACCTGTGCACATTTCCCTCTGCCTCAGTTTCTCCAGCAAGGTGAGGAGCAACACCAGCCCAGCACTGGTGAAGCAGGGAGGCTGACTGGGGCAGCTCTCAGTCCCCAGCACATCATGTGGGTGCTCACCCAAAGTGTGCAGGTCACCTCTCACCAACCCCACTGGTGACTGCCCATTGTCCCCTCGCCAGCCCCGACCTCTGGAGCTGCTGAATCATGTCTTGGGAAGTGGCTGCCGCCGGCCTGCCCGTGCTCCCGGCGGCCTCCACGCATGACCCACTTCTCCCGCCGGCTGATGCCAGCTGGGAATCGCAGCCGGGAGAGCAGCAGCCTGGCCAGGGCTGCCCTGCTTTTGCCCAGCACGTGCTTCCCCAGGGAGCTCAGGTTGAGCTTGTTGGAGCTCACGGATGGAGGGGAATGGGGCTCAGGGCAGCAGCGTGAAGCCCTCTTTGGGGACAGGGTTTGTGACCAGGGGGACAGCTCGGCCACTGTGGCCATGGTACAGGGATGCAGGCAGGTGTGCTGCTCCAAGCGGTGCTGCTGGAGGGGATGGTACCTCTCCCAGATTGCCTCACTAGCCCTGGGGGCATGCACTGAAAGTCCAGACCTTAATTACAGCATCCAAGGGAAGCTCTGGCTGAGGGAGCAGGTGGCAGGTTTAGCTGGGATGTGCCAGGGCACGTGTCATGATTCAGGATGTAAAGACTCACAAGGAACTGGGGTTCACCCTAGGAGGCAATTCTGCCCCACCCTGTTGTCACAGCAGGGGAAAACCTTCACCTCAGCGCCACAACTCTGCCTGCAATTAAAAAACCCAACAAACCCAAAAAACCAACTGGACCAAAAACTTCTACTGGGAAAGTTTGAGTCAGGACCAGAGCTTGGCCACATGGTCCCTGCTGCCACATCTCCATGACCCTCACGCCCAACCCTGCTCTGAGCCCCATGGCTGCACACAGGGACACCAAAAGCAATGAGCTGTCCTGGGTGTATCCCCCATGGCACTGCCACGAGTCCCTCAGTTGGAGTCACGGGCACCTCCCTGTGCTGTTGGACAGGGGGCACCTGCTGGTTGTGGCATGACCCGGGTGCTGGGCATGGGGCTGGCCATGCACAGCTCCTGGCCAAGCCCCAAGCTGAACCTCCTGGGATCGGGATAAGAGGAATTTTGCACCCCGCAGATGGTTTGCACCCATGTGTGGGTTTCAAACCCAGCCCAGGTGGGTTTGGTGTCCCCAGTCATAGGACTGTCACATCTCCTGACTGCCCTGGATGGCCACACAGAGTGGGGGGCTGTGGGAGAGTGGGCTCAGCCATCAGCTGGCTCTGTGGGAAGGGAATGTTTGAGAAGGAGGTGGAGAGGGGAATCAAATGTCATTTTGGAATCTACAAAGGGGTCTTGGTAGGAAAATCCCATTGCAGTGCTCACAGCAAGCCTGGAGGGGAACCGTCTCTGCTCACCAGCATGACCGGGGAGGCTCCACTCCTTGCAGACCCCATGGCCTTGGGGCATCAGCTCACAGAATATTGGAAAACTTTTGGATGATTATAAGAAAACAGCACATCCATCCAAGGAGTTCTCCAAGCACCCAGAGTCCCCTGCTGCAGGAGCAAAATGGAAAGGACATAACCCAGTCTCCCATTTCCAATCTGGGGTGCCTGGCGTTGGGTCCAGGTGGGAGCCTGACCAGGGACATCCCAGCATTACTTATCCCTGGGATGAGTGGTGGGAGCTTTGACTCCCTGGACAGCATCTTTGCTGTTTAACAAGAGGTCAAGTGTGGGCATCTTGTCTGCCCCTCTCCTCACCCTGCCCGTCCTCTTCTCCCCTCTTAAAGAAGGGAAACAAACTGCTGGTGCTGCACCCCACTGATACCCCAAAGTCCCAGCATCCATATGACCCCGTGGGATTCCCACTTGATGCTTTCCTGGACATGACTGCACCCCTAGACAACACAAGAACCCTCCCCTGCCTCTGCTCCCCACCTCAAGAACATCTCCCCTATTCTGGTTTCAGGCACAGACCTGGGACTTTGAGGTGCCCGTCTGTGCTGCACAGCCCCACGCCATCGGGCAACGCTCTGCATCCCAATCCCGGGACTGCTGGATACCTGTCCCCCCACTGCCCTCGTCTCCTGCCTGTGCCCCCCATGCCCTCCTTCCACCGCCAACTTCAGTGCCCTCCTTCCTGCCGACGCTGCTGCCGGAGGGACAGATGGTGCCCTCGGAGACACACCTGCTTGGGTTTTATCTTGGCTCCTAACTTGCATTATTTCACCCGCCAGCCTGCCACGTACCGATGCCATCCGCACGCAGCTCACTGGGGGGGTGAACAAGCCCAGACCCCCAACCCACCCAAACCCAGCACTGAGCTCCCCCTGCCTCTGCCACCCCCCCAGCTCCGTCCGCAGGGTAAGGTGACCTTTGCATGGAAGCAGCTTCCCCCAAAGTCCCCGGCAAGGCTCCCCCCACTCCCCCCGCCGTCGCCACCCAGCTCAAAGGTGTGGGAATCCGAAGAGTGCTGTGAAACCCTCCCTGCTCCCAGGCAGCGAATACACCCAGCCAGCTCCCCACT
This sequence comes from Margarornis squamiger, assembly GCA_035222235.1. Classification (NCBI taxonomy): domain Eukaryota; kingdom Metazoa; phylum Chordata; class Aves; order Passeriformes; family Furnariidae; genus Margarornis; species Margarornis squamiger. The sequence goes on from JAWWTY010000038.1 coordinate 7,429,192, forward strand.
CGCTGTCATTCATCTCTGCTCAGTTCTATATATTGTTCTGCCTCTTTCTCAGCTATAAAGAGATTTAGTTGGATTTGCTGCTTCCTTTTTTTTGGTTTGTTTTTTAAATACCTGATGAGTATGGAGACCCCAACGTCCTCGCAGTTTGCATATACTCTGCTCCATATCTCTTGAATAACCTTTTTCTCTGCGTCTGAGATCTCTTCACTTCTTTCCCATCTCTCAATCTCCATTTCTCCCTGGACTTTCTCCATGAAAAACAGCCGGCAGGATCCTCCGGGAAGCCAGGAGGAGATAAAGAGAGATGTGTGTGAGCGGGTATATCCTGCGAGAGGAGACAAGGTGTTTGCTCGGCGGCCGTGCGGGTGCTGGCAGCTCTGCGACGTGTGGATGTATATGTGTGTGTGTGTGTGTGTGTGTGTGTGTGTGTGTGTGCGAGCTCGGCTGCCTGTCGGCGTGTTTATATATGTAATTTAAAAAATATCCCGGAGGTATGATGCATGCGATTAGATCTCAGATCTCCTAGTGCTGTCCATGGCTGTAGTTAGCTTCAGCTCGCCTCAGTTGTGTGTGGCTGACTGATGAGGAACTGCCTAAAAGTAAAATATTCAAAGGCATTGCAAGACCAGCCTCTTCACCAATGTGTGAACGTGAGCTCACTTTCTCCCTCTCTCCTCCTCTCTCCCACTCCTCCCTCCTTCTCTTTTTTTTTTATCTCCACGAAAGGGAGGGATGAGAGAGATGTTCTGGGCAACATCAGGACGGTGCTGGCCGGGGGGAGGTAGGGCTGGAAGTTTTTTTCCAGCCCTTTGTAAACAGCTCAGAGGAAATTCAGAATCCAAAGTGCTGAGTTAAAGTTAGCCCAACCGCTGGCTGCCCCGAGTTCTGCCTTGGCTCTCCTCTTTGCCCTCCCTGATTTTGCAGGAGGCGATGTTTGGAAGGACAGACCCACACTCACCTCCCATTCTTGGGGCGAGAAGGGAACGAGAGGTACCCCCACTGTGAGCATCTCTCTGCCCCCCAGAACAGATCACAGTCTGTCCCATGGGGACTTTTTTAATGCCGAGAATTTGCTCTCCCTTCTCGTGGCAGGACCCAGTTGAAAGGGATCTAGAGTTAAGACACTCGTGAAATGAAGGTATTATTGTCATTCTGCGATTGCATCGCTCCTGGCAGTGCCTTGGCAGGGAACACCTCCACTCCAGGCTTCCCGCCGCCTTCGTGGGTGTGCTTTTGGGCTGGTTTTCACCCGAATGCCATTTGCAGCTCCCTGACAATCCGGCATATTAAACCCGCAGCACAGTCCATTTGCACGGAGAGCAGGAAAATCCTACAGGGACTTGTAATAACCGGCAGTCCCCCAGAGGGGGATCAGAGACAAGGGAAGCAGAGGGTGTGCACAGCCGCCTCCCGCACCCGCTGCGCACCCTCGCAGGGCACACAGACGGACAGACGGACAGACGGGCTGCGGGTGCCGCTCCGACACCCGAGCAGCCAGCCTGGGGGGTGGCGGAGCCCCTTGGGGGTCTGGAGCTTTGTTATTGCAGAGCTGTCGAGGCTTTTTGATGTATTTCTCCTCCAAACCATCCTTGGCCACCTCCCCATTAGCAGCCGCCAGACTGGCGGTGTCAGCAGATTTGCTCTTGCAGAGCTAATGAGGGCGGGTGGAGAGCATGCCGCCCACAGATCCCGCACTGTGGGTCCCCCAGTGAATATGTGCTGGGACAGACCCGGAGCCCCAGGCACCCCTGAGTCCCTCGGCTCGAGTACAAAGCTGAGCTGGGAGCTGCCGAAACCAGCAGTGTGAAAACAGAGCAGCCAATCTCACCTGGCCAGAGGTCGGGAATCATTCGATAACACCGTCACCAGGTGCTGAATCGTCAGATTTTCACCAAGTTTGGATCTGCCTTCTGGCCATTGGCCACTGGGATCAGTGGCCACAAGCCCCAGCTCAAACATTAACTACGATGTCCCCAGGTGGTCACCACGCAGCAGAGAAACCCCTCTGGCCCAAGTATGGCATGGCCAAGGTTATTGCCCTTCCTTAAAGTACAGGGACAAAGGTGCTTTAGACTTCGCTTAAACCCAGAGACACCCAGCTTAAAGCCAGAGCAAAACTGCAAAGCAGGGCAAGTGCTTTGAAAAAAAATCCAATTCTGACCAAAATGCACACCAGGGCAATAATCTAAGTGGAGCACTGGCTATTGCTTGCTGTGTGTTTAAACAAAGGGCTCTTTGAAGCTTATGTACCCGATGTCCTAGTCCACACCTGGCACCTGGTTCCATGGTGAGCCTGGGTGCAGTGGGTGTGTTTCCTCGCTCCCTGGCACCAGAAGTCGAAAGGTCTTGGCTCAAGAGTCTCCATTTAGAAATATTAAAATATCAGAAAAATTAGAAAACTAAGTGAGAAATCCCCCAGCCTTTTCCATGTTTCTGCCTCCCTCTCTGGGATCTTCACATCTGACCCTGACAGGAGCCCAGCCCCGTTCCCGTGTGCCATCCTGCTCTGCAAATGGGAGAGGGAGAGTAAAGCAGTGGTGATGCTCCACTGCCTCAAAATCCCAAAAGATCCCAAGAGCCCTTCACTTCTGTGTCCCAGACACGGGACATAAATCAGGGGCAGGAGTGCTGGCACACTCTGTCATGTGCCTGCCACCCGTTTCCATGGTTTCCTGTGACTGTTGCTCTCAAGGGCTTGGGGTTAGGAGGTGACTGTTCCAGAAGGAGAAAGATGCTGCCTTGACACCATTGCAGCCTGCTGTCCCAGAAGAGATCTCAGCACCGTGCCTGCTGCCAAGGCAGAGTAGTCCAGGGACACGGGGCTCAGGGAGGGGGACAGAGAACTTGGACCCCACAGCCAGTGGAGTGGCTGGGTCAGCCTGGGTAATCCCTATTGAAGAAATCACTCCATCTCTCTCAGATCCCAGTTCATTTCAACACGCTGATCCCTCTCCCCTCACCAGTTGAGCATCGCGGTCCTTCTGCTTTCCACCTCCTTCCCATATGGACCTGTCCCCATGATGAGGTGACACCGTGGTGCCCTGTCTCTGCTGAGCCCGAGCCTGCTTCTCCCAGAGCTTCTGCACTACAAGGAGAGATCAAGTGCTTGTTCAAGCTATCCTCCACCCTGGCTGCAGAGGGTGAGGATGGGTTTCCAGGCCCTCCAAGCCTCTGCTTGTGGTGTATCATGTTCCTGCGGGGTCTGTACCCGCCTGCTGACGGCTTCTCCCACTCCCCCTGTGCCCTCCCACGTCGCCTCTCCTCCTCCCGTGCGCTGGGTGCAATGAGAAATGTACTTGGCTCCCGATCCTCGAGTGGGAGGTGAAGGCAAAAAAACCCAAGACTTCAGCTCCACAGTGTGTGGGATGTGGATGATGGCAGATCCCCACCCTTGACTCCTCCACTGCCTCTGGGGTGAAGGTAGACACCCCAAATCCAGACCCTCAGGGCTAAGCCCACCTTGTCTCATGCCTGGATTCAGCCTCATGATTTGGTTCCTGGAGAAAAGTGGGTGACTTCTTGTGTCCCTGCAATGTCAGCTCCCTGGGACATTTGGACAGACACCACTAGTTGGGGTGGCCCCAGGAAGACACCCCCTGAACTCCCTCAGGGAGTGCTTTGGGAAGCAGCTGCAGGAGCTGCCCCAAGCCCTTGTTGCTGGTGGCATGTCAGGGGTGCCGTGAGGATCCCTTCTCCAGGCCAGAACAGGAGCAGTCCTGGGATTTAAAGTGAAATAAGGCGGAAGGCACGAGTGTGGTGCATGCCATGTTAGGTGTTTCTCCTTCATCCTCCTCCTGGAGCCTCTCTGGGCTGCTTCGATACCTGATCCAGAGACACTGGACTTGTCACTTTGACCTTTGCTTAAGCAAAGCCCCTGGTTGCCAGCCCAGCTCACCCAGCAATGCCCTCAGCATGCCGTGCCTCTCTCTCCCCCTTCCTAATCCAGCCCTGCTGCCAACTGCAAAGTCCTGGCCTGAAAAGGAATAACAAGACTTTAGGAAACGGCTTTGCAAGTGCTGCTACCCAGGGAGGGAAGGATTTAGCCTAAAGCCTGTATAAATGCTCTGCGCTTATTGCAGGTTTCCTTCCCCCAGCTTCTCTGATCCCAGGAGACCTGTGTGCAATCCTAATGCTCCAGCTCTGTGTCAGCAGTGCCTGTGGTCTGTGAGCCATCACTGCAGGATCAGGCAGGAGGACAACATGCCAGGGAGCTAAAAGGGGCTACAGCCAGCAGAACCACCCCCCGATCCAGCTGGGGTTGCACTGCTGCCTGAATCTCCATCCCATAGTGAGCCTGCATGGGATCCCAGTTTAATCCCACAGTCATTGTCCACATTGCTGGAACACTTGATCACTAGTTTACTCATCAAGACCAGTAGTATCAAGAAACTGGGATTCTCCCAGTTCTATGTCCCCAACTCAGCTGGGAGTAGCTGGGCCAGGGAAGTGACAGTGTGGGGAGGTGCTGTCCCCTCCCAGCCCCGGGCAGCACTGGGAAGTGATACCCAGGCTGCTGGTGCAAAGCAAAGCCGGGAGCAGACATTCCTCAGCTGATGGAATCCAGACCGCAGGCGGTGCTGCCAGAGCCGTGGGGAATGTGCTTAAACCAAACCAACCCAGGCTCTCCTTCTCACGTGGAGCAGGATTAGCCTGCTCTGGGGTCCAAGTCCAACAATGCAGCTTGTGCAGAGACTAAGGAATCCCCCCCCAGTGCGACCCTGCCCTGAGTTCCCAGCTCCCAGAGGGGTCCTCAGCCCCTGCAGCCACTCCGACCTCCAGCCCATGATGGGGCAGGATGGTGTGGGATGCTGGGGACACTGGCTTGGGGACCAGGACAACAGCAACACTGGGCCGATACCTGAGAAGGGAATGTGGGATGAAGACCCTTAGCAGCAGCAGGCAGAGAGGAGGCAGTGGACATTCCACCTCCCTCCCCCAAAAATCCCTACCAACCCACAGAATCTAAAAACCCCCAAGGATTAGGAAATCCAGGGGAATAGGAAGCAGAGGAGCCTTGGGAGTGGGGCTGGGCGCTGTCCAGTGCTTGCAGGCAGGGCAGGGCAGGGCAGGGCATGGCGAGAAGCTGCCAAGGCAGTTCTGGAGAACACTTCCAACCCAGACCAACCTGTTCCTGGCTTGGGAATGTTGCAAAAACCCCCAGTCCTATACTGGGATTTGAGGAAACTGAAACCTTGTAATGCAACTGGGAGAGATGAAGCAAGAGACACTCAGGAAGTAGATGACAGATCCAGCACCACAGGGCTTCGTGGACAAGGCATTAGCCAGCTGCTAAACTTCCCCAGACCCTGAACAGCCTCCAGTGCCACCTTCCCCTTCACCCCCTGTGCCCAGCTCTCCCCCCAGAAGTGTGGCCCCTGTCACAGCCAGACCCTTCAGTGGTAAGTGAGGATGACAGGGTTATTGAGAAACAAGCTGACACTTCCAAAGAGATTCTTTTTGCTGCTCTTTTCCTTCCTGAAGCTGGTCTGAGCATGGCAGGGGTTGCTCAGGAAAGCCAGTAAGCTAATATATTCATGTCATCTCACATTTGGTGCCAGGACATGAAGTAAACACCGTCAGGGACCTCGCTCTGGTTCAAAGACAAGCCCTGATTCTTATTCTGATCACATTATCCATGGTCCTTGTACAGCTTCATTGATTCATATCTTAAAAAGAAAAGCCTTCAAAACCCATTAAGTCTGCCCTGCCATTCCAGCCCTGCTCTCAAGGGCCAGGGCAAGAAGCATTAACTAATCTGCTCACATTACCTTGCCTTTGAACCGAGCACCTCTTGGCATCAATCAAGGGTGTTTGGAAGTGCCATGTGGGCAGCATACGCTGCCATGTAGGGTGGTTTTTGGCTGCCAAGGTCACCGATGACCTCAGTGCCAAAGTCACTCCATTCCAGAAGATGTGTTTTGCATTGCAGAGGTCACCCAAGTGAGTGGAGGGACAAGCGCTTAGGCATTGCCCCTGGCACTGGGGTCCCTTTCACACCCAGGGTTCACCCAGGGCTCATTCCCACAGAGGGATGGTGGAGCAGCCCAGGTTATGGTGCCCTGTTTGGTTATGGAGGGCTGTACAGCTGTAAACAAGCCCCTGAAGGACCAAGCTCAGGGCCTCAGGCAGCATATGGGATGCAAGAGTGGGGACTTTGCTGGTGTCAGCCTCGCTGGGTCTCCACAAGGGAAGAAGGGTTTACAAGCAGGATGTCATCCCAGGGATTACGAAAGCCAGGCTGCCTATTGCCAGGGAAAAGAAGGTCCTTCCAGCCTCTTGGGCTTCAGCTCAGCCAGAAGCTGCTGTTTATTTGGCTTCAACAACTTCACAGCATACCGAAACATGCTCCTGGGGGGCCCAGCGTGCTCCAGAGAGGCTGGACAGGACATGGGGCTTGGCCACCCCAGGCGCTCCCCAGTGCCTTGCGTAAGGCAGCTCCGCACCCTCTGTCCAGCCCGACTTACGCTCAGGAAGAAATTATTCACTCTTGTCTCCATCTGGCTGCAGGACACGCTTGGGATGTTTCTTCCACCACTCTCACAAAGGCTTCCCATCCTGCTGGTGCCAGTAACAAGGCCAGATCTGTCCCCTTTGCTCCCGGCTGACCCCCAGGTTCAGGAACAGGGACTGTTTACTGAATGGCCTTAGAGGAATTTGGTTTTTCTGATATTTCAAGTGCTGCTTGAGACTGTTGTTTTCAGGTTTTGGAGTACTTTGGGAGGACATGTCCACGAGGAGGGGATTAACCACAGCTGTCCCAGGCCTCTGTCATGGCTGGACTTGGGGGGTGAATCTTTGGCCCAAGATGGATGGGGATGGAAAGCCAGTCTTCCCGGAAAGCTCTGTTTTGCTTTCTTTCAGACCCAACCACTCATTGAACCTGGACCTATCTAGGTTGCTTGGATTCAGTTCTGGTTTCAAAACCCCTTTACAGGGGGAAGTTGTTTTCCGTGTGAGTTGTGGGAATGCCCAGCTTGGAGCTGTTCTCAGCCATCCTGCAGCTGATGTCCACCCTATGGCAAAGCTCTGGGGCCAAAACAGAGCAGGGACATAGGGAGAAGCCACAGGGTTGTGTGCACAGCCCCAAAGGGAGACACATCCCAACTTTGGTGAGCACCAGAGATAGACTCCCAAGTGTCTCCATGGCTCAGAGCCCACTGCTACAGTGTTCATGTGTAAAAGCAGTAAAGTTTGAGGTTCCTCCAGTAAAGCATTTACTGGAGGAACCTCATAGAAACCCCCCCACCCCAAAAAAAATAAACCAAACCCCTACATCTGCCCAGGAAGCCACTGCCTGCAGTCCCCTGCTTGCTCCAGGGCTCTTCTCCAGGTCAGCACCATGATCACCATTAAACCCTGTGTGTGTGTGTGTGTGTGTGTGTGTGTCCACAGGTGTGCATGTGCACACATGGCTGTCTCCCCTCACCCTCTCTCTTCCAGAGGTGCTTTCCCAGTTGTTCTCTCTAACCTAAACCCACGAAGTCACTCCAGAAGACGTGTTCTGCATTGCAAATGGCTGTGTGAAGGCATTTCACTGCCCGTGGAAGTTACAGTGGAGGGAAAGGCTTCCCTAGCAAGACAATGGAATGGGCACGGAGATCTGGGGGAGACCGTAGGGCCAGAGCTGTTCTGCAGAGAAAGGCATGTGTGCTGCTGAGTGATGGGAGAGCAGGGAGGAGGAGGAGGAGGAGGCAAACCCAGCCCGGGTGAGGGAAGGATGCAGACAAGATCTTGGGATCAGCTGGCTGAGACCTGTCCACAGGGAATTACAGGCAGGTCTGAGCCTGTCAGATTACTGGAGCCAGGAAGGGGGGAGTGGGTTGAGGCAGGTCTGGCAGACGGAGGGATGGAGGAGCTGGAGGGAAAGGAGGGGAGAGAGGCACATGGCAAAGGGGGGAGCAGGGGGGAGCACCCAGCCCTGGTGCTATGTGGCTGGTGGGGGCAGGAGGACAGACTGGGGGTGCCATGGGGTGGGTGGAGTGGGAACGGGCTTGGTCCATGACACGTCAGCCCCAGCACCCACCTGGCCAAGGTGTGGGGTTGGGACCAGCCAGGGCAGGAGCATCACATGCCAAAACCAATTAAGTGCTCAATGGGTCACAGACCAGCTGCTGGGCTCTCTCCTGTCTGAGGTCAGAGGAGAGCGTCCTCATTTGTTGCCTCTTAATTACATCTGATCCTGCCTTAATTCCTCCTAAAACCTTCCCTGAGAGCTTTCAGGTGGCTGCTGGGGAGAGGTTCCCACCAGCCGGGGTGACGGGCCATCCAGGCACAGGTGGCAGCCCTGGGCTGAGCGGTGGCTCCGGGAGGGATGTGAGGGGCTGTTGGCACTGCGTGGTGATGGAGGAAGCACCATGTGCACCACCATCCTGCTCCTCGGTCCGCTGGTCCTGTTGCTGCGGCGCCGCTTCTGCAACAAAGTCGAACCGTATGTCCTCTCCCGTCCCCTTCTGTCCCCTCGGGGCCCCGGGGGTGGGGATGGGAGGGTGAGGGGTCGTTTTGGGGTGGAGGATCTCGCTACTCAGCCTAAGACCTATTCTTGGAGATATTTGGGTTCCTTCTGGTTTCACTTCTCTGTGTGACGCCAGGAGACATTCCCTCGAGCGGGGCAGAGGGGAGCCTTCCGTGATGTGCTCTCACCTCCTCTCCAATGCACCAGCAAGGAGGAAATGCAATATTGGTCCTGCTACCTTTCTGGTGCAAAAGGGCAGGGCTGAATTTGGGGGATGCTTTTACATCCACTAATTGAGGTGTTTCCCAAATGGAGCAGTCCAGCACCTGCCATCCATCCAGACATGCAGCCTGGCTGCCTCTGTCTTTGTGCCTCAGCTTGGGAGGAGGTTGAGCTGTGGGGACATCACCAGGGAGGTCCTGCTCCATCCTTGGGGTGTCAGGAGGTTAAAAGAGTGTCTGGGTAGGTAGAATGCTCAGGAGCATCAGCTAAATGTTGGCTCTCAGAAGAGTCAGCAGCCACCACCCTGCATCCGTGGCCCTGTCACACTGTGCTCTGTGTTCACACACAGGCTCACACTCATCCTGGCTCCCAGGCAATGGCAGGGAGCAGATGGGAAGGGACTTGCTGCAGTCCCACGCCGAGGCAATGACAAAGCTGCGACAGGAGGGCAGGGTCACCTCCTGCTCGGTGCGTCCCCGCTGCGCCACGGGCACGGTGCCGGCGGCTGCGGCTTCCACTACCTGCAGCTTCCCCTGTCTTTTGGGAGGGAGTTTTGTCCCCATTCAGCACTCGCTTGGCTTCAGCTCGGTGGCAGCGGGGCCGTGCTCACGGCGAGGCCGAGCATCGCCCTCGCGTGCTGTGCAGCCTCCTGCTCCAGCACCAGGCTCGGCCCGAGGAGGCTTCCTCTGGAGATGCACAAATCTATTTACCACTGGAAACTGGAGACATCTGAAAGTGTGGAGGTTAAATTGGCACTTAATGGACCAATTAAGTCAGGGGAGGGAGAAACAAGACTCAAAGCAGGGAAGGCATCTCCTGACCTGTGTGCCCCCAGTCCTCCCTGTGTTACCTGCAGCACAGCACTGGCTGAATTCAACACTCATTAAGTGCCTGAGCAAAGATGCTGCAGAGGTGGGGGCTGTCTCTGGGCAGGGGGCCTGGGGGTGGCTGGTGACACTGGCAGACTGCAGGTCCATCCCTTTGGAAGCTGCAGGATGAATGGGCAGTGCTGCCCACACATAGGGCAGGTGAGTGGCTGGGGGACAGGTGACCTGGAGCAATGGCACTGGTGGCACAGTGTGCAGGCAGGGCAGTGCCCTGGTCTGGGGAAGGCAGATGCAGCTGCAGCACAAGCCCTGCCCATGGGAGCAGTGTGCGGGTTCAGCTTGGAAGGAGCAAGCAGTGGAAAAGCACAAATCCATGCAGGAGGAGATAGGAAGGAGTCTGCGGCTGAAAAAGCTGCGGTTGGGAGGGACACTAGCACTGCCCTTGCTGCCTCCACTCATGGCAGGATCAGCGCTCCTTCCACCGTGTCTAAACTGGGACCCTGCAGCCTGCTCAGTCCTTGCACCTGACTGGTTTCATCACCACCACCACCATCATCATCATCGTGTGGCCAGTGAGACAGCAACATAGCTGGGGAGGGGACGAGCCTGGCACTGGGATGAGCAGCTCAAAGCTGGGATCAGCATGAGGGCTCACAAGAATGGCACGGGGCCCCAGGGAACACGAGGGAGGCTCTCAGCTTGCTGGCCAGAAGAAGCTTCCTCTAAGCCCCACTGCAGCTTCAGACAGGCACCTGGTCTGGATGCAGACACGAGCCCACAGAGAAGCCACGTGCCTCTGGATTAGTTCTTTTGGTGATTAATTGCTCTCACCATTACAGAGCAGTGCCTATTAAGAGATTTTCTACTTGGTCTATTTTGGACATTCATCAGCTTGCCTTGCTCTGTGCTGGCATAAATCAGAGCCGTTCCACTGACAGCTTTGTACCAGGAGAGATTCTGTCTCCAGCCTTTCATATCCTGGAAAAGAGAAGTAGCAAAACCAAGAGAAAAAAGTGCTGCTGGCCAGGGACTGGGGAGAAGTGGTATAGGAGACCAAGGCAGAGTGGACTGAGGCTTCAGATTGGTCTGGTGGAGGGCAGGCAGCATCCTCAAGACCAGGAACAGACCTGAGGCACCTGAGAGCCCCAATACAGTTTTGATCCAACTGGATTTTAGTGAGTTAAAGGACCAGCCTTGGTCTGGTCAGACATCAGGACCCCATACAGTAACAAAGACCAGGATTTTCCATGTGTTCATTGCTACAGATGACCACTGGATTAAAGACATCCCTGAAAAACAGCACACATGAAAAAGTCAGGAGCCCACATGTTCCACTGGATAAACCTGGCTTGGTGCAGGATCAACTCTCTGGCTCTGACGTCCCCGTGTGCGAAGCAGGGCGTGCATCCTGGGCAAAGGACACAAATGAACAACACAGGCAAGATCAGATTATGTGAAATCCTCTGCTCACTTGACCTCCTTCACGTCTCTATCTTCTATTTATATACCTTGAGGCTTCCAGGGATGGCTCAGGTTGTCCTTGGCCCACGCTCGCAGGGTTGGGGGGCTCAGCCGGGGGTCTGAGGGGTTAAGGTTGGCCCCTGGAGCTGGCTGCCATCATCTGGAATGGAGAGGTTTGAAGGGTTTCTTCCTGACATCCCAACCGTGGGGTCTGGTGTCCCCCCCTTGCTGGAGTTAAAAAGCAAACTGGAACACTCCGCTGGACTAACCTCCCATCAAGGGACAGGAAGGTCAAGAGGGACTCCTTGGGCTTTGGTGCTTGGGTTTCCTCAACAAGCAGTGAATTATTCTCTGTTTTATGTGATATTTAACGAGGAGGTCCTGGCTGGGGGCCAGGGCTGGTTATGGATGTCTGTTCTGTTTGCCTTTCTCATGTTCTTCCCCTCCCGTCCCTTCCTGGCTGGAGCCGCTCACTGCCTGCTTCTGGTTTTGGGGAGGTGGAGATGCTGCTGGCATGGAACTCAGGGTTTGGTCTTGGTGCCGATCCAGTGCTGGGGGATGCAGGGCACTGAGCACCCAAGGGAGCACAGGAGCACCCACAGGAGCCTGTTGGGAAGAGTCACATCTGTGAGGGGAGATGTGCTCCATGGAAAGCTCTTGGAGACGGATCAGGCTTGGTGGGGCTGTGCTGGATTATGGCAAAGCAAAGGAGGAGCTCTGGGGAAGTGAAACCTGTATTTGCCTTACTGCTGTTTTCTCAGCCCCCTCACAACAGGTTGGACATGAATTCCCCAGGCCCCAGAGGGGTTATTTTCCTAGGACTGGGAGCCAGAGCTGTGGAGAGTTTAGTGCCTGTGGAGATCTCTCCCCCCCCGAGGACACCTTTGTCACCCCCCACACTTGGTGCCGCAAGGCAAGAACAGATGCTCTGCACCTCAGGCTGGAGAAAACAGAGCTGGCAGTTTGGCATCATTTAGATTAACCTTCCAGCTTATTTCCCTCTGGGAAACAGGACGTGACCTCCTCATTTCCACTGCCCAGGCACGGCTGGCAGCTGGCAGTGGTGGCACAGGGCTCTGCATCTCCAGGCTGGAGCAATCAGCGCCCAGCAGGCGTGCACAGACAAGTGTCAGCTGAATTTCTGCACGACTTTAAATACATTAGCAAGGCCACAAACACCGCTCCGAAGCGCTGCAGGCATAGCCGAGCCGATAAATAACCCCCAAACCCACCAGCAAGAAAACACCCCTCCTCTTTCCATGGGAGACGGGGCTCAGCATCACTTTCCCCCTCATATCTGCACAGCAGTGGAGCAGATCCGCTCTCTCGCTTGCTCTGTTCAATCCAGTACCAGAAGGGTCAATTCTGTGCCACTTCTGCGGAGTCATTTTCCTGTCGGTTATATAAATGTCTGGGCATGCACAAAAGGCAGTGCTGATACAGTGGCTCCGACACCAACTCTCTCCAACACCTGCTTTTCAGCTGGAGAGAGAGCTGAGCACAAGAACATCTCGAGAGCTGTCACACAGAAGGCTGCTGTCTTTCAAGCTGAATGGAGGTCTAAATAGCTCTCACTTCTCCTTTAGAATCTCATTTCTAAATGCAATTAATACTGGCACATGCATAATGAGAGACTGACGAGTGAATACAGACTCCAGCAATAAAGCAGCCAGCCCCAAGTGCTATGTAAATATTACAAATCCTCACTAGGACCTGACCCGGGGAAGACAGCTTTCTGATGATTAAACCCAAGTGACAATATGACTGGATTCCTACATCTGTCACAATACTACCTGCTGATACATAATGAGCTACGCTAAAAGAACTCGGTTTTGCTGCTTTTCAGTGCAGATAAAATGTCTATTTGTAGAATGTAATTAATCTCTTCTTCAAAATCAGGAACCTTAGTGTCCCTGGTAACAACATGCCAGTGACTCAGAGAGCATCTCTGGGTTTTTCCTCTGATTTTGGAGCGAGTTATTGAAAGTGACCCCGAATTCTAGCACTGCAAAGGAGCTGTGCTTCACTAGTGGAAAAGCCAGATGGGTATCTGGAGATGGGGATGGGTTTTACCCACCTCTCTGGTCTCTGCAGCACTCTTTTAGCAGCTTAAGGAGGTCCCTGGGCTTGTTTCAGCCACATGAGGGCTACAATGAGATGAACTCTGTCCCAAAACCTGGTCCCCAGCCCACAGAGCACAAATTCCCTTTACCATGGGGTGCAACCAGGCAGAACAAGGGCAAAATCACAGCATGAGGCCTCTCCCCTTTTGCCTGGTACCCCCAGCAGTAAGTGCAGCGTGATCCCTCTGTGTGTGTGCCCATGCACACGTGTGTCTGCTCCCCCAGATGACTTTCAAGCCTGTTGGCTTATTTCAGCCAAGTTTGGCAGGGAATGGAGGTTCAAAGACATCCAGTCCCTACCAGGTAGCAAAGATGCAAAGCCACGAGCACCACCGTGCCAGAGGGATGCAGGGAAGTGCTGCTGGCAGAGCCCCTGGCCCCTTTGAGGGTTGTGCTTGGGCATGCTCTGCTCTTCCAGCCACCCCACTCCAGGCTGGCTGAGATTCGTGCTGAAAAGGCAAAGTCACTCCAAAGCACCCAGGGGCCATATCTGCTTTCTATGAATTTCAGTGGGAAGCAGCCACTGCTGCTCACTGACCCAGTTCCAAAGCCCAGAGGAAGGATGGGCCGTGATACAGGGACAGCTGCTTGGAGACAGTGATGGAGAACTTTCATGATTTATTTATTTCCTGGTAAAAGAAAAAAAAAAAAAAGAAAGAGAAAAAGAGTTGTTAGATGAAATCAGCATGTTCCAGGTTGAACTGTGCTGCACAAATTCCTTGTGGGATTTGAATGGAGGTGTTTGGTCCCCCTACAAGTGACATTCAGCCCTGCTGCTGCACACTGCTTTGCAGAGCTGGAGAGGGGGGTCATGGGGAAAAGGAGGGTTTGCTGCTACCGAGTTATCGCTTTCCTTTTGAAAGAGGCTGCAATCAGCACCACTGCCCACAGCTCATGCCATCTCCTCTGTCCCCAGGCACTCCGAGGGAGAGGAAGAGACCAGGAGAGAGGCTGGCTCTGACCCAAGCGCCACGTGACACCGCTTTGGAGTAAAAGCCAGGTGGGATGTAGCAGTTATCTGGGATGATGCAGATTTGGGGAAACTGTGGAAAGAAGGTGCTAGCTCGGGGCCTTCACCTTCAAGCATTTTAAAGATGGTTTTTTCTGGTCTCACACAGGATTTCTGTGTCTTCCTCTCTACAGGTGAGGCTGTGAAGTCTCAAGAGAAGTGTCTCGCTCTAAGGAAAGGAAATTAGAGCCTGGAATGGCCAGACTGGGAGGGGAAAACCCATTTTTCTATTACTTTCAATAGCAGCTCAGTTCCCAGGTGAGGGCACATCCAGCTCTTTCTCTGTGGCTTCCCAGCTCTTTCTCTGTGGCTTCCCACCCACTGTCTGGATGCCAGGAGCATTTTGTAGGGACAGAAAAGGCAGCAGAGCTAGTGGTAGTCCAGCTGGGACAGGGTGTGGGTTGCCCTGGAAGTGTTCAAGGCCAGCTTGGATGGGTCTTTGAGCAACCTGGGCCAGTGGAAGGTGCCTCTGCCCCTGGCAGGGGGTGGAACGAGATGATCTTTAAGGTCCCTTCCAAACTATCTGTGTCCATCTGTGGCTCCCAGAAAAGGCAGGACAACTCACACACCACTGCCTTTGCCCTGGGAGGGAATCTTTGGTGTTGAGAGAACACTGGACTGGGCTGGGGCACATGTGTGGGGTTCTGGGGGAAAACTGAGGCCAGGGCTCATTCCTAATCCCCCCACCAGGGATGCTGAATGCCCACGGAAGCTCAGGGACCCACTTTGCCCTGCCTTCCATTTGGCAGATCGCCCCAGACTTCTAGCCTCTTCTGTCCCAGCTCTGAGCATGCAACTGATGGTGATTCCTCCTCCTCCTGCAGCTCCCCTGCTCCCTGCAGCCGGCACCTGGCACATCCCACCTTGGCACACGCTGGAACCCTCCACGCCAGCCTGAACACTGATGAACCCAGATCACTGGCCTGCCCTCCCACAGCTCAGGGAGAGCTTAAACACTGGTGCAGGAAGGAAATTTGCCTGGGTTGTGTCCAGGAGCCCCAACCCCGGCATAGCCTGCGGGCACAGGGCGATTGGTGGCCCTGCTCCACAGCTTTCCCATCGCTATAAATACGTTAATAAAAGATCAGTTTGCAGCCACAGCTTGCTGTAGATGACAGCATTAGAGGCACATCTGTTTCTCCTAAGCACCAGTTTCGTGCTGGGTTTATTTGGTCCATTTGCGGCAGGGAAAAGTTGCTTTCGGCATTCAGAGATGTCTCGTGTCTGGGAGAAGTGGGGGGCGGGGGGGTGAGAT
The DNA here is from genome assembly GCA_035222235.1 of Margarornis squamiger. Taxonomy (NCBI): domain Eukaryota; kingdom Metazoa; phylum Chordata; class Aves; order Passeriformes; family Furnariidae; genus Margarornis; species Margarornis squamiger. Next base: position 7,444,541 of record JAWWTY010000038.1, read on the forward strand.
GTATTTTTGGCTCTATTTAGCCACAAAAATTTGGTATTAGAATAAAGAAAAATATTCCTGTTTTCTGTTTGCTGCCAAACTGAGGCAGAAGATTTCTTGTGCAAGCCTTCATTTGTTTGAGGACTCAGTGTTCTCTTGGAAAAATAAATGCTCTGATGGGAAAACTCTATCGGGGTGTATTGACCAGTCATTGGGAACGGTGGACTCACAAACATCAGCTTCAACTAAAGGAAAAAGCAGTTCCCAAAGCTTTTGCCAATAGATACTGGCTTTTTTTGATGCGTGCAGTAGTCACAAGGTGAATCCTTTCTGTGGTCACAGTTGTGACGGCCTCACCATGGCTGGCATGAATTTTCCCTGGAAAATACACCCTGTTTGCACCCAAAACAGGCTGTTTGCTCCTTCTGAGAGCCAACCACTGCTGACAACTACAGCAGGATGCAGAAATGGGGGAAGGAGAGTGGCTGAGCAGCCATGGTGGGGAAGAAGCCTGAGATGTGGCTCCTAGCCAGGATGCTCTGGGCTGATGGCAGTGCCCTCTCCCCATCCTGGGGCTGTAGGGTCACCTCCCTGCCACGGAGGTAAGGCCAGAGATAAGATCTCCCAGCAGCTTGGTTCTCCATAGTGAGAATCTCACAAAAGTCTATGGAGTTTTCCCCATAGATTTTTTTTCCCTGTGAGTTTTTTAATGAAGCCTTTTCAACTTCAACCCATGTTAAACAGATTTTTAATTTCATTTTAGTAAAAGAAGTATTATGATCAGGAAGAATAAAACCAGTTTTACCTCGAGCTGCCTTCAGATTAAAACCAAGATACAGAGTCAATAATGCCAGGAAAGGAGGTTGGGGGATGAATGCAATACTGTGCTGAAGGCAGCACAGAAGAGATTGGAAGCTGAAAAGACAAAAGCTTACCAGGATTGCGCCTCAAAAGCAGAATCAGCTCCTCAGATGATATAAATCACCTGGATTCCCCTGACATGCTGGTATTGCTGTAGTATGGCTTTTAGGTATTGATTTAAGGGAAACTAAAGGTCAAGGGCTTAGCTGCAGAGGAGGCATCAGGGCTGCTCAGCTCTGGGTGGGCAAAGATGAACAATGAGGAGGATCTGCAAGGTCAGGAAGAGGATGGAGAGGAGCCACAAGGAAAATGGGTGTGTGCTGGAGCTATGACTGCCCCAAAGACTAGGAGCAGAGCCTCGCTGAGGGTAGCCCACCGGAGCCCTAATCTGCAGAGTTAGCCCAGGCACGGTCATCCTGGGTTCAGGCAAATCGAGATTTCAGTCTGGACCTTCTGTCAATAACTCCGACCTTTCTCCCCATCTGGAGTAGCACACAAAAAACTCCCAGAAAGGACAACATGGGGCCAGATGGAAACGGCGCCTGCAAATGTCACGGTGCTGCCGGGAACGGGGTCACTGCACTGCAAACCTGGGTGTGCAAACACGGCTTGCTAAATCCACCGCAGCACAGGGGTGTTGCAGATTTGGGGGATAAAGGTTTCCTGAGCCATGGAAAGGCCAGCTCTCTGCCTGGGGACCTCCAAGAGGGTGGATTTCATGAGAAATGGTCTTGATTTCCTCAGTCAGCTGCAGCCAGCAGCTGAGCTCAGGGCAGGCGAGTCTGCCTGTTGCCAGTGACTGCGCAAGGGTTGCTGGCCACGGCGAGGTGTTTGCTGCCTGCGGGGAGATTTGGGATGCTCCCGGAAGGCCCTGGGTGGGTGGGAGTGGGAATTCCCTTAAACCTCGTTCAATGCGTTCTCTCTGCCGGCCAAAACCACCCTCCATTTTACAAGAAACACAAAAGGGGTGGTGGCAGCCCTCGTGTCATCAGCAGTTCTCTGAAGGATCCTGATGGTCCCCTTGGGGTCGGGAAGCTGATGGACATGGTCACACCATCGTGACCACGCTGTCGTTATCCCACTGAGGAGATGCCGTTTGTTTGAGGAGGAAGGAAGGATTGTGACATCTCTGCTCTTCTTCTTTCCAACATCTCTGTTCTTCTTCTTTCCATCTCTGCCCCCACTGAAGTACAGTGTGGGAAAACCAAAAAGGGAAACGAAAGGCGAGTGGGCTACCCCAGCTGTGGGACCTGCAGTCCCATGCAGCCTGAAGGAGGGGACAAAGCTGGGGGGCCTTGCTGGGCTCAGCTCCCCGGGGTTTATCTGACTGTCTGTTTTCATCATTTCTCTGTGAGAAGGGAAATGGACCACACAGCAGCAGAAAGCCCTGGAAATCTGCGAGGGAGAGCGTTCCCAGCACCCTTCTCTCTGCCCTCACCCCTGTGTACAGTTGGCTGTGGAGGATGTGTGGCTCTGTATTGCTCCAACTCAGTGAGATAATGCCTCGGGATTCAATTCCTTCACAATTAAATTGCTAATCACAGCCAGCCAGTGCACTTTCCCAGCTCTGGCCCTCCTGTCTCAGTTGCACACGTGGTCTCTCTGATGGACCAAGTGGACCAGGGCTGGGGTCACCTCATCTTGACCAGCCTGGCTGCTCCATCCCCTTCACATCAGACCTTGCTGTCCCTCCTCTGCTCCTGCTTCTGAGGCATCCTAAAGGCTGCATGTGGCCTATAACTTTTCCTTTCCTCAAAAGAAAAAGAAAAAAATCCACAAAAAACTAGAGTAGAAACAAGGAGAGGAAATTGCTTCAAGTTTCTTAACTATCTCATGGAACAAAAATGTTTCATAAGGCTGTTCAGGGAAAGAGAGGGTCAAATGTCCCTCATTAACACTGATTTACTGAGAAGGCTGGGAAGTGGAAGAGGGAGAGAGTCCAGCTGCCTGTCTCAGTGCACAAGGAGTCTGGTCTGGAATCCAGGCTGGGAGGTGAGGGCTGGACCCCCTAGAGTAGATTGGGGTGGTGGGTTTGCCAGCAGAAGGGACAGAGGCTGGGCTGCCAGCACCCCAGAGCAGACCTGATCCTCACTAGCATGGCACAGAGGCAGGGCAGAGCTGTCTCAGCTCTTATAGCAGCTTGGAAATTCGGTGGCTTTCTGAAGAAAAGAGCAGAATTTGAGTCCATTCAACCCAATTAAAACTCCAGAGGAAGTGCAGAGAGGCAGGATGTAATTACCCGTGCTGGAATCCCAGTTCGGAACAGGAGGCAGAGCTCTCTGGATCAAATTAATCCCTGGTGTAACTCTGCCGAAGTTACACCGGGGCTATAATTGGCCTGAAACATTTTAACTATCTCATTTAATGTTATTCATGCTCTGCTGGAGATGAGAATGTTTATCCTAAATGAGAGACTCTAATGCTCTGTAGCAATAATAGAGTGTGAGGCTTATGCGGTTTCTCATTTACAAGGATGCTGGGGAGGCCAGATTGTCACAGGAGATGCAGCAGATCTGGATTCCCCAAATCTTTAACCATTTCCATGGCTCCTGTGGTGGCTGGTTGTCCTGTTGTCCTTCCTCCAGAGTGCTCACCTTCCCCATGCCCAGGCTACTTTTCCATCTCTTGGAGGCATTTGGGGCTTTTACTCCAGACCCAGCTAGAGGCAGGAGTAGGGGGAGGTGTAAAGTGGTACAAGAGGGAATGGAAAGCACTGAGGGAGGCCTTCCAAGATTAAAGCTTCTACAAATCAGCATAAGTGAGATTTCCCAGCAACAGACTTGCCTCCCGTGATGCTAAAGGAGGAGATTTCCATCAATGCAGGCTGGCTCCCTGAGTCATTCCAGGGAAACTGCCCCCAGGTTCCTGAGGAAGGAGCAGGGGCAGTGCTGCAGGTAGCTCAGCAAGCACAAGGAGCACCACAGTCCCTGCTCCCAGCTGGACACCCCACGGACAGTGTTTCCTGCTGCCAGCCCTGGGTTATCCACCAGGCTCAGAGGATGATCCCAGGATCATTTGAGCTCCCATGCCTGAGAGGATCTGAGAAAGTTCCCTGCAGTGAGAGGCACTGTCACTCTCCAGGAGGAACAACCCCTGGGAACCCTGACCAGTCCTGTTCCCCTTCCCATGGCAATGCCATCAGCCAGCCCAAGCACACATCCTGCCACTTGGAAAGCAGAGCCTGCAGGTTAAATTCCTCCCTGTCCTAGCTGTACTCTGGTTGGTGACACCCTGACAGGGATGCCATTGATCCCCAAACCTCCACTGCATGATGCTCTGTGCCCCCCTGAGCCAGCCCTGGCAGGTACCCCTCGCTGTGGGCTCTGCATCCCCAGTACCAGGCATTTGGAGGATTGTGGTTATCTGCCTCTAAATCACACTTCCAATCCCCAGGCTGCTTTTGAGCCAGACCCCTGGTCTTTTCCTCTGCTCTCCTGCCAGTAGAAACTGCACAAATGGCAGATTTGTTTGTTCCAAAGCAATTTTTAATGCCCTGCAGCTTAGTAGAGGCTCAAGCATTACAATTCATTCCGGCTCCTCTCTGCTCCTCAGAGGATATTAGATCCTTCTCTTGATACTTCCTCACTCTTTGTAGATCTTACCCTAGTTTTAATTTTCAGAGCTTCCAGACTGTTTTTAACAATGCTGAGCTTTCAAGTTGCTTCCTTCAAACTTTCTCCAGCCATGCTTTCCCAGAGCATAAATAGCTTTGATTATTCCCAGATGTTTTTTGGTTTGTTAACCCCAGAACAGTGTTGTGTAATGGCTTGGAAAGAAGACTGGCAGCAGGCATCCTGGGTTCTCTTTCCTGGTTCACCAAATCACTTCCCGACCAGAACATCCACGGGATTTAGCTTACAAAAGGAGTGCCATTAGCAGCAGGTTATCTTGCTGTAGAGAACAGGACTGGAGGTGAGTGAAATTCTCTTGCTGATAAAGATTGCCTTCTGAAGACGTGGCTCATTTTCTTCACTCAGTTCCTCCTGATCCTCTGAGCTGAGATTTCCAAGCAGGATGACACTTTGAGCAACAAACACACAGGGAAGCCTTTGAGCAGACGTCCCTGAGGCTGCCAGGCTGCACTTGATGGAAAAGACTGTTCACCACCAGGCCAGGCTGGGCTCAAGCTGTGGCCATCCCTACCCACCAGCCACCCGGCCAGCAGCAGCCCTGCTGGGGCCAAACTTTCCTTGACCTGGGAGGGTGCCTGCATTTATCCTGACAGGCCAAAGTGTGGGGAGTGAGGAGTCTTACACAACTGCCTGACCTCCTAACAAACCTCTGCAGCCTTCCTGACTCCAGCAACCCTGCCACTCCCACGTTTCAGCCATAGCATTGCTAAATACTCATAAAAAACATCCCCATTCCCACTAGAAGAGAGCCAGGGCGTATTCGATCTGGCAGGAGATGCTATTCTTTTCAACCATCCATAAATCTTCCCAGGATCACCCCAAATTTCCCATATTTCTTGGTGCCTCCACCCACCCTGCTGGATCCTTCCACTTCCCTTTCTCAGCCCAGTGCTCGGTGTCACAAAGCCCAAGGTTACGGGGACGGATGTGAATACATCCCACAGTATCTGCCTCCTGTATGTGGAGGACCACACCTAGGCAGGGCAAGGGACAACAGATAAGGTGGAAAACCGGATGGGAAAAGGAATAAAAGCATCAAGAAATAACATTTGTTTTAGCAGAGGGAAAAGCTAAGGGACAAATCAACCTGGCCTGTCCCCATGGCAGTGATGTGGTACCCAGCTTTGCCAGTTTGTGCCAGCTGCAGCTGGGAAAGCAGGTGAGATAATCCACCACCATCAGCCCTTGTACAGCCAAACTGACCTGCTGTAGGAAGATCCTGTCCCAAGGAAAACATCGATGCCTCTGCCTGGGACACCGAGGACACAGAGTGTCCCAAACCCCCAGCTCCAGCACAGCTGGGCACAGTGTGGTGCTGAGCAGATGTGCCTCAGGCCAGCTCTGTGTGAGCTGGTCTTTCCAGGACTGCACCCAGAGGTGCTCAGGAGAGCAGGGAGGAGGCAGAGGGAGGAGAATCAGCAAGACAAGCTGTGAGTGAAGAGTGTCAGTGCTTGGAAAGCGCAACCAATTTGCTTTTAGTACAGTTCATGCCTCTCCAACAGTGCCTAGAATAACAAATTCCTTCCACCCTCCAAGGCTGAATGCTGGAGGAAGCTGCTGAGAAACTTAATTGATTAGCTGGATGCGTGCACAGAAAAAAATTGCTCAGCATCAAGGAAATCACTGTCTTGACAGTTAATGCAGACACTGGTGGGAGATTAGAAAGACCAGCTGCAGCTTTTTATCACACAATCCTTTCTTTTAGTGTGGGAACAAGGCATGGTCTGTTTTGATGGGGCGACCCATTTTGCAGCAGCATCGAGGGGCTGGAGCATTAGGGCTCTGCCCACAGTGTTCACTACCCACCCAGGCCTCACTGGGCAGGGATGGATCCTCAGTCCTGGCACTTTCAGCCAGTGGAGGGCAAGGAGACAAGTTTTGGGTTCCTGCACCTCTGACCCCCACTCTCTGGCCCCAGAGGTTCCTATCAGCCCTGCAATCCCTGAGCAGCAAGAAGAGATGCCCTGAGAGCAACTTCAGTATCCAGGGTGCAGTGGGCAGAGCTGAGTACATCAGAGCTGAGCTTCCAGATGCTTCACAGCATCCTCCCAAGAAAAGATGTGCCCAGCTTTCCTAGTCCCTGCAGACCTTCTCTCCCACTCCCAGCCCTGCCTAGGCTTTCTCATTTGCTCTCAGCATCTCCAGCTCTGCACTGCCTGCCACAAGGTCACCACCTGCAACTCTGTCACCACACGGGATTGTTTTCCCCATTTGGCAAAGGAAAACAGGAAGCCAAGGACCTGCAGGGGCTGTGAACTTGCCTGTCATGTTCTCTGACAGCACCAAAACCTTTTGCTGCTTGTGTTTTCCCCAAACTGTCACCGCTCGTCACACCCCTTGTTTAAACCTCTGATCCCGAAAGCTTTCCTGAGCCCTCTGCAGAACACATGGAAAGAGAGTGGTCTGTTCTCCACCGGGATCAGACACCACCTCAAAAGCAGAGAGAGTGACAGTGTCAGAGCTCCCCAGAGCAGGCACAGGCAGAGCCAAGCGTGCATGTCTGCGCTCCGTGCCTGCCAGAGGTGGGAGGAAGGAGCCTGCCAACCCCCAGCTTCTGCCTCTCCCTCAAATACTCACCTCCTGCTTCTGGCTCAGGGAAGGATGAAAGGGAAATGAAAGGGCTCGGCCATCCTGTTTGCTCTCTGCAGGTCAGAACTGCTCTCCTGCCCCCCATTTCCCCTATTGCTGCAATTTGCTATTTGACCTGAGCAGCCCAGAGGAATTTTAGTCACGGTGCATTCCTAGCACAGCATCGGTTTTCCAGAGCAAAATGGAAACAGCTGCCAAGAAGCAAATCTTCCCCTGATGCCTGGCACTTCTCAGGGGTGGAACAAAACTTCTTGAAACCCCAGGGGGAAAACCACCAGAGCTCAGCTGCAGCAAACCCCATCCCACTCCAGCCCGCTCCCTCCAGGGATTTTGCAGCATGAGGGGGCTCAGACAGAGACTAATGAACATCATGATTGCATCCATACGGCACCACTTTGGGAGATTTGAGTGAGGGAGGAGGTAAAGAGAGATCTGATCTGTAGCTGAAGGCAATGCTGTGGGGAAGAGTGGACTCTGGCTGAACTTCCCAGCATCCAAGCCCAACTCTGCCCAGTGTCCCCCTACCTGTCCAGGCCTGTTGTGCCTATTGTGCCCGGGCAGGGCAGAGGCACGCAGATGGTGCTGACATGGGGCACGTTAAGTTTACACATGGCTTGCTGTGAAAGAGCTTTTGAGGCTTGTCAGGGCTAAGTGAGGCTTGGTTCCAAGTGCTGTGAGAAAGCCTGGTGCAGAGTGGTGAGGAGGGATGTACACAGGGCTCAGCTGGCTCTCAGATTTCAGGTGGTGTCTGTGTCCATGGGATTGCTGACAGATGTATGTAATGCCCTTCCTCGTGAAGGTTAATACCTCCCAAAGGTAATAACCAACGTGGGACAGAGCCTGCAATAGTCTCCCTGCCACACTCATCAGTTTCTTCACAGATTGCTGTGGTTTGGTAGGGTTTACAGTGCAGGCTGCTTGGGAACAGGGAGAGGGTCAGACAGCCAAAAGGAAATTGGCAAAAGAGTTTCTGGAGGTCTGGGACCGGCTGAGACAGGCAAACAGCATCAGAGCACATGGCTCTTGGCCTTTCCTGCTGAAGGAACAACACTTGCTCTGTGTTTGCTCACATCTTGAATGTGATAGATAGAATAAGGTCAGAAATATTGGTAACCCAGTTCCTTGGAGGGCTTATGCCAGCTGACACATGGTTCTTGCCGATAACCAGGCTCCAGCCTCAGTTGTGGTGCAGAAGGCAGCCTTCAGACACTCTCAAGGCAATATGCTTGTTCTTGTTCACCCTGATTGAGACTGAGGTTTATCTTGAAAGCATCCGCTGCAGTTCATGCTCAGCAGTCTCAGTCTGACAGCAATGGGCCTCATGGAGGTTCAGCTTCACCTTCCCAGTGGTCATTTTAGCAGGATATGCAGGAACAGGCTCAGTCAGCAGCAGTACCAGCCATAACTCACACCATCTCAGTGCTCCACTCCAATCAGGGCACTGTTCCTGCAGCCGTGAGGATGTTCAGGCATGAAGCATGCAGAGTTCACAGCTAGGACAGATGCAGCACCGATCTGCTAAAGCCTAAGGCAGCGACACCAGGTTAACCCCAGGTAGGATGCATTTAGGTTTGCTGTGAAGGTAACCTGAAGTTCACATTGCAACACGCATCACCTCCTCGCTCACCGCGAGTCCCAGGAGGCTGCCAGGAATGCTGCAGAGTGGCTGGAGCTTCTGACTGCAGGCAAGTCATGACAGCACTTTAGCTTGTAAGCTGGAGATGGCAGAAGAGCCTGATCCTTGAAAAATCAAGAGTTCCTCTGCAATCCAGCCTTTTAGGCCAGGTTTACACAGCAAACCGGTCCCAGCAAACCTAGACTGCAGCTTCTCTTTCTGTTCCTTGGCTAGCCCAGGCTAGCTATAACCACACAAGCAAAGTCCATTGTCACAAACACCATCTGCTGAAGAGGAGGAAGGTTTCACACTGTGTCAGTCTCTTTTATCTCAGTGTAGGTTCTGCACAGGAGCTGGCTGAAGTTAGAAAAGCAAAGGAGACCCCAGCAACAGCTTTTCCTGGTGCTGTCTGTGGGCAGTTATTGATTTGAGTAGAACAGGACTCCAGAGAGGCAGGACAGCACACAAGCAGCTGGTCTTTCATGTCACTCTTCAGGCTGTGGTTGAAAATAGCATCAGAGTTTCCCCCCCCCACCACCAAACTACATGAAGGCCCAGGCAACAAGAGCATCCCTGCTCCAGAGCTAAGCCAACCCAGCTGAGCTCAGTCTTTCTGCTTTCCATCAGAAACAGAAGCAGCAAGAGCCAGGCTGGGTCTGGCTGTATGAGGAACCACCATATACATTTCACCCCCATATGTGCACAGAAGAACAGCCACACACACATCATCAGCAGCAATGTCAGCTTTGTAAGCAACCCAACAGGTATTTGAGCTCCTCTGGAAACAGCATTCTCAGATCACAGCTTAGCACCACTGTCAGACTGAACAGCTGAGGCAGGAGTGTAATTCTGGAGAGTGTAGAGCAAATACAGCAGATCAGAGCACATTTCCAAAGCCATACAGGTTGCACAGACTGGCCAAAGCAACTCAGAACACCGAGCAGCCACCCAGCTCTGGGTGCTGAGGTGATATAATACCCCACAGCTTGGCATGGGGCTGAGCAGGATTGGGCCAGAAGGAGACGGGGGCAGGAGCACAAGCCCCTTCACTGACTGGGCAGGAGCAGAGCAGGTGGGACTGGGCAGAAAATAGCACTGACTGGAAACTGGGGACCAGCTGAGACCTGTGGCAGGTTGGTGGGGAGTACAATCCTCTGTTCCCCAGGGACCTGGCTCTCATGTTTTCCTTGCAGATGAGCCCTCATTTTCCCAGCCCAAAGCCTCCCTCATGATGAGCAGGATGCCTCCCTTCCCCTGAGAGCCCACACGGATGCTGCTCCTGTTCCAGGACTGATGCTATAGGGTTTGGGATCTGGGACCCAGAGCATCAGACCTAGATGGAGACTGGAGAGCAGCCACCGACCTCCAGCAGCCTGCAAAGCCCAGGGTTGCAGATCAATTCCCTCTCAGCCTGAAGCCAAACCAGGATACAGCTCCAGCTCTTCAACAGCAAAAAGCTGAATTAGTTGAAGTCATGCTGCCAGCTGTGTATTTAAACAGGAATTACATAGGGTTTCTGCTGTGGTAATGCAGCAGGTGCTGGCAGTGCTACTGAGACAGATGAGGAAGGAAGGGCAGTGGGCTGGGAACTGGGAGAGATGTTCAGGGAAGAGAGGGGCTCCTGATTCCTGCCCTGCTCACATGCAGGAAAGGTACCCCAGCAGGCAGCCAGCCTGCAGCATCTTGCTCCTTTGAGCTCCCTGGCTCCTGCAGAGCTCTGACCATCAGGAGACTTAGGTCTGGGAAAAAAAAACATCACTGGGAGCAAACACTTACAGCCACTGACTCCTGGCACAGGTGCCCTGGCCATGAACTGGGATCCTACAGCATGAGGCACTGACCAAACACAGACACCAAAGGTGGTGCCTGTGCCAAACTGCATCCACTTGGGAGAAGATGTTTGGGAAGTAATTGTGAATCTGGAGCCTCCCAAAGCATTCTAGCAGCTAGATCCTCTGGATTCATAAAAACCTGCCAAAAAATATGATCTGTTTCTGCAAAGCTGAAACAGCAAACTTGTTTGTCTTTCCTCCTTCCCCTCCCAACCACGTTGTTTTAAACATTTACAGAGACCTTTATACTGTTTAAATAATGACTGGGGAGGGGGGGAGTGTTGTTTCCAGTTTTTTTGCCAGCTGCTCCAAGTCAGCAGCACTTCACATGCAACTTGTGGTGACCCAGGTGCTGTGGTTTGTGATGACAGTGCCACCCAGGCTGTCCTGGTTCCCCCTGCCTCACCTTGCCTGCCCCAGCAGAGGGGACCCCCATGTCTCCCCCTAAGCCTTTCCCAAGCCCCCTCCAGCTGCTGGGGAAGGGGGTTACCCCGAGACCTGCTGTCTCAGGGAGCAGTTCCCTCCCTTCTGCAGTGTGGGGGCAAGTGCCGCTCCTGGTTTGCTACGTAGAGGGGTGCATGTCCAGCTCCCACCACAGAGCCCCCCAAAGCCCCCAGCAGCACTCCCCAGGTCACAGAGCTCACACACTGATGCACACCCGTGCCAGGCAGCCACGGTGGGGTTTTCTCCCCCGCTGATGACATTGGGAGGACGGGTGGAGGAGGATGCCAGAGCAGCCGAGCTCTCCCATCCCTGAGCACAAGTGCTACAGAGGATTAGCCATCTCCCGCCCACCTCCCTGAGCAGCAAGGAGATGACAGCTGAGGGAAGAAAGGAGAGCACTGGAGATGTGCAGGGGGGAGATGGCTGAAGACAGACCGACCTTTCTGCACCAGCAGCGCAGTGTGTCAGGAGTTCGATCAGAAGGAAAGGCACGTGGGTCTCTCTCCCTTGTAGGCAGGGAATCTGGGGCTTGTTTTGGGCTTGATTGAGTTTTATTTGCAACCTGTGGGGAAAGGGAGTGAGGAAGGCTGTCAAGGGAAGCTGGAGGCTTTCTGCAGGATGTTTGGACTGAGTGAAAAGACAGAGGAGGGAGTACAAGCCATGCTGTGGAAGCAGGATGTGGGATAGAGAAAATGTTTATACAGTCAGATGCAGGCTAATCCATGGGAGGCTTTAGAGACCATAAAAGCCATCTGCAATGTGGATAGATCACATTCTGGAGGCAAACAGTGGTTTAAAACAACACTACCCTTGCTCTTTGATCTGTTCTGAAGGCATCACACCTGTGAGCCTGGAGAGAAGGGGAAGATAAGTAGAACCATAAGCTCTGCCTGCACAGTGAGGGGGGGGAGGAATTCTCCATTTATGGTCTCTTTGTGTACAGGAATTTGGGGCCACTGAACAAAACAAGCAGGAGCCAGACACATAACAAATGAAAGAAAGGAAGCTGGTCCTTCTCCTCCCCACAGGAGGGAATGGCTATTACAGATTCAAAAGGGGACTGGGCAAGGGCATGGAGGAGAAAGTTACTGAAATCTCTATTCCAGAGAAAACCCATTAGCAGGGGCAGTGAAATGACCTCTGGCTCTCAAAATTCACACCCCTTAAAAGGCTGGTAGCTGGGAAAGTGCTGGGAGATGTACCATATGTAATCACGCTGTTCCTTCATTCCCTAGGCATTCATTTAGGACATCTCTTGGAAAAATTACATTAGTCTCGGTGGCCCTTGGTGTGATGCCCTTGCAGCAGGGCTCCTTCAAGCAGATGGCACTGGGACACTGTCCTCAACAAACCTTTTTAGAGACAGCACAAGGAATAACCAGTGGCCTTTGACCAGCTGCCCTCTGTTGTTTTGTGAGGCCTCAGTTTACCTCCTCAGATTTGGCCAAATTAGGCACTCGGCCTGCTTTCCCTTCACAAGGATGAGAAAAATGACCTCAAAGGTCCTGAAATAACGTAACCTTCCATCATTTAAACATGTTCTTTCCCATTAAGCCATGAAAGCACCAGAGGTGCTACTCTCCAAAGTACCTCAAAACAATTATCTCCTTCCTCTGGAATAAACGATGGGAAGCAAGAGGTGAGGCAGAGATATGGCATTTGCAATTCCCCATTTTCCATCTGCAGTAGGAGGAAATGTTGATTTGCATTGTGCTTGACCTCAGTGCAGCTTATGCTAATTACTTGCAAGAATATGCTTGTTTGCTCCATGCGTGCCCAGCATATTTCTTGTATCTGAGCCTGATAGATGAAATATTGCTTATAGGACAGCACAGACTGGGTTGGCTGAACCAACAGCTGAGTGGCCGAGTAATCCAAGCAAACAGAAACACCGTGATAAAATAGGACCTGAGAAGTTTCTCATTAATATTGCCTAGATATTTTTATACCAATTCACTCCCTTTCTGCTTACCACGCTGTAATCTCTCAAGCTGACACAGAAAATAGAGAGGATCCATCTCTTTGCCCAAAGCAAGGACAACTCTCCTTTCCTTGCTCATCTACTTGGCCTCAAAGGAAATTTTTCTCCTGATTTCACTAGCTTTTCAGTGTCAGGGTTCTCTTACCACCTCTGAGTGCATTTGTGTAGCTGTACACATCTTCTGTCTCCAGGTATGCTCTGAGGATATATATTTTAATTAAACATCCTTGCCCATGAAGAAGCTGGACTCCTGCTGCTTCTATTCCACAGGATTTATCTGTGCACACACTGCCTTTGGAACATTTTTTGGTGTGCTCTCTGTTCCAATCAGCTCCTTCAAGGAATGGAGCTGGGAGTGCAACCTGGGTCGCTCTGACAAGATGGGTCACTTTGTCCAGCCAGGACACAGAGTTGAAGGGGTCAAGTCATTGATCAGCTTGGCTGCATTCCTAACATGATCTCAACATCCATTCTGTGTTGCAGGTCAAAACAGTACACCTTGAGACTGGTTTTATTGCACTGTGCCCAAAACTCAGTTGAGGAAAGGGGAAAGAAGTGGGAGCAGCAGCTGAGTGGCTGAAGCTGCCATTTCTTTTGCACTGTTGGGAGAAAAGGGAACCTTTTCTGTTCTCTGACTGCAGAATCCATCTCTTAGCCCTGCCTGCAGATCCCACCATTCTCCCAGAAAAGTCATCCCTTCGTTGCACAGATATTCTGTAAGGATAAAGCTCTTGTTATTCAGTGCACAGACCTTCAGATAGGCCCCAGTTACAGCAGAGCATTCCTGAGCCTGCTAAATTTCTACATAAGCATGCAAGACATGCTGAGGAGGAATGGGTTTAGGTTTAAACGTGTATTTAACATTAAATGAAGGCTTAAGAGCTTTGCTGCTGGGAGCAGGGAAGGATGTTTTGTTTGCAGCCTGCCTTGTCCTGTGTGGGAAGATGTTCCTTGTCTGCTGCTGAGCCCCACAGAGCCTTTCTGCCATTTCTTGGGACTGGCTTGAAGCAGCAGACACCAGGATCTGGGACCTCGTGGCAGGCTTTTTTTAACAGTATAGATATTTTCTCTCAAAAGTCTGTCACCTGAAATACCATCAAGAGATCTCCAGCCTTACCCCAAGGGACTGTTCTTTGCTGTGCATCCAGCATTTCTAACAGAGACAAGCACCAATCCAGCTGCCCCCTGCTCCAGCCTTGCAGGGGGCTGCTGTCTGCCAGATGCACTGAATAATGGGGGGACTGGCTTTTTAAATGTCTGCTTCTCTCAGTCATGTGTCAAAGATAACCACAGCAAAGCATCCCTGAAAGCACAGATGGGTGGGACCGGCACAGGCAGAGGGGAAGATCAGGAGGAAATCAAATTGGTGTTAGTAAGCATGAAGAGTTCCTCCCTTGAGGGACTTAAGGCAACTAAGAAGGGAAATGGGTGGAAAACTGAAAGAAGATCTTGTCCTTCAATTCGAGCACGGGATCAAAGCCCAGCTGAAGTTGGAGCAGTTTTGTCATCGATTTCCATTTGTCTTTCCATCCTTCCCTCCTCTGTCACATACTCTGCCTGTTCCCCTGTTATCTGCTCTAGGGATAACCAACCACCTTAGAGCAAAGCCCAGACTTCTCTGGAGAGGGTAATGCTGTAGCTTTGAAGGACAGATACTGAAGTGCCTTGAGAAATCAGAGAGATGGGGCTTAATGTCTCATTTGTTATGCTGGAGGAAGAAATCCCCTCCTAATCCTCTTGGGGAAGTTGAGAGCACCCCCCTGAAGCTCACGTGTAGACGATCCCCATGTCTTTTCACAGCTTCCCTTAATTCCTCAACCTTTCAAAGACTGGAACAAGAAAATACCATAACTGATGGAGATTTGCCACAAGAAATCTATCCAAATCATGTCCAAATTGCCCTTGGGAGCAGCAGTGCAGCCACTTGGGGAAGCAGAATATGCTCAGACAGAACTAACACACCAGAATAACTTCCTTCACATCTCTAGGAAGGCTCGGAGACCCTCAGAAGAACCACCACGGCCCGCTGACCTCAGGGAGGCTCTGCCTTGTCCTGCAGCCCCCGGTGGTGAAGATTCCATGCTGGAGATCTGTGGGACATGGTCGCCCTCTAAAGGGAAAAGCTGAGAAAACGTGATTCATCCCCACGCAGGCGAAGCTGCAGAGAATTAGAAGAGCCCTGGCATGGCCAAGGCAGTGACCATCTCTCTTCATCCAGAGTCTTTGCTCTGAGTCCTGCACATCCTTGGAAACATCATCCATGCACTACAGCCATGAATAATTACAGCCAGTCCACTGCAATTTTAGCTCGTGCCCTTCTCCCAGGCTTTTAATTGTCGAGTCCATTCCTTACTTGGCACCTGGCAGAGCTTATCCATTTATAGGCACGCACAGGGGCTGAGCAGCTTTCACCCAAAAATCAGGACGGTGCCAAATCCCTCAGCACATCCAAGTCTACCTCTTCTCTCCCAGGATCTGAGCTCTGCACGAGGGGGGATTTTATTCGTTTTACTTTTTAAAGCTTATGTCCCTTGGGGACTTAAATAGCTAGTTCTAGTTGCGATGGGCTCTATTTGCTTATTTGGGAAGCTGAAAGCATCCAGGCAGATTTCCAGCCACATCTTTGCAGAGCAAAGGCCGCTGCAACAAGGGCTACATTAATTACTTCTGTTCTGTGTCATGATCTCCCTTCCTACCAGGCCAAACACTCATGCCACAGGCTCCTGTGGGGCAGGAAGGCACAGAATCTATGGTGTCCTCAAACCAGAGCATGGGATTCACCCAAGGCTGGTTCCCCCAGGTGCTGCCCGTCCTGCCAGGGCAGCCTGGGAGGCTTTTTGCAGCTATCAGAGGGCACAGAGGGCTGGGGAACACCTCTCAGCCAGCTGCTTATGTTGGAAGCAGCTTATTTTCAACAGCACCTCGGGATCTATTTACAGCCTTCTTGTACCACTTAAAAAAAAAAAAACCTGACCTCTGCAGCCTGTTGAATTTTTAGGAGGGACTTTAAGAAACAACATGGGGCCATTCTGGAGAGTAAAGGACTTGTGAGTTGGGTTAAATCTCTGCTCTGGAATTAAAAAAAAAAAAAATCAACTAAAAACCTCCAGGTTCTAAAATAGGAACAAGGCCAGGAGGATCCAGGCACTAAAAATAAACATGAAGTCACGCTGTCTTTCCCTGGGAACTCGACTGCCTTGCAGAGAAGGGCTGCCCAGAGAGGGCACAGCCTGGAACCATCTGTGTGTGTGGGGTGAGGTCCTGGCACAGGGTGCCCAGAGAAGCTGTGGCTGCCCCTGAATCCCTGGAAGTGTCCAAGGCCAGGTTGGACAGGGCTTGGAGCAACCTGGGCTGGTGGAAGGTGTCCCTGCCCATGACAGGTGTGATTGGTTTGTGATCCCTTCCAACCCAAACCACCCTGATTCTGTGACCTCCCTGCTGTCAGAGGGGACCCAGGAGGAGAAACAATCCCCCAGCTCTTGGACATGTCAGGGGTGACAATGAGTTTGTCACCTGTACTCAGACTTTGCTGCTTCCAGACTCCAGTTTGAGTGCTTTGCATTCCTTTTCTCTGCAGGGGTGGAGAAACCAAGTGGATATTAGCAGTTCTTATTTCCCTTCCCCTTGGTTCTGTTCACACTGTGTTATTGTTCACACTGTGTTATTGTTCACACTGTGTTATTGTTCATCCAGGCTTCATATGTAAGGTAAATAGGATCTGTAAGTTGTAATTTCATTTATGGTTTCATATATAAGCTAAACGCGATCCTGTGGGTTTCTTGCCAGGTTTTAACAGCTAAAGACAATCACAGCACATCCCGGAATGGAAACATCGCTTATTCAAGGCACGGCACACACATTCCCTAATCTCTGGCTAATCCCTATGTCCAGCTAATTAGCCCCTTCCTCCACGAGCTTGTTCAGCCTTTTGCGGCGCTCAGCGGCGCTAAGCACAACCACGCACAACCCCCTTAGCGAGCGGGGGACGCGGAGAACTAATAAGTAATTAATAAAAGCCATTAATGAGCGGGATGACCGGACTCCATCTCCCACGGGCGGGGGACTACATTTCCCATGATGCCCCTCGGGACGCGCCTACACCTCCCATGAGCCCCCGCGGCGCGCCCGCAGTGCCTGGGGACAGCATGGCGGCGCGGCGGCGTGCGGTGAGCGGGGCCCGCCTCCATCCGCGGCCATCCGCGGACACGGCGGCGCCGAGGGGCGCGGGGGCGGCGGGAGGGTGTGCGGGGGACTCCGGTCCGCCGCTCGGGCCGCTCGCAGGGCTGCGGCGAGGCCTCGATGGGTGCGTGGGGGGCGCGTAATGGTGACCCCCCCCCCAACCCCGCCGGCATGGTGCATGGAGGGAGCGAGGCCGGGTGGCTGCGGGATCCGCAGCTCGGGTCTGACTCCCCTTGTGGGAGTGTTTCGGGGACAGCCGGGGTGGTTCAGCCTCAGCGCTGCCATGGGGGTGTCTCCGAGCCCCCCCGAGCCGTGGGTGCAGCGGGCCCGGGCCAGGTGTGCCCGCAGGTGTCGGGCTGGCCCTGCGGGGCCCGGGGCTTGGCGGCTTTGGAAGCTGAGCTAGTGATGATAAAAGTTATCCCTGTCTGAATCCGGTGTTCCCTCTGTGGAAGTGACGCTCTGAGGCTCGGCGTTAAAGACGCAAAGGTATAGGAAGGGTTTGCTGCATGAACTAACTCTGTCCCGTTCCTCGCTTTCAGAGCATGGCCCGGCGTCAAGAGAGGGTGGAAACCCTCAGCTGGCTGGGGAGGTGATTTATCTACTGGATATGTGCTGACAGCTCACCTGCACCGGCTGCACAGCGGTGAGAAACATCAGCATCTCTCTTTTTGCTGGACTGTGGGAGTAAGACTCATTTTTGTGCGTCAGGTGATACCCTTCTTCTGTCTCTGGGGCTCCTGGCAGATCCAAGGCTTGATTAATATAATTAAGCCAATCAAGGCCATAGCTTTGATGCAGCTGGCACCCGAGTGTGCTGCCCTTTGCTGCCACAGAGCATAAACTGAAAGGCAGCACGGAATGAATGGGAGTTTCACTGATGTTGGTGGCCAGCAGAGCACCTGCTTTTCAGCGTGGTCAAAGATGAGCCAGAGTAGAAAGGATTAGAGGTAGGAGGGATTGGGTGACAGCCCATTATGGAGACACTTGACACAGCTCATCTCATAACTGTGTCTGTCACAGGAATAGACGTAGTGAAAGAATAATTGCTCTGTTTGCCTACCTGAAGGTGCTCTGGGACAGTTTCAGACTTGCATCAGGTTGCTGGGGGTGGGGAGGTGCAGTTCACATGCCCCAGAGGATCATCCTAGAAAGGACACAACCTGAAGAATGCTCTTCCTGAGGGGATGTGTCTGTCTTAGGTCTGATGAATGCATTTCTCAAGATAAACCCATAGACAAATTACACCCTGGATGGATGGATGGATGGATTATTCTTGTGTACAAGGAGGGAGTTGGATTAAGATGTTTCTGGAGGAGGAGGAGGATGGCAGCTTGAAACAGCTTAAAAGGGTGCAAACTACCAATGTCTGAGAGCTGGTGGGTTTTTTTCCTAAGCAAGGATTTAAATAGCATCCACCTCCCAAAGTTTCTTCTCTGTGAGTGAGACAGCCCACTGGCAAACATGCTGCTCTGTGTCTGAGGGACAGGTTTTTGCTGTGCTAAGTTTGTGAGACAAAAATTGCCTGTCTCTGGAGAATTTCCGCCTCCAATTCTTGCTCTGTGACCCAGGGCTGATTTTTCTTTGAAGGGGTGGGGACGAAATGAGTGGAGGACAAACTATTTAAAGCACTTTTGTTGACAGTTTTCATTGTAATTTGTATTTAGGAGGAAATGGTCCTGCAGAGTCCGGGAGCTGCTGTTGCCCAAACACAGCTTTGGCAAGAGGGCAGCTGCTAAGCTGGTAAGAGAATGCTTGAATTCTTCAGTGTTGTATGTTGCTTGTTTAAAATTCATTAATTATATGCCAGATCTGTAGGCACTATGAGTCATGTGCTAATCAGAATACCTAATCTTTGAAGGCTGTGCCAGGAAAAATACTGGCCCTCAGCAGGGCAGCAGCTGGGGGTCTCTGCTGTGTGTGGTTCTGTGAACTTGAGGGGTTTGTGTAGACAAGGGCCGAGAGAAACTGAGCCTGTGATGTGATGTTATCCCTGTCTGACACAGCTGTGAGGAAAAAAATTCCACTGAGGCTCTTGTACTTCCCTTAATGGGGTCTCTTGCCCCTTGCAGAGACTCCACGGACACGAGTGGCACCGGTGGGGCAAACACAGCATGTGTCCCCTGTCCTCCCACCCTGTGACACAAGTGCTGTCCCAGACCCAGCTCCCTGCAGCCCAGGCATGAGCTGCCGTTGTCATAGCACAGTTTAGAGCTCCAAAGAGCTTTTAAGTTCCTTAACCAAACAGTGACAGGTTGAAGGGCAGATAAGAAATGCATTTTTTATCTTTGCTTGATGTACAGTCATTGAATACACAGGCTGTAACAGCACTTTGTCTCCAGGCAGCTGACAGCTGCATTCTGCTAAATGATTTTACGCTTTATTTAACAGAATTTCTTTGTTTGCAGAAGGTCAGTAACAATTTCTGACGGGCTGAGCCGGCAAAGCTGATGACAGGAAATGTCTTAAGAAATCAAGGTTGGTATGTGAAAGGGGAGGGAATGGTACCACAAAGCAGCAGTCACATCGGGTGCTCTGGCAATACAGCTGTGTTCCAAGCAGGATCAGTCACTGGGAGAAGCACAGGGGGCTTTTGGCTTCCAGGGAATAAGGGGGGAAAAGGTGAAGAGGCAGCCTGATGATAAATGGGAAAAGTAAAAGCTACTCCGTGCTTTGAGATTAGAGGGGCAGGAATTGTTTCAGAACAGACTTCTTTAGGAAAACAGTTACAGCCTTGCTTTGTGATGTCTTCCAGCTCTAGGATCAACAGAAGGAAGATTGTTCTGGACTGATTGTCAGAGATGGCCACTGACAAGTCTTTGGAAACTGTGAAATGGCCACCTTGCATAACCACAGGCTCCTCCTCACTGCTCAGGGGTTGCTGCAACCACACCATGGGTAAATTACCACTAAAACCAAAGAGGATTTGGGTACTAATGCTATTGGCTTGGGTGGGAGCAAGTTTTTCTCTCCTGAGATGTGTAGTCAAGATTAAATAGTGCAAATCAGGAACTTCACAGCTGACAGCTGCTTTGCTCTGACAGTCTTTTTGTTTTTCCCCACTAGGACCTGGCTGGAACAAAAAGTAGTTCCTGGGTTTCTTCTGTCCCAGAATAAAACAAGTTATAGAAAATCCTGTGAGTTCAAGTTGTTTCTTGTTTGGTGACAAAACTACTTATGGGTAAGCCAGGTCTGGTGACAGAAATGATTCTTGTGGTCTGCTTGGGAGTTCAGAGCTAAGGATGTACAGCCATCAAGTTTATTGCCTGGCAAGTCCTTAAAATGGAGTTAATTCCAGCACCAGGCTCCACCTTTGGCTGGGAAAACCTCCCTGAGAGGGGAGAGGAAGATGCACAGTGTTGTTCTGATGTGCACAAACACCTCAGCCCATGAGCTGGACGACTGTGGGCAGGATGCTGCCCTGTGACCCTGCTCTTCCTGCCCTGTGTCTCAAGGTGCTGCTGATGTCACCTGAGGCTTGGCCAGAGCTGGTTTGAGGAGGTTTTGGAGCACCTTGGGCAGGTAAGGTGAGGATCAGGCTCATTCTTGTCATGAAAGAGGTTTTGCTGAGTGCTTGCAAATACAAAACAGGCCTAACAGGCTGCTGGGGTACCAGTGTGAGGTGGCTCTGATGGGAACAAAGGTTAATTTGAGACGTGGGAACACAAGATGGGCCCCAAGCTAGAGATTACATCTGAAGCAGGCTTGGAGCCTAACCTGGAGGTGAACTGGCTGGAAGCAGCCTGCTGGGAGCTTGAGGGGGTTTAGAGGTTCTCTGGCTCATGGCCAGGGTATCTTTTGCCATCTCTGTACAGCAACGTCATACTGCAAATAGCATTCCAAGTGGAAAAGGGCCATGCTCAGAGCTACCAGACCTCCCTGCCAGGCCAGGTCTCTGTGATGTAACACCACTCCCATCCCTTCATCTGGGGCTGTTCCCGAGTTGAAGGTTCACTCTGCTACTGCTCCTCTGCTGCAGGATGTAGGAAGAGGGGGATCTCACCCCCACCCACTTCATCAAAACAACAGAAATAGGCATTGAATAAAGCAATCATTCAACATTTATGTAATTACACAAAGTGAGGAAGTGTCTTGGGTTACACTGCTCTGTATCCACTCTCCAGCCCCCTCCAGCTGGAGGGGCCTCCCCAGTGGGTCTCCCTGAGCAGAGCTGGTGTACATGGGGTAACTGAAGGGTTCAGGACCTTCACCTCCCTGGAGGTTTTGGGGAGGAAAGTAGAAGGGTGATAATCACTTATGACCCACCTGGCACGGGGCTGCCTCTCAAAAGCACCCAGAGGGTCCCTGTGCAAGAAAAGCCCAACAAACCCAGTGCCACGTGTGGCTTCAGTCCAGCATCATCTCCAGGCTGCTCTGGGGCTGGACACATTTCTGGTGTCCTGGCTGAGCTGCCATAACCCTATTAGCTGATGGCTTTTAAAACCCTTCCTTGTCTGAGAACACCAGATCTAGAGAAGGGGACAGTGACAGGGCACACTGTGTGTCTGTCACAGGAGAGAGCAGCCACACCACTGTCTGTGCTGCTGATCACAGAGACAAACAGATCCTTCTGGAACGTGGCACACACAGCTGGCTGGAGCTGGGGCTTTCTGCAGCCTGGGAGAGGTGTTCTCCAAGCACACCACCTTTCCCTCAGCTGGATGATTTGGTCTCCAGTCCAAGGATTCATCCTGCCCATTGTTCCACCACAGTGACAAGCATTTGAGCCAGAGCATGATGGCAAGGTGAAGGGTGTTTTCCAGCATCCTCTTCCAGCATCACCATGCCCCTCCTGTGCTCCACAGGGGCCACTGCTGCCCCACAGCCATGTTCATGGGGCTGGCAGGTCACAGCAACATGCTGTGGTGCTTCTTGGTGCCCCAAAGGCCGTGTTCAATCACATTGAGCCTTCAAACATTTCAGGAGATCCCTGGGGAAATGCAACATTTCTCTACCAGCTTCAGCTTCCCCTTTACCCTCACACCACCACCAGCTGCAGTGGGCAGGTCTGCTCTGTGGGCTGGCTGGCCAGCTGGGGAGAGCCCTCTGGAAAGAGGAGAAGAGCCACAGGAGTCTGGACTTGCCCCTGTGGGCGACCTCCTGGCCTCACCGCTGGTAGAGGGTGATGATGCCGGCTCGGTGCAGGCTCCTCCACAGCGCTGCCTCCAGCATCATGTCGTGGTTGGCATAAAACACCAGTGGTTTCTTCTCCCCCTCGAAGTAGTGGTCTGAGAACTGCTCGTAGTTGGCTGTGATGAACCCGTAGGCACTGACCTGTGGGGAGGGACAGACAAAGGATGGGGTCAGGGCTCAACCTCAGGGGGTCCATTCACCACCACTCTCCTCCCCAGGGACACACTGGTCCCCACCAGGAGCTCCACAGCTGCCAAAGGGGTGGAACCTCTTTGTTTCCAGCAGCACCATGGCCTCTTACCTGGTCGCAGGTGTGGAGAGCAGTGAGGAGCATGAGGGCTCCGGTGCTGGGCATGTAGAGGGAGCTGTACTGTGTGTTCAGGAGCTCTGACCGCAGGAACCTGGCAGGGGACACGGCAGGGGTTGGGGGTCACGGCTGGCATGGCCCTGCAGCCCCCAGACCCATACCCACCCAGCCCCCACTGTACACTCAGTGACACCAGACCCCGGTAAGGCAGGAGCACCGAGTGAAATGCAGGGTTCGGGTGGATTCTCTGATGGTTGCTATTAAGGTTGAGGTCATTTGCTGCAGGTTGGTAAAAGGCATCTCTCTGCACCTCTCTAGGTGCCTGCTTTCATGAAAGGCAGGAAAAGACACTCCCATTCGGGTCTACCTCTGCTACCTGTCCCTGTAGGCTGGGACAAAATGTAATTTATGTTGGGGAATGGGTGCCAGGTGAGCACAGGCAGGTGTAGGAGGGGATGTGAGCTGTGCTGCAGTGAGCAGGAATAGCAGGGGAGAGGTGCCACAGCCTTGTCTGCAGAAAGCAGGGCAGAGCTGGTTCCATTGTCTGGGGAGGACTGGGAATGCACTTTGATGCTGAGCAGCCACTGGTCTGTACTAGAGAGAGGTAGGTGGTCTGAGCCCAGCCTGGAGCAGAGCCAGACAGCAACCACCATCCTCATCATCCTCACCTTGCTGTCAGGTACTGCAGGAAATCAGGATGCAGCAGCTTGAACTTCTCTGCAGATGCCTCTGGTCCAAAATACTTCTGTGGCCTGCAGCAGGGCAAGGAGAAGGGCAAAACTGTGTCACAGGAGTCCTGGAGGTACTTGGGGTTTGTCCCAGCAGGGACAGACATCGGGGTGAGGGCAGGCAAATCATGCCTGCATCACTGAGGGTGCTGGGGGGCTTTGGGGGCTACTCACTCATCCCCCTTGTCTGAGCCCTCAGGCACTGGGCTGCCCTGGATGGCTGATCTCAGCATGATGTAGTCACGGATATCCGAGGGGATGAAGATGTACTTCAGGTCCTGCAATGGGGGCAGAGACGTGGCACCTGGAGGGGCTTTACAGGGCACTGCCCATGCTGACAGGTGAGGACTGAGGGCTCCCGAGATGGAGAGAAGGTTTGGGGAGGGCAAGCCCAGCCTCAAGGGACAATTTGGGACCACCTCCTCAACAAGCCCTCAGGGTCTCACCTTGGCCTGGGGGACCTGGGTGAAGCCATACTCCTCGTAGGCAATGAGTGAGTTCTTCATGGTGTTCACCGTGAAGCCATAGAAGGAGACCTTGGTGCCCACGTCCTCCTCGAAGCCTTTGATCACAGCACCGTTGAGCCTGCGGGAAAAGCAGGGGATAAATGTCCCGGGCTGGACCCTCCTCAGCACCCACGGCCCCATCCTGCCCAGGACCCATCCATACCTGAAGACCAGGTCATGTGCGTCGATGGCCTTGCCCTGCCGCGAGCCATTGAGGATGCCCCCGTTGCCCACCACGGCACAGCGGACACAGCCCCCGGGGAAGGCAGCCCTGTCGAAGAGCTGCCTGTTGGCAGAGGCGTTGAGGAGCCGGAGGGTGCTGCCCACCACTGGAACGGAGCAGGAATGGGACCAGTCAGTGGGGAAAAGGTGTGTGTGTGTGAGCCCACGTGAGCACGGGTGTGTCACAGTGTGCAACAGCACAGAGCTGGCATGGAGCACGTCCAGGAGCAGCAGGAGAGGGGACTAAAGGTGGGTATGGGGACACCAGGCAGCTCTCCCAGGCTTTGTGTCACCCACATTCCTAGCCCTGATCCAGACGGTGGCACCCAAGGCTGTGCAAGGCATGGGGACACCCCCAAATATCTCCAGCCCCAGCCCTGTTGCCCACGCTGGCCATGCTCCCCTCCTCACAATGTCTCTTTGGAAATGCCAACAGTTTGCTCCCCCTCTGTTGTCTCCAGCACTTCCCAGCCCAGGGTTTGAAACTGGTGGCTGACAGGGAGAGCAAAGCATGGGTTTGGGGTGGGAAGGGAAACAATCTCCGTCCACAACAATGGAGCGGGTTGTCTGAGCTCCTCTGGCCCCAGTTAATAATCACGAACACACTGGAGCTTTTATTCGGGGAAAATGTCACAAGATGCAGCAAGCAGCATTTTCAAAGCCGTGCCCTCCACCCTGCACCCCGGGAAGTGGAGTGGGAAGAGATCAAGGTCTCTGGCTCCTCTGCAGCTTTCTCTGCCTGTCTCATGTCACCAGTTCCTTCTGCTGGGTCCCCAAGCTGCCCCACATCCTCCCATCACCCCATCTGCTGCCACCCCCATCCCAGCTGGGTGTGTACCTGCAAGAGACAAGCCTTGCCAGCCGTAGGGGACATGTCGTGTCTTCAGCCTGTTCCAGGTCTCCAGAGTGAAGTGCTGGTCCCACATCAGCACAGGGGTGTCGAAGCTGAAGATCTCCCCAAATCTGGGGTCTGCCTTTGCTCTGGCCATCACTGAGTGCAGGCAGGTGCTGGGCTGGGTGGGAGGAGGACCCCAGCTCAGTCTCCAGCCTGGGTCTGCCTTCCCTGTGACATCTCCACCCCTCAGCAGGCACCAAGGAGAGGACAAACCCAGGGAGAGAAATGCGCCTTGTCCACCACATATTCTGCTGGGTCACCCAGGCAGGGCACTACCCTGTGCCTTGGCTTCCTGCTGCAAAACACCCTTTGGCACCCAACTCAGTGTGGCTGGAAGGACCAGAGGTTACAGGGTCACCTGAGAGCACGAAAGATTCAGCACCTTCAGGTGTGGGCACGCCACTGAAGGGCTTCTGCTGTATGAGAACAGCCCCAGTGCTCAGGAACAGTCCCCCCCAGAGCCTGGGTCCATCCTCATGGGTCTCCAGCCCCGGCTGGTGGCCAGGGAGTCACAGGGTTGGAGGGAGTGGGTGATGCTGGCTCCACCTGCCACACTGGGGAATGGCAGCAGGGAGGTCTGGGGAGACCCACATGCGTGGATGGACAAGGTTGTTCCTCTGCAAACTCCTTCCAGAGGTTGCTGCTCCTCCTCAGCTTCCCCACACAGCCCTTCAACCAACAAAACCCAGCAGAGAGGGGCACCATGGGCATGACTGTGCTGTGCTAATGATTACCTGCTTTCTGCTGGGCTCGGGCTCCTCCAGCTCTGCAGAGGGCTTGAGGGAATTTCCACTGGAACAGGGGAAACATGTGGCACAGTTAAAAACGCATCACTTGGGCACTGGGGAACCCCACAGCGGGCATGGGGCTCCCAGCTTGTGCCAGGATTGCTGGGCATCTTTCCCCCCTTACCTCTCCGAGCTGCCTCCAAGGGCCCATCTGCGGTGTGGTGTCCCTGATGGGCCCAGGACCAGCGGCTCTGGCTCCAGCAGGCTGGGAGGAGACAGGAGGGCTCAGCTGAGGAGGTGACACTGAACACCCCAACATCCCCACACCTTCAGGAGCCACAGCACAGGATCATGTCCCCTGTGATTGTCTCCCCTCCACTGTTGCCTGTGCCCACCCACCCCTGTCTCTGTGTCTTTCTGCAAGTGGAGAACCACAGATGTGCAAAGTATGGGGTTTGTGCAGAAAGCAGCTGCTGTCTCCTGGTGGGACCCACCTCCAGGAGTCCCACACACCAAAAACCATACCCAGCCCAGCCTGCAGCCTTGGGGGAATCCTGCTGAGACCACCTTGGCTCTTCCCACTATCTCACCATTCCCAAGTTGATGTTGGACCAGGCTGGGAAAAGCTATCAGGACACATTTAGTTACACTGGAAAAGCAATCATCAACTGGGGTCTGCAGGCTCTCGTGGTGTATGGGACCCCCTCTGCCATGGGGTGGCTGGGGCATGCCCTAATCCTTCATTTAGCACTGGGGGACAAAGGTAAGGGCAGCCCCATTTGGGGTGCCTGAGCCCCAGGGGACCAGGCAGGGCTGACCCAGCCCCCTGGGGGAGAACTGGGGCTGGGGGCAGGCAGGGCTGCAGCCTGGCAAGCAGGAGGTAGGAGCCCACCGGAGGGGAACAGGCTTCCATTCATCCCTGTACAGAAAGGCCCTTCAGAGCCCCCCGGCGCCACCGCCAGCCCAGCCAGCAGGTGCTCAGGCCAGAAGGGGGGTATTGTGGAGGAGACAAGGGCTCCTTGTTACGGGATCTCTGCCTGGGAGCCTGGGGACAGGTAGAGGCAGGTGGGGAGTGGAGCTCTGCCTCCCTCCCTGCCCTGCTGGCGTGACACTGCCTGGCACAGCAGGCATTGGGTTTCCGTCCCTGCCACAGCCCCTGTCAACACCAGCAGTGCCCACAGCCCTGCCTGGGAGTGGGTCCAGGCCTGTTTGCCACCCAAACCCTTCTCCATGCCCCTCTGGGGGTACCCCATGACATAGGGGGTAAGCCCAGTGCCCTGCTGGGGTCTGGCACTGGGGGATGGAGCATCTCCCTAGGCATGGACAGGGAGGCAGTGCCCAGCAGGCTTTAGTCCAAGCTCCATCCTTGCACCATCCCAGCACTGCCAGCTCCAGGCAGAGGACACTCAGGGGGAAGGTGTCTCCCTGTGCAGGAGGCTGAGCCCTGCCAGCAGAGCAGGGCAGTTCTTCAAATCAATCCATTGCATCTTGCCTCAGTCCCATGGAAAGGCAGGTTCCCAGCAGGAGCAGAGCCCTGTAAAGCCTCCATCACTCCAAACACAACTCTACAGCCCAGGGTCAGCACAGTGTGAGTTGCCCACCTCTCCTTGCAGGCAGCCGGTGCATCCTTGAGGCTCACCCTGGGATCACCTGAGCTAGCAGAGAGGAGGGAGGGGAAATCCCCAAGAGGGTCCATCAAAGGAGATGCTGGAGCTGCAGCTTTCTGCAGGGCCTTTCTGTTGTTATCCCTGCAAAGATCCAACTAACTCCAGCCTGACCAACCTTGGCTGTTCCCTCGGCTTGCAAAGCAGAGCACAGGGTCTGTGCGCAGCAAAGTCAAGGCCATCAAAAGCTGTACCAGACCTGGTGTTTACACTGGAGGCTGCTCTTGCAGCCCAAGTACCAAGAGCACACCCATCACAGCAAAGCCAATCCACACAAATGTCTCACAGGACTCACCAAGAGATCTCTGGATGCCAAGTCAGCTCAGCCAAGACAAACTGCCCAGGGATCCAGGGATCTTACCCCAGCAACCTTCCCAGCCCTGCAGGCTACCTCCATCTCACAATGCAGGCAATCCCCAGCACAGGTGCCTCACCACCAGGAGCTTATCAACTCTCCCACCACCCAACTGACAGACCAGGGACTGAAGACACCTCCCTACTCCAAACTCAGAGCCGGCTCCTGCAAAGCACTGAACTCCCTGCATGCAAAGCCCCTGGGTTGGCCACACACTCATTTTCTGGCTGCAGAGGTGCAGCCCAACAAATCTCAAACCCTCACCTACCATGTCCAAGCTTCAGGTGCAGCCAAACAGCCTCTCCCAGCCCCACGACCTCCCTACCCCTTCCTATCAGGCTCACGAGCCTCAGCTGCACATCTCTGCCCATCCAGTCCCTCCCCAGCCCTCCAAGCTTTCCCACTCTTGTTTTGTGGTACAGACTCTTTCATGGCTCATCCCAGTGCCTGCAGGACCAGGAAAAGCCCGGGGCACTGGCAGAGGAAGGGTGCTGTACTACTTTCTGAGGTTCAGGGATGCTGTTGGAGCTCTGAGGGGCTCAGCCCACCTGTACCCAGGTGGACACAGTCACACTGGCAGGTTGGCTCCTGATGACATTCCATGGGAGCTGGGACCCACCTCCACCCATGGCCAGCTGCAGCAGGTGGCACTTGCTCATCGTTTCTTGCAGGACTTGTGCTGAACTGATAAACCAGTGCCAGCACCTCCCTGTGCTCAAATCCCAGCTGTGGGTGCCAGAACCAGCTTCCCAGCACTGCCACTGCCCCAGTCTTGCCAGGAAGGGCGTGGGGTAGCTGGCCCCCCACCAGAAAGCAGATCAGTGGTATGACAAGGAGCCAAGCGCTTTGACGTCACCTGCCAGGATGTGGTGAAGCACCTCGTGATGCTTGGTTGACTCAGAAGATGACAACCCTCCCCAGGACCGACCGATGCACAATGGGGCTCTGGGAAGGAGTGGCTGTGGCTGCCCTGGCATTGGCAGTGGCAGCAGAGCCAGCCAGGCCTGGGTGTGCTCCCTCACGGTTGGGACATTCACAAATGTGATGGTTTTGGTCCATGGCCATCTTTAATTTCCGGAAGATAACACTGTGTATGAGTGTTGTGAGCACACACTGGCCTTATCTTCATGAAACGCTCCCAGGGCCCCACATCTGAGGGAGCCAAAGCAGCAACAAGAACCTGCTCTTGGAAGCGTTTGCTCCATCCTGCTGTGAAGGGCTGAGCTCCAGGAAGCATCTTTCCCTGGTGCAGAGCTGGAGCAGCAAGGAAAGGCTGGGCAGAGCTCAGTGCTCATCCTGTCAGCCCTAATAATAAAGCCACAAGTGCAGCCAGCAGTTCACCAGGGGGGTTTGGGAGAGATGGGACAGGCAGGGAGTGGGACAGGACCGTGCCCAGTCAAACCCCGGGGACTCCGTGAGTTTGGCTTCCTCCATCCCTGCGTGGCTGGCTCTGGGGGGATGAGGGCATTCCACCCATCTCCACAGGGCCTCACCATTGCCACCACCTTTGTGCTGAGCTGGAGGGGGACTCAGCATTGCTATGGGTGTCTGGTCCTGGGGTGATCTGGTGCTGACAGCAGCCAGCATCCATCAGGGGATCAGCTTCCAGTCCCCTTCATCCCCCTGTACATCTGCAGGGAGGCACTGCTCACACAAACCTCCCCACTGAAACGTGGTCACCTGCACCCACACATGAGCACCCTGAGCCTCCTGAGCCAGCAGGCAGAGAGGGAAGTGAGAGCTCTGCAGTGGCACCTCAGCCAGGTGGAACACCAGGCATCCCAGTTCCAGCTCAGACTCAGCCCCACATCGGTCGGCAGGGCAGCACTGATTCCTCCAGGTGCGTGGTTCAGGCATGGGGCACCATGTTTGTAAAACACAGGGAATCAGAGCCAACAGGACCTGCTCTTTCGGGTTTATCTTGAAAGGTTGGACTAAAGCCAAGAGGAGAGTCCAAGAGAACTTTAGAGCACAGGTCAGCTCTGCACTGTCTCACCCTGGGCTCCTCTCTGGGGCTGGACAAGCTGACCCACCTGTCACAGGGCTGGATCCCAGCCTGGCTTTGCTGGGGAGGTGACCCGGAGCTGGTCCAGGCAGGGTTAACAAGTGGCAGCCTGACATGTGCTGGGGGGAACCCACTGCTGGCTTCCATCCCATGGCTTTCCTTCACACCCTGGTTCTGGGCTGGGCCATGGATCCTGTGCCAGGGCATGGCTGGTTTCCATTCCTAGCTCCAGTGTGGTCTTTGGGCACGTTCTGCTGCCCTCATGGTCCTCAGTTTTCCCTCTCGTGGACATCAAGCTCTTTGTGGGGAGCTGCTCTGCACCCCAGCTGTGATGTGCCCCTGAGCACTGTGTGGTTCCAGCTAAGGCAGGCAAGCCCAGCAGGAGAGGGGATCTCTGCCTTGGGCAGGATGGGATGGGGCAAGAAGAGCCCCCCAGCTCCCAGCTAGGGAAGAGGCAGCATCTGAACCCCAGGGCAGGCCATCCAGCTGCATCTCCAGCAACTCCCAGTGCAAACCTGTCTTCCCTCAGTTCACCCTGTGCACAACAAGCCCCGTCCCCCACAGCATCCCCCAGTCCAGGGCAAGCACACAGGCAGCTGGGCTCTGTCACATCGACGGCACCCCAGAGCACCCAGGAGGAGGGGAGGGACACCCAGTGCTCTCCTGGCACATCACCTGATGCTGCAGAGGACGGCTGGTCCCGCAGCCCAAGTGTTGTGCAGGCTCCCTGACCCTCTGCCCGCTCATCCCCACTCCCCGGGGAACCCCAGCACTCCGTCCCGCTTGGCACCGGGGAGGCTCGGGAAGGGACTTGGGGAGCTTGGAGGATGCAGGCAAGGCAGAGGAAAGGGAAGATGCAAATTGCTGGAGTTCGGGAAATGCTGCAAGCCTGAGAGTTTGCGAGCCGTGAGGGGCAGCCCGGGGGATCCAGGAGGGATCCCCCTGTCCCTACAGTGTGGGGGTCAGTGCAGCTCCACGGGGGCCAAACATCCCCCCAAGGACAATCAGCTCCGATCCTCCACGAGCCCAGCGGGGACACGCGGGGCTCGCAGCGAGTTTCACAGAATCACAGAACACACCGAGTTGCAAAGGACCCGCGAGGATCATGGAGTCCAACTCCCAGCTCTGCACCTGGGTTTGGCCGGCAGCTGGAGGGGGTTTGATCCTGCCCGGGCTGAGCAGGACCCCCGGCCTTCCCTGGACCCAGCAATAGTTTCTCTGCACCGTGATGGGCTGCACCCATGTGCGGACCCCTGCAGACCCCCGGGCTCGGCTGGCGGCCGTGCTGGGCAGGACCCGGTGCTCGGGGCTCCTCGGAGTGGGGGCAGAGTCTGCTGCGAGCACATTTTCCAAAACAGCCAGCGACTGGGGGCACAGCTGGGATAACCCGCCCCAAGGACCCCACACTGGCACCCCAGTTCCCTCCCCACCCCAGTGCAGGGTACCTCCTGCTGGATTTGCACATCCCTGCCTCTCTCCCCCCTCCCCATTCCCCATCCCCGCTTACCTGGCTATGATCCTCTGGCTGGTGGGCGACTCCACAGTAGTGTAGTAGTGGCTGTAGAGGAGCAGGGAGGATGTTAAACCTGCCAGGAGCAAAAGGCACAGCCTTTTCCAGTGCGGGGACCCCATCCCGGGCACTTCAGCCGCCGGAGTCGCGCAGGGAGCGAGCGCGTGGGAGCCGGCCCCGGGCACACAAACTTCCCAGCCCCTCTCGTCTCGCTGTCGGACACCGCTATGAGCTGGCTCCCTGCTGCCCTGGATGCCCAGCTGCACCTCGTAGCAGGCTGGGATGTTCCTCCGGAGCGGTGGGAGGAAGGGTGTGAGCCGGAGGGAGGAGGCACCAGGCTGACTGGTTCAGACTTGCTGAGAAAAAAAGCACTTTTGAGCTGCTTTTTCTCCGCGCTCGGGGATTAAACATTTACCCAGACCGGCGGGGAAAAGCGACTTTTTTTTTTCTTTTTTTTTTTTTTTGCCTCTTTTTCATGCAACCCACCCACAGCTCACAAACACGATTCCCCTTTCTGTAACTTTCCTGTTTGACTAAAACACGTGCGCTCAAACCACCGGCTGCTTCCCGAGCCCACGGTGCCACCCCCGAGCGCGTCCGCAGGAGCCTGCGGGTTGTCTTATGCTGATCAGGAGCTCTGAAGTCAAGCCAGGCTCCCACCCTGGGGTGCCCGATTACAGCCCCGCCGCTTGCTGGTTAATCTACCACGAGGGAGCAAATGTGGGGGGAAAGGGGACAAGGGGGGACACCGGTGGGGTGCTGCCTCTGGGGATAAGGGGGGACACTGGTGGGGTGCTGCCTCTGGGGACAAGGGGGGACACTGGTGGGGTGCTGACCCCGGCCCCGCTCTGGCTGAACGGATCGCTCACCCACAGCGTGGGTTTGCAGCAAACAAAACCGTTCAGGGCTTTGTGGCAAGTTCGACAAAGAGTTTGGGCTAAAAGACGTGTTTGGAGGGTTTGGGAACAAATTTGCATGAATTATTTTGGTGTTTTCGGAAAGGAGGTGCTTCGGTTTCTTTTTTGAAAGAGTATTTCCATAGTTTTTTAGTTAACTCTGAAAGAACCAGCCCTGCGAACTCAAGGACATGCATACCAAAATGTTTGTTGCAGCGGGGGGAAGGGACTCCGCAGGAAAACAAGCGTTTTCTGTTGAGCTGTAGGGATTGGGTTGGGGTTTGAGGAACTCACCAGACTCGGGGAACAGCAGGATGGGGAATCCTATTGTTTCCGCTGCTCTCTGAGCACCCACATGTTGTTTCAGGGTGCCACCCACTTTCAGTCTCTCCACAAATTAGACCCAAAACCCAGGACCAAGCCCCTTCCCTGCTCCCGAGTCCCACCACACACCCCCAGGCTGCCCCCAGGTCCACCCACCCCCTACACCCATTCCTGCCTGCCCAGACGTGTTTCCAGTGCTGCTGCTTCTTCAAAGGAAGTTAAATACAAAACCCATGTTAACAGGAATTTGCTTCAGTCTCCACTTCCTTCCATTACTGCTGGCCTCCCCATTTCCAGCCCTGGTCCTCTGGGAATTTTTGGCTGCGTGGGGATGGCACCACACTCACATCCACAAAGGGCCCAGGGTGCATCAATGGCAAGACTGGGGGGTGAACACAGGGCAGGTCTGTGTCCAAGGCTGGCAGTAGTGGAGAGTGGCCACTGGACCTGGGACACCACGAGGGGATGGTGGCCAGGCTGATTTTAAAGAAAACTTGGAGGGAGACATCCCTGCTGTTGTGCAGGGACTGGGGAGCTGTGGCAGGCAAGTTGGCTGGGCACGGGGTGTCTTGGGGAAGAAGAGAGCAGGCTGGGAAGAAGCTGGGAAGGCAGAACAGATCAACACCTCTTGGACACATAGGGATGAAATTGAGCCTAAAGCTCAGCTGGACCTAAAACTGCAAAAGGATGGGCAACAAGAGGTGTGGTTACTCGGGTCCTGGTAGCAAAGGGCAGCTCAGAGAAATGGGGGTGCACCAATGGAAGGATTTGATGCATTTTGCCTCCATCACTAAAGGTTGCTCCCAGCCCTCAGGGATACTGGCATTGTCTAAAGAACTCAGGGCCAGGAGAGCAGAGCAAAGAGTCTGGGGTCCTGCTCAGAGGTCCCCCCCACCTGGAACATGTTCCCACCTGGTGTGAAACAGGGTCTGCCCTGTTCTCTCTGACCTGCTGGATTTGCTCCCTGCGAGCCAGAGCCTCACCTCACTGCTCTTGACTCTGTCATTTCCTTAACTCTGTCCCTTCCTTAACTCCAGCTAATTATTACCAACTGCTCTCATAAGTCCCAGAGGACATAGCAATTCTTGGCTAGAGGTGGATGACCAATGGTCCAGAGGAAATGACCTGCGGAAAGTCAGGAATTTGCCATTTGGAAACATTTATGGCCCAATCATGCAAATGCTGGTGGAGTGGCAGCTTCAAGGGCTGGAGGAGCTGGTTTCTTCACATCACTCCCATCTCTCTGTTTCCATGATATATGGTTTTCTACTGTTGGTTTTATTTTCAGCGGGGTGAAAATGAGATGCACAGTTCTTCATCTGCTCTACTTGTTTTGTGCTACAATGCATTTTGGACTATGCCCCAAAATTAAGTGGTGCTTAATTTAGAAGTTAAATAAGTGTGAAAAACCTTTTAGGATGATAGTTGCCAAATAAAGATTAGGAAAAGAACATAAAAGAAATTACAGTGAAAACCAGCAAGTATCATTTTTAGCCCAGGCTTTTTATTCCAGTGATTGCTTCTTGGAAACAGAACTCAATCCCTCCACACGGCTCGAGAGTGCGAGAGGAGAATAAACACATTTTGCACCAGCTGGCTGTCGGCCACAGCTTGGTGGAGGAAAGTCTTGTGGTCTTTGCCATGATGAACTGTCCAGCTGGGAGAAAGAGATCTCAGAAAATCTCCTGAAGGATTTGTATATCCAAATTTGTTCAGCGCGGGTCAGAGGTGCACTTAAGAAGGTGCCAAAAATCTGCTCATGGAACATGTCCCCGAAATTCAAAGTCTGGACGGCGGAGCAGGGTGGCTGTGTCAGCCCTGCTGGAGAACGTGGGGCCATATGGCTGCCTGAGGAGGCACGGCCACCGCATCATGAAAAATTCATCAGCAGATGTCCCGGGAGGCTGACGCACAGCCCCTTCCCGGTGGGGTGGGGAGGGCAGCGGGAGCACCTCGGACAGACCTCACCTCGCCAGGTTCCCTGCCTGTGGGAAACAGGGTCAGACAAAGCGCTGAGAAATCACTCAGGGTGCTCCCTGATGCTCTCTGCTTGGATTTGTAGTTGCTACCACAGCCAAAGTCAGGGGGCGAGTGGGGAAGTGGCCGCATGGAGGATGGCTGGACATGGGAATGACAGCAGGGCTGTGGCAGCACTCGGCTGCTGGACCAGAGATGCTCAGGTCTGTGCTCAGCATCACCCCATGGCACCTGCACCTCCCAGCAATGGGCTCTGCCCTTCTGCCTTGTGCACAGCCCCACACTGTGGGTAGGGAAAGGGGCTGGGGTGCAGCTGTGCAACAAAACTGAGGTGGTGTGCCCTTGTTCAGAGAAGGGCAACAAAGCTTGTGAAGGGACTGGAACACAACTCTTATCAGGAGCAGCTGAGGGAGCTGGGGTTGTTTAGCCAGGAGAAGAGCAGGCTCAGGGCTCAGGGGTGACCTTATGACTCTACAACTCCCTGAAAAGAGGTTGTAACCAGGTGAGGGTCAGGCTCTGCTCTCAGGCAACAACCAACAGGATGAGAGGACATAGCCTCAAGCTGTGCCAGAGGTGGTTTAGGTCGGATGTGAGGAGGAATTTCTTCACAGAAAGGGTGATTAGACATTTGAATGGGCTGCCTAGGGAAATGGTGGTCACGGTCCTTAGAGGTGTTTAAGGAAAGACTGGTTGACATGGTGGTGTTTAGTCAAAGGCTGAACTTGATGATCTCAGAGTCTTTTCCAACCTGATTCTGTGGTTCTGTGATCTTTGTGCCAGTGTGGCAGGATGGGACCCATCAGGGAAACACACCCGTTAGTCCTCTCCTGCTCCTCCCCAAAGCAGGAAGGTTGCAGGGATGAGCCCTGGGCTGAGATGGCAGGTTGGGATCTCATGAGTGGCCGCAGGATGTGGCTTAGGTTGGCTCATGCTGGCTCCTCTTGGTGCTGCTGGGCCCAGCCCAGCTCTTATCGCAGGCAGTCTGCGCATGGCAGAGCCCTTGGTCAGCCCTGGACCGCTGACTGAGATAAGCCAAACACACAGTTCAAAGGCCATCCCCTCTTCTCTGGCATAAGGCAACCTGTGAGGCTCTGGGCTATGCCCTGGAGGGGTGCAGAGCTGGGAAACACCTTTGGGAAATTAGGGTGACAGTGCAAACTGCTGCCTTCCCCTTTCTTGACAGCTCTGGACCAGGCAGAGCAGATGTGGTCCGATCCTGCCCTGTTCTTAGCAGGGCAATCAGTCTCAAGTCTTCTAAAAGCCATGTAGCCATGCCAGGCTCTATCCCCAGAGTACACGGCTGGGGAGAGGGGACACCGTCTGAGTGTAGGTGGGCACCAGCCCCTTATTTACTCACTTGCGTTGTCCCACCTGACACTGCACAGCTGGATGGGAGAGCTGGAGGGAGCCTTGGGATATCCTCAGGACTCAGAGTGCGTTTTCAGGATTTACCACCCCGAGAGCTGGGTCAGCCCAAGCTGGGAAAGCCCTGCAGCACCCAAGATCCTGTTGCTCAGCCTGGCAGAGGAGCCCAGACTACCACAGCTCCTTGGTATGGGAAGTCGGGCCCCTGCAGCCCCCAGAGCTGTTTACCTGCAGAGCCGTGCCCCAGCACATGGAGGGCTGACTGGCAGGTCAGTTGGTGCTTTTTGCACAACAAAGCCAGGGGCTGCTGCTTTATCTCGTTCTCCCTCCCCTATTATCAATAGTTTTTCTGGTCCAACTGGATTTACCTGCTACCACATCCTCAAGAAAGGGAGAAGGTCCACACAGAGGGAGGTGAGGAGGGTGAACCCCCCCACCCTTGCACACCCAAGGCCTGCCCCAAACCTCTCTGCAACTGGGGAACATAAATAGCATCTATTAAGTCACCAGCACAAGGCTTTTTTGTGCTGAGCTGGAGCAGGCACATACCTCTGCTACACTCCCACAGCATCCAGTCAGCCCCAGCAGCTCCAGAGGGAGCACCTGCTCTGTGCTGGGAAGTTCTGGCTGCTCTGTGCCTCAGTTTCTTGCCTGGGAAGAAGAGAGACAGGAATGATACTCTGGATGATGGCACAAGGCTGCCTTGGAGTCATGTGTGGCACACACAATGGCTCCTTCCAGCACCTGCTTGGGTTTGGTCTTGGCTGCCAGCACTAACAGGTACCTCAAACCCCAGGACATGGTGCCGAGCCCATCTTGTCCCTGCCTCTGCTCAGCAAAACCCAGACAGGCTCCAGAGAGCAGGGTTGGACTGACCAGGAGCCTTGTTCCCAAGGTGCAACCCCATCCCCACCAAGTCTGTGTCTGCTTCTTCCTGCTTCATGCCCAGCCAAGGAGCTACGTGTCTGTGAACACACAGCAGGACATGGTGGTGCCTGCTTCTGCTAGACAGGTGACTAGTCACACTGAAAGAAGGAAGAGGTGGAAATGAAGCAAAAGATTTGAAGCCCTGCCAGGCAGGTGACACTGTGAGAGCTCCTGTGTGACAAGCGGATTTGGTTCCTGCAACCTGGCAGGGAATATTTAGAGGCTGCTAACTCCTGGGGAACCCCAGGAGGAGTCAGGCAACTCATGTAATAACAGCTCATGGTACTCACCAACAGCTCCTGAAAAAAGCAGGGCTGACACAACAGCAGCTTCTGGACATGCAGAGACACAGTTGTGTATTCATTCCCCAACTCGAACATCACTGTTTAAATCCTGCAGCCCCCGGAGCTCCTGGCTGGCAGTGGGGAATCCCCAGCTGGTTGCTGGCACTGGGTACTGTGTCCATGCCCGAGGAGGAGTCGCTGTGTCCGAGCACCCCTGGGGATGTCAGAACTGCTCCTGCCGTCGGTCCCTCTGCCTGCAGTCTCTTCAGCTTCATGTTGCAGGAGCCGAGGCTACACCTTTACACACTTTGTGAGTGGCACTCACAGGTACCAAACCTCTGCTCCAGGTGTCCCTACACACCTCTGGGGACCCCCAGGGCCATAAATCCCGCGGGCAGGTGGCATTACAAAGCAGAGGACACTGGGGGACAACGGCGTGATGCAGCGTGGGCAGCTGCAGGGCTGCGCATGGCACTCGGACACGGTGGCAAACCTGGATGTGCCACACAGGGCACCGTGCTGGCAGGTCCCTGAACAGAAGCTGCCACCTGGTGGCACAGGGACAAGCCTGCTGCCCTGCCAGCCACGGGGATCCGGACTGGGGACATTTGGGGTGACCCTGCATCCTGGCACTGGCTCTGCCCAGCTGCACTGAGCAGGCTGGGGCTACTCTGGCACAGTCCTGATTTCACCATGGGACACTCACCCTGCTGGGATCTCACCCAAGCCCCAGATCCTGACTCTTGCCAAGGATGCTCCACCTGTAGCTGCCCTCCACAGGTTTTGCTCCATTAGTTTGTGCCAGGATAGAAGCTGGCTGGGAAATGCCACCTCCAAGTCCCCTCAGCTTCCCGTGGCTGTTCTGGACCTGGCACCACAAGATCAGGTGGCTCTGGTGAGGCACAACTGGAGCTGTGCTCCAGGGGATGTGTCCTGGTGTGTGCCACACCTCAACCAGCCCACCATGGCACAGGAGCAACACCAGGTCAGGTGAGGGGGACCACCAGGTCAGAGTCACTTTCCTGAGATCAGAGATGATGTGACTTTGAGCTTGCTGGGAAACTCCAGAGCACAGCAAAGGCCCTTGTCCAGCCAAGGTTATCACTGATAGTATCAAACTGTGCCATCTATGTTGAGAGGAAAGTATGGAGGGAACAAGCTCTGCTGGTGGGGAAAACCTCCTGGGGAGTTTCTTTCCCTTGACTCTGGGAAGCCTCGGCACTGGGGAAAAGTGTGGGCTGGGGGCTGCCAGCCCATCCCCAAAGCCTCCTCGCCCACCGGGGGATCCTTGCTCAGTGGAACTCAGGCCCATCCTGCTTCCCAGAGGACAGGGAAACAAAAGAGAAGGAGGGGGAAGGGAAGGGTTTAAGAGAAACTTCTTCCAACTTGTCGGAAAGAGAAAAGCCCTATTCAAGCAGGAAGAATACCCGTGTGGAGCCGGTCACTAAGCAACCCACAGCAATGTGGTACTGCCTGAGGGACAGGCAAGGAACAAAACTGCCTTACTGCCCACCCAGAGCCCGGGCAGGGAGAGCCTGCAGGACCTGGGGACATGGCACACCAGCTGTGCACAGCCACCACAAGGGACTGAGACACCCAGTGGGGTCCAGAGCTCCTGGTGCAGGCATTCCTCCTCTGTCAGCTCTGGAGGGTGACCAGCCTCCATCAGGTTTACCCATTTACTGCTCAGGAAGGATTTATGGTGTGCTCCAAAGCCTGTGACTCCCCATGGGCCTGGTGTTCACACAGGGCTACATCATTCCCAGCAGAGGCACAGTGCATTTTGGATAGCTCCCTGCTCCCACGGACACTGCAGGCACGTATGGGCAGAGCAGCCAAATGCAGGCTACACTCTCTCCCAGAGAAGCTGAGTTCTGCATTTAGATTCAAAATGGGGGGGGGGTCATCCTTTGCAAAAAAGCTCAGTGAGACATGATCAACTGCCTGGCCTCTGCAGCACAAGCTAAAAAGGACAAAGGAAATCAAGCCTGACAAACCCTGCTGGCAATCCCAGCTGACATGCCTCCCTTGGGGATCCAGGGAGTCCCTGGAGACACTGCTGCTCCCATGAAAAATGCTGCAGAAATGGAAAAACACAGCCAGAGCAGGTCCACTGAGACCAGTCAGTGTGCAGCTCGTTAACTCCAGGGAGATGGACTGGATCTGCCTGGACACTGGAAGTGGCTTTTTGTCTGCATAGTGTTAGGGGAGGGGAACATCCAGCTCTTCATGCATCTGCAATGAGCATTTGACATACTTGGAGAGGACAAACTTGCCAGGTGTTCATCCACTTCCTCAGGGAAGTGTTTGGCCAGCTCTGGTCCCTGTCCTGCAACATCAAGGTGAACAAGTGAGGGATGCTCAGGTTTGTTCACATAAGCTGCAAAGCTTCTACAAATGGAGGTAATATCATTAACCCTCAGTCCTGCCCTTTCCTGGCTTCTTTACCTGCAGCCTTGAAAGCATCAGGGCTGGATGCACTAAATATCCACAACCTGCAGGGCTACAATGAAAGGTCAGCTTGGCCAAAGTAGTACCATTTATTTTGCTTACAAAAACTCTTTCAGAAGGCAAACATGTTGCATGTAGCCTGCAGACAGCACCATGGGGGACAGACACTCTAGCCAGCAGCAAGGACGGGTAACATCCATCCCTGGACTTGGAGAACTCCCACCTCCCCTGACAGGAGGACAAACACAGTGCTCTGGGTACAGCTGGGAGCCAAGCATGACTAAGTCCAGCTAAGCAAGGACTTGACACACCAGGACCATACCAAAAAATTCACATTTTGTGCAGCCATGGGATCCCTAGAGCAAAAGGCACCAGGTTCTGCATGTCTGCTGCATCACAGAGAGCAGTTACCTGCCCTTGAGCTGATGACAGTGCTTCTTTGGAAATGTCACAAGACCACACTGAGAAGCAGACACTTCTATCACCTAGAAGTGTCCAGTCCATCCTTTTTATCTGCAGAGATCAGAGTGAGAGCAGCACGTCTAGAAATTAAGTCAACCTGAGACAGGATCTGTGTCCACCTCCATCCACTGGCTCCTGAGGGAGCTTGTTTAGACAATATCCAGCTCAAAATGGGCATCACTAATGGAGAGGATCCATCCAAAACAGAAGTAGCCCCAGCCTGAGGAGCATCTCCTTTCAAAGAGAGAAAACCTAGATTAAATAACAGACACAGAAAATATGCTACCCAGATCCACCCTGGATTCTGTTCTCCCTATATTCATGCCTACAACAATCATCAAGAGTCTTGCAGCACAGCCACAGGGACTTTGCTGGCACTCTGCATTTTCTTCTTGGTCTTCTCCAGGTCTGCAGCATTCACAGATTTGTTGAAGTGTTGTGAAAGAATAGAGGTGCTGAAGGAGGGAAACGTCTTTGTGGGGATCAAATGTGCTTGGGGGTCCAGAGCTTGCCTTGGCTCTGGTGGTCCTCTTCTGTTCCCAGTGAGGTGTTGAGATTTCCCAGGCAATGGCCCTTGCCACACAGTCAGGGTCTCTGGTAAAGCTTCATGATATTCTCATCATGAAGCTTCTTCCACACCTGCTTCTCCAGTTTGAAGTCATGGTTAATGTAGAAAACCAGCCGTTTCCAGTCCTTGTCATAGTAGTGATCCGAGTACTTCTCATGCCCCTCTGTGATGTAGCCATAGGCACTCACCTGGGAAAGATGGAGACCTCACTGGGCAGGGGTACCAAGGATGGAGGGAGCCAAGTGAAACACAGGACACAGTTCCCAAACAGGAAGGGAGCATAGGACAGAGATGCCTGTTGGGGCTCCTCTGGTGACCCTGCGTGGGGGCCCAGAAGGAGCAGACTATGAGCACTGCCTTCCCAGGAGCTCACATGCTCTAGGTCACAGCAGGCTTCACAACCTCTATGTGACCTCTATTTTATTTCTCTGGTCTTCAATCTGCTCTCCACAGCTGACACAAGCCCATATACTCTCAAGGCAGATAGTGGGCAGGGTTGTAGCCACCCCTGCTCTTCCCTGTCCCTTATCTCCACTTCCAGACAGTGCTGGGTGCAAGAATCACCGTGCCCTTACCCGGTCACAGAGGTGGAGGGCAGTCAGCAGCAGGAAGGCCCCTGTTGTGGGCCTGTACAGCCTCCAGTAGTGTTTTTCCAAATTTTTAGATTTTAAAAACCTGCAACAGGAGAGAAGAAAGCACAGAGCAGTTGCTGGGTATGGTGTTTCAAGTGGGGCACACCTTGTCCCTCTGTAGACTGTCACATCTTCCCTACTTGCAGCAGGTTGTGGCCATATGAGGCATTTCAGAGAAGCCATAAGTATGCCCAGAACATTCCATCACCTGCACTGCAACCTAAGCCCAGCTCTGCCTCAGCTTTATGGAAGTGGTAGGTCTTGAGGCAGTGGCGATGGATTAAAGGATCTAGTAGGTTAAAGCCCACTATTCTTAAGCCTGTGCTTTGCCTGGCAGTGCACAAGTGGCTTTGAAGCTCTCTGGTGTATCCTGCTCTCCACATCTAGGAGTGAAATGAGACATAGAGAAGGTGCAGAGGGTTGCAAAACCTGCCAGAAGCTGCAGTGTGTTATGATAGGAGTTGTTAGGAAAGCAGGAGTCCACACTAGGAAAAAATAGCATTGCATCCTCATGGCCTTGGAAAGGACCCAAGTCAGAGGGGAGGCGTCAGAACGAGCAGGGAGTGCTGGCCATCTGGCTCTCAGGGAAGGCAAAATGTAGCTCTCAAGGAGACTGAAGGGTAAAGGCAGCCAAAGCAGGGCACAACAGGAGCTCCTGTTTCTACATCTCTCAGTCACATGTAGCCCACGAAGGGAGATCTCGCAGTGACAGTAGCCAGCAGACTTGTGAAAAGGATTGGAGAGGCGCAGAAGAGCAGCCAGAGCAGGCAAGTGGGATGCTGAAGAGGGGTCTATTATGTTTGAGAGGACAACCAGCCTCTGGAGTCTAGAAGGAATCTCTGGAGAGGTCTGTTACAGAGCATTCCTCCAAGGTTCTAATCAATGGGAACATGAAAGGTTGGTCCTGAACTAAATCAACTATTCTGGCTCTTCCTGTACTTTAAGTTGCCATTTGTCCAGGATCTCTTTTGGTTGTGGAAAGCCAAACTGTCCAATGGCTGTTGCTTCTTTGGACCAGAAATTTGGGTTGTCGACCCGCCACTAACACCCCACTGCAACACCACAGAGAATTTCAGCTGAGTGCACACTGCTGAAGCTTACCCCCAGGCAGCTGGTGTGGCTGAACTGCAGTAACAAGGGAGTGAGAGGGGAGGAGAGCCTAGAGACAGACAGGGATGGTGCTAGCCAGAAAAAACAAGCCCTAAGAGCATGTAACCCCCAGCTCACCTGTTTTTCATGTATCTGAGGAAATCAGGGTGAACCACCAGGTATCTGTCCATTGTGAAATCTTTCTCGAATTTCTGCCTGGGCTTCTGCCTAAGGACAGGAATGGGGAGATTCAGGACAAGCTCCTACACTTCATCACAGCTGGAAAGGACCAGCCCTGATGCACTTGGTAAGAGAAGAACCCACAAACACTGTGAAGTTATTCTGCAGCATTTCCCAGATTATGACAGAGCCTCCATAGCCTGTGTACACTGCAGAGGAGGAGATCAGAGAGGAGAGGCAACAGCAGGAGACAGGAATATCAAAAGTACTTGTTTGCGTAGGCAAGAATTGCTGAAACCAGGCCTTCATCCATGAGCAGGCCACCATGTACAGACACCAGATCAGACAGCAGCATGTGCTCATCCCAGAGGGCCACACACATCACTGAAATCAGCTACCTCTGGGAAGGAAGTGTGTTGGTTACAGCAGTGCTCAGAGCTGCAAAGGAAATGAGAAATTTCTCCAAACAAATCTGCCAGGGGAGGGAGGTTTTAAACCCTGGCTTTACCCTGGACTGCGCCTCTGCAGGGCTGAGCACTGTGGAGAGGAAAAGGGCACAACAGAGGTCTCCTCTCTTAATGGTGTAGAGGGGGTTAGGTTGTTTTACCCGCTGAGGTTCAAGAATCCTTTCCTGATGTCCGTGTTGAACAGAAGAGCCTTCAGCCACTCATAGTCTCTAGCTCCCTCCAGGAAGTGAATGTATTTGACATGCTAAGAAAACAAGTGAGCATTAATGAACAGCACTTTAGAACAAAATTCAAGCAGGCATCTCCTTTGAAAACAAAATGCAAGCAGACATCTAGGCTCACTGAGTTTTTTGGACACATATCTTTGGTCTGCAGCTTTCAACTAGCCCACAGAAGCAGAACAGAGATAACATCTGATGTGCAGCTACTTCTACATGCCAAAAGGCTGGGGTGGGACAGACACAGCTTGCCACTGCAAATACTCACTCTGAGCCAAGGCAGTGCAGGTTCCCTCACTGAGGGAAATGATAAAGTGCTGGCTCAGCCCCTTTGCTCTTCATGCATGGCAAGGGCAGAACTGAAGGCCACAGACAAACAGCATCCCATCAAAGCCGTGCATCCACACAGCATGGACCTGACTTACTTTATCCCATGGAATGTTGCTGAACCCTCTGCGTCCCAAGATCTGAAGAGAAGAAACGAGGGAGTAGGCTGTGAATCCATAAAAGGAGGTTTTTGTTCCCACATCCTTTTCGTAACCTTTGATTACAGCCCCGCTCACCCTGATCAAGGAAATCAGAGGAGCAGAGTTAGGTGACCACAGCAAACCCTCACATCCATGTTCCTAACAGGAAAAGCCAGTGTTAGTCTGGAAGAATGGAGGGCTAGGCCCATTCTGAGTGACACCCTGATCTGCAGGAGAGCCCCTGCTTTGGAGATGGCTCTTTGTGTCTCATTTGTGAATACAGGCTCTGGGCATTTAGAAACTTTCCAATTACTTCTTGACTCTTTCTCTCCTCCTGCCATGAGTCATTTTGGCTCTTGGGAATCAGTGCAATGCTGGAAGAGATGAAGTGATGCAGCCACAACTACCTCCTAGCCAGAATAAGGTAGCTGTGCATCTTCTGAGGAGGAAGCCTGCCTTACCGGAAGACGTAGTCATGGGAGTCAATCTCCTGGCCCATGCCAGAGTTATTCAGTATTCCTCCATTCCCCACGACAGCACAGCTGATGCATGCTGGCACGCTGCTCTTGTGGTTGGCCAGGAGCAGCTGCTGGTGAGGATTCGGGGGCAGCAGGGACATGACCTCCTTCACCACTGTGAAGCAAACATGGTAGAGAGTTATCAAGAGCCTTTGGGGTGGACACAGTGAAACCACCACACTTCCCACTGCGAGGTCCACCTAGCCTTTGACAGGGAGATGCTGCAAATCTCCAGCTACTCGGCATCATGTTCCTGTTGGAAGTCTGATGGTCCTGTCCTGACAAGCTCTGAGGGACTCACATGAATAATTCAGGTCCATGAAGCCATATGGGGGTATAAAATGCTCCAGGCGGTTCCATTCACTGTCATTGAAGTATCTCTTGTCTGTGAAGATTGTGATGTTGGGCAGGAAAAGATCCCGCAGCCAGTTGGACTTGGCAGCTCTGGCCCTCACTGAGTCAGAGCAGGTCTTGAAAAACAAAAAGAAAACAATGAGGACTGATGAGCAGAGAGCTGATAAACCTGACTAAGTGCCAGTGCTTGTGTGTCTGTGTGTGACAGAATCAGAAAGAAACACAGAAACTCCAGTGGTACATCATCCATTCCCCTCAGCATCCCCATAATTACCTGGTAGAAAGTCACACTTTCACCTACAAGGGAGCCAGAATGACTCCAAGTC
This sequence comes from Margarornis squamiger, assembly GCA_035222235.1. Classification (NCBI taxonomy): domain Eukaryota; kingdom Metazoa; phylum Chordata; class Aves; order Passeriformes; family Furnariidae; genus Margarornis; species Margarornis squamiger. The sequence goes on from JAWWTY010000038.1 coordinate 7,489,208, forward strand.
TCCAAGACTTTTCAGAATAACAGGCCTATAGTGCTTAAATGTTTTACTGGGTTTGGGCCTTATTAACTGATGAAAATTAACATCTGTAATAGCTCTAACCTAAACTTACCAGTAAGGCTATACACAGTAATAATATGCTATAATAAGCAGTCCCTGGTAGCACACCTCACAAAGTCCTCAGGGAGCACCTTAGAACATGTGAAATTAGATCACCATTGCCACTCCTTTTGAAGATAAGAAAAAGGTACAACTTGTTCAGTCATAAATGAATCACAGTGAAATGTGTAGCCAAGAAGGGAATCCAAGCCAGCTTATCCTACAAGAAGGGTCTCACTGCAGCTGGTGAGAGTTAGACTGCGTGTGCAGATGGAAAGGAAACACCTCCACTACACTGAATTTTCTGCTGAGTCAATCTGGGCTCTACTTTCTTACACATCTTTCCCAAACACCTACTGAAAGACAAAATAGGAGACCAAGAAGACCCACATGCCCAGCTCAAATCCCCAGCAATGCCTGCATTGTCAAAGCCTTGCTGTGTGCTCCATGGCTGAGGATGACAACCTAGTCACAGCCTGAGAAGACAGCCCTCATTCTGCCTGTCACCACAGGAGCACAATGAGAAGAACGTTGTGGAGGGATTTGTGTTGGCATCATTTCACTTGCAGCACATTTTATGTCATCCAGAGACAGGGACATTCCCTTCCTGCTCAAGCTGGTACTGTCCAAGGCTTGGTACTTCTTGTGCCTCCACAGCTAGACTGGATCAATACCAGAGGAATGAGGGAAAACACTGATCATGTAGGACATTGAGGAGGTGTGAGTGCTTCTAGTCACTTCCTCTCTCTGCAGAATTACAGATCAGGTTTGGGAGTGAGACACAATGTGTGAGAGGGTGACACAGCTATTCCAAGCCTTCCAGCAACAGGGAGAACTACTCTGGGTAAGTTTTACAAAGAGTTACCAGCATAGGGTGAGGGACAGAAACAGCACTGGACACCACAGCCTGTCCCATCTGCTTGCTGAGAACTTTGTTGTAGATTACTACTTTCCTAAAGGCCCTGTTGCTGGACACCAGTAACTATTAGATACTCAAATTTAATTAATATGAGTCTTCCTGTGAATGCAGCTGTTAATTTTCCCAAGAGATCGGGTGAGAAATAGGACACCTGTATGAGGACTGACATTTACTGCCAGACACCTAATGCCTGCCCCTAGGCATCACAGGACTAGGTGTGACCCATCTTACCACAGCACAGGGAATATAGAAGCATTGTGTGCCTAAGTCCCCTATGCACTATATCAAGGTACCTAAGAGTGGGATCACCTTGTAGGACATCTGGAAGGAGATCTTCCCCAGATTCTGATGCCTCTGAGCTCCAGAAAGGGCTGTTCAGACTGACCTTCAAAGGAACCCATGGAAACATGTGCAGTTGGAGTAAGTTCACCAAGCAGAGCACGGTGGAGGACTGGCCAGACTGGGTCATACACAAAGGTCTTCCTGCCTGGGTCCCACCAGCATCTGCATGTACCAGTGAGTTGACCTACCAGCTCAGAAATCATCCTCAACTGCAAAGGGCACACATGCTCAGGGAATAGCAGACAAGGAGGTCAGTGGGAGGCATGATTCTTAGTGAACATACACACCATCACACCTACCGATGGTGGAGAGGAGCTATCCAGCAGGTACTGGTCGTCAAAATCCCACTGTGGCTCAGATGTGTAGTTAGCAGCACTCAGTTTCACCTTTTTTGTCACTGCAGCAGCCTGAAGAACAGGTCTTACAGTTTTCACTGACGCAGCAGGCACTTTTGGTTTTGCATCGTCTTTGGATGTGTTGTTTTCATGAGCTTCCTTCACCCCAGGGGATGGTTTCACTGTTGCCTTCTCCTTGGCTCCCTCCACCTTGGGAAGTGGTGTTATTGTTGTCTTTTTCTTGGCTTCTTCCATTTCTGGAGCTGGTCTCACTGTCGTTTTCTCCTTATTTCCCTGCACCACAGGGGCTGCTTTCACTGTTGTCTTCTTGATTCCCTCCAACTGAGGTTGTGGTTTCCCAGCTGTGTTCTCCTTGGCTTCCTTAACCCTGGTAACTGGTTCCACCATTTTCTTCTCTTCCTCCTTTCCTTTCCATCTTGGTGTCTTCTCCACCACATCTTTCTTGGGCTTTGTGATCTCTCTCCCCAAAGTCACCTTTAAAAAGCTCCTGGAGTTCCCATTATCAGAACAGTTCAAACACTGTTGCTCTTGGTTGTCCACTTGTGAATCTGGGGCATATTGAAAAATGTTCAAGTTCCTGAATGAAATCAAAGGAAAAGGTTACAAATCACACACATTTTCCACTTTCCACACCCTCCAGCCCATTTTTAGTGCTCTTGACTCTGAGCCTCTCTCTGTGCTTTTGAGCAATTTCATTTTGAATTTTGCCAAAGTGTTATTCAACTTCCTACACCATTCTGGCCTGAATTCTGCTTATCTCCCCACTAAGCAAATCCCAGAGACACACACTCCTCTCCTCAGCACTCAGCTCATGAAACATTCACCCTGGCAGTAACTACCAACCAGTACAGCACAGCTTTGCCCTGCACTGGGCAGGACCCCTGGCAAAGTCCCCACAGCACTGTTGTTTTGGAGATCCTGAGCTCAGGACATGGCACTGTGAAGGCAGCCATCTGGCTCTCTCCTCTGCCAGCACAGCTCTGTGCTTCAGCAACAGAGGAGGAAGATCTTCCAGAACTCAGTAAGGGAAGTCTAAGAAGAAATGAAACTCACTCTTTTAGGCCACATCACTTCTTGAGCATTTTGGGGCCAGAGGGCACTTCTTCCTCTCCTCTTCCCCCTTCATCAGCTAATGCAATGGCATCACACAGCACTCGCCAGGTACACGTGTCTTAGAGCAGACACTTTGAAGCTATTAAAATGTAAAATCTCTACATTTTCAGCACTTGCCTCTAATATTGCATCCCTGTTGCCTGGTTCAGAGGCACTGGCAGGTACAAGGTTATCACAGGAGGACACATCTGCCAACAGCAGAAGCACCACCTGCAACAAGACTGGGCAGAACCCCAGCAAAAAAATCAAGGCCGAAGTGGTGGGGGTTTGTCCCAAACATTCCTTCTTATCTGCACATGGCTGGAGGGTGGAACAGGAAAAAGGAAGGTGAAAAATTTCTGCAGCTGAGCTTTTATTACAGCAAAGCTTTTCAGGATAAACCAGCGTGGTTGTGGCAGTCTGATTTCACACTCATGTTCAGCCTTTGCATGACACATTTGTTTCGGAACACTGTGGATTGCTTCCGAGGTGATAAATGGGGAAAAAAGCACTTCTGCAGATAACAGGCTGTAGATAACAGTTCAATTGCTCCTGAAATTTGATGGATGTCATACCACTTTGAAAGCGTTCAGGAAATTATCCACTAAGGAGGCTTTTAAAAATAATTTTGTATGAGATAAATGCATGAACCTTTGCAACACTAAAAAGAGAGGTTGTAGCAAATGGCCTGTCAGCTCTCTCTCATAATCATTAGCCAGTTTCAAGCAAGGCTGCAGCATGTGCTTTCTATCCTAGTGCTTCATGTATAAACTTGTGTTTTACTGCTCAATAAAAGGAAAGATTTTATATGTACACTCTAAGTAAAGATGTACTAAGTAAGGCAGCTCAGGCAGATCTTAAATCCCTTGATGAATTTCTGTTGTATTTTTAAGATGATGTCTGAAACACTGAAATTAAAGGGCAGAGAATGACGAAACAGGACTGTATGGCAAATGAAAGAGGCAGTATGACAAACCATCCCCTACTCCAGACATTCCCTATGTGCTGTTTCACAGGGCAGATTCCACCCCAGCTCTATTATCCTTTAATTTCAAATGCTGTGCCAAACAAAGTACAATGTAAAACCAAGGCCTTTTATATCCAAAACCTTGCTCCCTGCAGTCAGGCCCACATGGCCAGGCACTTGTGCTTACACAGGGCCCTGCTCTCCTGACCAGCATTTTAAATCCAGACAAATTGTCAGAGCAGCTTGTCCAATTTCAGGGTCTACAGTCCAGCTGGCAAACAACTGCAGAAGCTCAATGACATTTACTGTCATTTTCCTCTCCTTTTACAAAGCCCAAGGACAAAGAGAGGATAAAGCCATGAAAATGTTGCTTTGTGTATTTTACGTTACATATAAAGGTACAGAAATAGAACTGCCACACAGATAACCACACACAGCTCATACTTTGTGTTTTACTTCAGCTGCAAAAATATAGGCATTTCCATTAGCTGAAACCATGGCAGAATGAATGGCTTCAAGCAGATGGGCATGGAGAGCTAGTTCTTGTCCCAGCTCTGCCAGGTTGATGGGCTCTGGGCTCAAGGACAACCCACTGCACTTCTCTACACCTCTTCCTTCTCTCCTTTCTTCCCCACTGCCTCCCTTGTGCAGAATCCAACCTCTCCAAAATGATAGCTGTCCTCGAGGTATGGTCTCAAGTTGCTCAAGTCACCTCCAGCAGAGATAGAGATGTTCCCAGCCTCACTTTTCCTGCCTGCCCCCACAACAACAGCCCTGGAACATCCAGCTGAAAACTAACTCCACCAAACTGAGCCAGACAAGCTCAGTGGGAGAGCTGGGACCGGATGAGGGTGGTGGGGAGGCTGGGGAGTGGTGCTTCCTGTACACAGCACCACAGCATCAGTTAGGTCGGAAAAGACCTCTGAGATCATCGTTGCTTGACCATTGATACAATATATATATATTGATCATGTCTACATGACATTGGTCTCGCAGTATGCAGCATATTTGTGTTAGGAACTGCTGCTGGACTTGCTATAAATTGGAAGGCATCCCACCAAATTCCCTGTCCAGCAATGCAATCTGGCTTAGTGCTGAAAAAAGTCCTTCTGGGAGGCACCAGGAAAAGCAAATACTATGTAGTGCCAAAGTATGAAAGCAGTAGCATTAGGAAAGCCAAAGCTGCTTCAAATAGCTACGCAAGGAAACCTTAGGAAAAAATGAGCCAGCAGAAGCAGGTTTTTGACTGTGGATCTTCCAACACCATGCTCTGCTTGAATGTGGTCTGCTAAAGTAAAGTGGTCACCTTGCTCAGATCAGAAATGCAAGTTTCAGGGTAAAAAAGACAGAGGTGGAGAAAGAAAGCGAGCACAAGTACTCTATCCAGACACTGCATATCCCGAGGAAGCAGGTCTCTTACCTGAAAATCCTTCTCTTTGCCACGGGGCTGAAACTGGCAATGAAGATGCAAAACTGTATTACAAAAATGAGGCAAATCAGGGCTTTGGCAATTTTAGAGAACCTTATTCTGAAAAACTGCATGGTGAGATGCCCAAGAGCGTCAGAGGCTCTGCTGGCACTGCCCAGAGCTGCTTGCCAGGTGCTTTACACTGCTTTACCAAGGTGTGTTCAATGACTGGGCTGGTCCTCTCTCTGGATTTCCCTATAAGAATGTGCACACCCTGTCTCCCAGCATTCCTAGACACTCTGCACACAGATCCAATTTCTCAGGAAAGACATCAGCTTTGTACTGTTCTGGTCTATCACCATAGGCTTATTGTAACAAATAGCGGGAAAAGAAACATTTTTACTGCAAACAATGGAAGTTTCCTGTATTTTCTTAATGAGATTGGCCTGTTGTAAGAAGGAAACCCTTTATCTCTGATCTGGCAGAAACATATGTGGGAACGTGTGTGAATTATGGAAACAGCCATAGTTACATACCACCACTTCCCTGAGATTTTAGACTTAGCCATAAACATATATTCTTCATGCATTATTCTCGCATGCTTTATTCTTCATGCAGTAATACCTTGCAGCTCCAGTCCAGAAGCAATCCTTGCCCCCCAAAAGCTGATGGACAGATACACATTCATTTTGCCTTGTGATTGCTTTGAAATAACTAAAAGTAAGGGTCGTTGCAAATCCACCACAGAACAGAGAAGTCTGTGTTATGAAAATCCCTGGTCTGTTGGAATCGATCTTTGGCAGTCCAGAATACATCACACCAGCAGCAGAGGAAAAGATCTGCAGAGATGAACACCACAGCCAGAGAAACATTTATCTTTACCAGAAATACAGTTTTACGGAAGTTTTCCAAGTTGTTAAATATTAATCCTGACAGTTCAAAGGAAGATGGCCAAAGTGCTCCTTATGCATAGGCTGCTTTTGCACAGGTCTTATAAAACAATTAAGCTCAGATATAAAAAACACATCACTATTGCTCAAATTGAGCCCAGGATTGAAGGAGATGTGTTGAATAACTGCAGGGGCTGAGAGAGGGCTCAGCCAAGGTATTACCATATTCCTGGGCACCCCTCATGACCTCCAGGCACTTCTACAGGGGTGGGCTACAAGGTGCATCAGGCAAGTAGCAATTCTGTGCCCACATGATCTCCAACAGGACATTCTTACAGATATAAGTATCAGTCCTGCACTCATATGCAGCACAAATAGCAAGAGCTTCAATTTAGCCTTCCTCTTTTGAGTCGTGGGCACTTTCAGGCATTCAGCTTGGAAGAAGCTGCTTGCGTGCAACTACAAGACTTTTTTTGTTAATACGGTCTCAAAGGGAAATTCTGGAGGCAGCAAACATTTTCCTTCAACCTTCTCCATGTGACATTATTGTGAAACCAAGAGCCACAAGGGATAGCAAGACTCCTACAACCAGAAAAAAAGATGGATTTCTTTGCTTTTAAGGAACTGCATTGCTGATTGTGGAGAACACATCTGTAGCACTCTGTGTTCAGGAAAGATTGTGCTTGGGGGAACATCCAAATCTATGGCAAGCACATTGGCCAAAAGCAGGCTTGCTATGCAAAACACACAGCTTTCCACCTTCTTGTGTGTAAGAAAAGGAAACCTAAAAACCCCTCTCAGAGTACTGACTTTCACTTCCTTGGAGTATCATTTCATCATCCTCCACCCCCACTGCTGAAATCTGTCAGAACTGAGGCAGCCAGGCTGGCTAGCTCAAACATGAGGTCAGATTGGGAAATGGGGTTATATTGGAACTCTCCAGAAATGACCTGGTTGAAACTGAGGCCAAGAGCAAAACTGATCCCCTAAAAAGCTCTGTAAGTAGTAAGATTTTTGGGACACAGAGCTCCCAGCCCACAGACAGGCAGATAAAAAGCAAAGACTGCACCTAACACAGGGACTGGTCTCCCAAGGGCCCCAGCCTCCTTTTCCAAAAACATGTTTCTCTGGCATTCCTACCTGCAAGTCCAGGAGATGCTGCTTCTCTCATGGTGCAGAGCCTCCAAGCCCAGCACTCCCGCTCCATATTTACTCTGCCCAGTTGCCAATGTCAATTCCCACAACAGAAGTTCTTCTCTTCTTCCGTGCTGTAAAAGCAAGTTAACTTTTTATAAGCAAACTGCACCTGGGATCATCAAGTGAAGATGGTTATTTATCAGCCCTTTTCCATCTCCAAAAGTCAATTTAATTTTACATCCACTTAACTACATCCTTAATTACATCCTGGACATATAAAAGGCAGATTTGCCTGGTTTTATTTTTTTTAATTCATAACCAAACTTGATTGCTGTTAGATTTTAAAACTGTGTGTGTTGTGGCTGTCAGCTGACATTTGAACTATGCCATAAATTTAACTGTGCACATGTTCACCAGAGGGCTGTATATCAAATCTTGTTGACTTGCCCATGCCCTGTGTGCTTTACATTTTCCCATGTCTCTGAGTTATGGAACAGAACATGACAAGATGCGTTTTAAGAACAGAGCCATTCTACAAATTGATCCAGCCTTTGCTGCAGGATAAACTTGTCTTTCAGTGATGGCTACAACGTACGAAAACCAGTATTTGACTGGAAGCCAGTGGAATAAAGAGCTGCTAAAGAAGCTGGGGGTGTTTGGACCTGCTCACAGTATTAGCTGATTGATGACAGAAGAACTGAGTGAGTTATAAGTGGAAGAGAAAAAGAATGACATTGCCCACAGCATGTGACTGCTCAATGGTCATGCCTGTGGGCTAGCAAAGGCTTGGCTTGGCAAGCTTAGGTTGTTGTTTTCCCCTCCCTGTTCAGCAGTCACCTTCAGAAGCAGATGCATTCAGGCTGGGAATCTGTGGAGGAAGAAATTACAAGAGCAAACTCGGCACAACTATTTGTCTTGCTTTCACCAAATAAAACCCAAGAGCTCCTAAACTTGCCATAATTCCACATTCACTCACCATTCTCCAGCCAGTCCCTTTGCTTCTGCACCAAACCTTCTCCCAAAAACACCGAACAAGCACCAAGAGACAATAGCATTATCAAGGCAAAATCCCCACATCTTCCATTGCAGCACTTTCACGAATACCCATAGTTTTGCCACAGAGCAAAGCCCCAGAAAACTGTGCCAGGAGCAGGGGAACAGCTTAGAGATCCAACTGCTCAGTGTTCTCCATGTGCTGAAAAGCCCAAAGAGGCAAAGAGACAGTGGATTTGGTGGTGGAACACAAGCAAGCAGTTCCTCAGTGTCCATACAACTGAGCTGCAGAGAATGCAAAACTTGGGTTTTCATTAGTGCTTATTCATGGGCTTGGCATCCAGCCCCACCAAGCTAATGCCCTCCTAAAGAGACTGCCTTGAATGTGTGTTGTGACAGCAGATGACATGGATCCAACCTACAATATTTCTCCCCCTTCCACACAGTAAGGGGACCAGTTTCTACACTCAGTGGAATGTCCTTGCCTGGAGCAATCACTGGGAGATGGAGTATGAGTGCTCTTAATTTGACCATATTACAGCCTCTGGTTGCTGGAACTTGTTTTAGTTCTTTCTCTAAACACGGTGAGGACTCATCTATTGAGCTGTTCCCTATGGTCACACCTCTGGGTGATAATTAACCTCCCTGTACAGGGTAGAGCAGCCCAAGTCTGTCATCACACAGTCTTTCTGCTTCTTGAGCTCTTCACCAGCCACCCCATCTCAGTTAAGCTGCAACCCTGAAATGCTCTGGTCTCAGCAGTCCCTCCTCAGACACACAACACTGAGAAGACTAATGAGCCACTTCATTTGAGAGAATTAAAAAAAAACACAGAAAAATACACTCCCAGCAGCAATGGCTGGAAACGTCAGCTGGAGTTACACAGGCTGGAAAGAAGCAGGGATCTTTTATCCAAATGCCTCCCTCAGCAGCCTTTTGTCTGTGCCATCCCAGTAGGAAGCTCAGCATAGCACCCCAGAGCTGACAGACAGAGACAAACCCACACCGCTTGAGGGCTGAGATGGGTTGTGAAGTTCCCACTCCCCCCTGCCCCTTTAAAATGTATGTGATGAAAAGGAAGAAAACATTCTGTTTCTTGACTAGGAATCTCTCAGACCTGGTCCCTGAAGCAGCAGGGCAGCACTGCAGATGAGTGAGGAGGTAATTTATTAGTCATGCTAGTTGCCCTCCCATCAGAAGAGCAGCCTCTCCAGCTCCTCTCCCTGATAGCTACCAGGAGTAGAAGCATTCCAGGACTCTTCACTGCTCCAGAGAAAGAAACACAAGCATCACAGAGCCCAAATTCCTCTCCATCCCCCTGGCAAAAAATGCAGGCATATTATCTCAGCACATCAAATCTGGTTGCAAAATTCAGGCCCTGCACAGGGTAGTGTGAGTCTACTACTTTAAGAGCCAGAAGAGAAATATTTCTTGGTAAAGGTCTTTCCCATTTTCTTCCCACTGACTTAACAACAGAAACCATCCCTCTTGACATCTCTGGCAGGACAAATGTGCCATTTGGCATCCTTTGGGCTGAACAGTGCTATAAGGAATGTGAGATGTAAGCCTCCTTTTTGAGTGCTATAAATCATCCTGTCCTGTCTTACACTTGGGAAAATGTGGCCTCACAGTGTCTTCCTCTCTGCTCCTGACTGACAGGAGCATCAGAGAAGTGCAGTCACATTTTTAGCTCCAAGAGTAGGACAGTCACAGGGTTCTGTGAGAAGCAAGATGGATTTACCGCTGGAAATCTGATGCTTCTCTTCCCTTCTCTCTCTTTTGTCTTCTGTCTTCTGTGTAAAAGTTCTTCTGCTTTATTTAGACACATACAGGGTGCTGCTTATCTCCATCCTCCTCCTATTAAGTTGACAGAGGTTTTTACCAGCCATGGAGAGAAGGTAATTCTTTGCCACACCAGCTGCAGAACACCCATCAACCTCATACCAGCAAATCCCCAGGCAAAGTAACTTCTGGGCAGGACAGCAGCACTGTGCCATTGTACTGGAAATAGAGATCCTTGTGCTCACGAGCTGCTTAGCATCTGTTCAATCTGGGTTTGTCTCACAGGCCTTAGATTTTGAGGAAGGATGCTTCTGTTGCCCAGTCTCAGCCAGCACCAAGAGAATCAGCTGCACAATGACATTCATCATCTCCTCCTTGAGCTGCACTTCCTAAAGATGTACTATGGAGAGTCAGGTGGGACATATACTGTTTGTTCGTAGCTTTTCAGCTTGCACCTCAAGCTTTGTGTCCCCATTTTTCGCTATCAAATGAAAATGATCAGGCCTGCAACAGAAACAGACTAAGCTGTGTTGTTTACATATGATGTCAAAATCGGGTGGTGTGCCTCCCTCATGTTCATCTCTGTTAACCTGTCATTACAGCTCTCTGCTCTGTAGTGGGCATTTGGCACTGAGACACTACCCATTCATCCAGAATGAGTTACACTGCAGGGCCACAGCAACAAAGGCTGGAAGAATCATCCTGAAAGGTCATCTTGTGTGGCTTCAGTGGTATCTAAACCAACCCTGTGACTCCAAGATGTCAGTTGGGTCCTGTCTGTCTTTCAGTGCTTTTGGTGTTTTCCTCCCTTTCCCTAAGCAATCTACACTGTTGCATAATAGTCCACTGATCCCTTTGCTTCACCCCACCTTGCAGTTTGCTCAATGTCCAAGTTTTGTATTTACCCCTTGATATTGTAACTGTAAGCAAACACAAGCTCAGTTAACTAAAATAACATCTTAAATGCACAAAACAATCAAAAGCAAGAGGACACATTGCTCTGTCTTGAAATAAGGACTGTGGAAAGTTATTCTTCTGATGTTTAACTGTGGGTGCTATTCTGTAAAGCCATATGGTAAAGTGCTCTGAGAATCCAAGTGAAATAACAAGACCTCGGGTTTATAAACCTTTTGTAATTTACCTTAAAGCACTTACAAATTACCTTACTGGGGTCCTTCAGCTGATGCTGAAAGGCAGTCCTGGCCGAGAGGAATATGAGCCCTGCTACAGCACCACACACTTTTCCGGACAGAAGGTCTCTGAAATAAACAGAAAGGAGACAGAGCAGTAAGAGGCAGTTAATCACATCAGAATTTAACCAGGATGGTGGCAGTTAATCACATCAGAATTTAACCAGGATGGTGCCAGCAGTCCTGCTTTTGCCCAGAACTCCATGGATATCTTTTTGCTTTCAGCTCTATCTAGTTACTGGTGGCTCCACCACAACATCCTCAGAGCCCTGATGGCTGAAGCCACCATGCTCCACCAGCTCACAAGTAAAAAAGTGGGCTATTTGTTTTGCCACTGCCAAAGTATTTCACTGTTGGTCAGGAGTTAGATCAATTTATACCATTTTGCTATCTCAAGTGTCCCACAAACACATTGAGATAATTGCACTGTTTCATGGATATAAGTTCGTATATTCCCTGAAATACAATTTGATTTGAGACTTAGTTTCATTGCTCACATCTACAAAATGCACATTGTCTCGAGATAAATAGGTGGCATTTTATTTGTGGAATTTCATGTGGTTTGCTATATAATCTATCCAGGAAAAAAATTTCCTGTCTTGTCATGTGGTTGGTTAGTCTTTGTTTTTTTTTGTTATCCTGTAAAACAATTTATTGTCTAGGAATTGCAGATGAATTGCAAGTCAGTTTTTCAAGAAGGCCAAGGTATTTACTGATCCCTGAAGAAAACTGTATTCAGCCAGCCTCGTGTTTCTCTTAATATCAGCATTTGACAAGGTCTGGCCTTACAAGTTCAAGCAAACCAGAGGCCTGCAATTCCATTTATGTGTAAATAGTCAGTGCATACTTCATGAAAAAGGACTTAGTTGTCACCAACACTGCCGGGGTTTTCCTGCAGGCCAAACTGAGACACGCTCATGCCCAAAAACACTTGGTCACCAGTTTTCTTCACCTGGTTTGACTCAAAGCAGAGTCCACATGATTGAATTTTGTTTCAACACTGCAACTGGCAAGTGGAATTGATGCATGAGAAGAGATGAGTAGAGCTGACAAACAACAGAGCACCCTTACACCATCCCTTCCTACGTGCACCTGAACCAACTTTAAATCAGATACAAGTCCATGCTATCAGCTAAGTGACCTGAGGAGCACCTCAGTATCCCAGCCAGCTCTTTCTCCAAAACTAGGTACACATGGCTCTTTTTGTCCTAGTTTGTGCTCACAAAGAAGGAAAAAGAATTCCTGTTCTCTGGTAGATTTGTTTAAAGAAAGAAAGAAGGTTTGTAGAAGGGGGTCTTGGATAACACCACATGCTGATGACCCCTAGATTCCTGAATGCTGCTATTACCATCACTACGTGCTCTCCCAACTTAGGATGATGTGGTGGGTCAGATCTGGGCTCCCAGATCCCAACCCCAAGGGTCTGCATCCCTGTGCCCCTACAGACATTGCAACAGTCACTTTTCCTCAGGTCGGTCAGTCACTGTGAGTGCGGAGGGCAGGATAAACCCAGCACATTTTGATATCATTAGCAAGAGGGTTTCTGCCTCATCTCTTGTTGCAGAAGGGTGAGCAGGGACATCAACCCCATCATCACAGGCTTGTCAGTATAAATATTACCAAACTGTCATGCATGATGCAGATCACTCCTGGGTGCAGTATATCCATGCACAAACAAGGATAATCTACCCTTTTGTAAGAAACCATTTGCCACAAAATGCCATAGGAGGAGCTGGCTGTCTGCAAAGACAGACCTGTGTCATGAAGGAGCCTGGGAACGGATGAGCCATGCAGGACAGCACTTCTGCTGAACACCAGGATAAATGTACTGGGTGCAGGTCCATCATCTTCTCTGCACTCAAACATTTTGACAACAGGCTGTTCCAGCTTGGGTCCCCCACAGGGTCACAAGTCCTACCAGGAAACCTGCTCTACCATGGGCTCCTCTCTCCATGGTTCCACAGGTCCCTGCCAGGACCCCACTCCAGTGCAGGCTTCCCATGGGATCACAGCCTCGTTCAAGCATCCCCCTACTCCAGTGTGGGTCTCCACGGGCTGCAGGTGGATCTCTGCACTGCTATTGACCTCTATGGGCTGCAAGAGCACAGCTGCCTCACCATGATCACCACAGATTGCAGGGGAATTTCCACTCCGGTGCCTGGAGCACCTCCTTCCCCTTCTTCTCCACTCAGCTTGGTATCTGCAGCATTGTTCCTCTCACACTCTCACATATTCTCACTCCTCTCTTCTCTGGCTGCAATTTACATCAGTGCAATAACTTTTTTCCTTCTTAAACATGTTATCCCAGAGGCATTACTGCTATCACTGTCTGGTTCAGCCTTGGCCAGCAGTGTGTCCATCCTGGAGCTGGCTGGCACTGACTCTGTCAGACACGGGAAGCTTCCAGAAGCTTCTTACTGAAGCCACCCCTGTAGCCCCCACCACTACCATAACCTGGCCACACAAACCCAGTACAACCCACAAGGATCATCAACTCCAACTCCTGGCCCTGCACGGGAACAACTCCAAAAATCCCACCATGTACCTGAAATCTTTGTCCAAATGCTTCTTGAACTCTGGCAGGCTTGGGGCCATGACCCCTTCCCTGAGGAGCCTGTTTCCCACCTCAACTGTGGTGTCAGCAGTTTTTAAAAAGCAAAGCAAAGGAAGTGTGTAGGACAAAGTGCAATTTCCTCAAGACATTTTAGGGAACCACCTCATCAGCCCACTCACAGCAATTTAACAGTGCAACTGTAGGGCTGATGAAACTGTCATGGCCTGCACATGAAATGAGGCTCAACTCTCTTAGCTGTTCATGGGCACCTTGAAAATAGCTGGAAGATAAAATCCCCTGCCTAGGACCAAGTTTTCAGAGTGCCTCTGCTTCTATCTCAAGGTTGCCTGGTTCATACACAGTAGTACTCCCCTTCTTCACCAAGGTCATATAGCTCTGTCCTGCCACAAGGACAGAGGAAGTGATACAGGAATTCTTCACTGCAGGACAAAAACACAGCCCACAGAGGAGAAAGAACCGGCAAACCCAACCTAAAGCTTTTGTGTGATGCTGCCTGAAATAGAAGTCTTCTTGCTCATGCCAAAAGTCAAACTTCACCACTACAAAGTTGATTTAGGTGTGTGGGTGTGAAAACTTCAGCACAGTCTGTGCAGAGGAAAGCTGGGGTTTCTATTTTCTCCATCCGGTTTCTGCTGGTCTTTCTGTTGCTGCTATGAAGGTAACACCCTGTGTAACTCATCCACCAGCTTCACATCACTGTGGAAAAACAAACAGAACAAAGCATGGAAGAGAAACAGACAATATCTGCTCAGACCCATCAAAACTGAAGTGCATAAGCACACAGAGAAATCTTTTAATAAAAAGCCAAAACAAACAGAAAGTTCAGAAATCAACAGGTGTGAGTCTCCCTCCCAGCCATTCTGTCCACATCTTAGAACGATCCAGAAATTATAACTCTTTCTTTTGCAAAAGACATAGCTCTAACTTTTAGTAATGGGTCAGAGGCTGGGACAAGCCTAAGCAGCCAGTCATTCCACCTCCTCACAAATCTGTTTCCCCAGGCAGTCTGGGTTATCCACCCAGTCACATCTTCACTAAGTCCCCCTTCCCTCCAAAGGTCACAGTCATCTCCATTGGCTGCTGAGCTATAATGTTTCTCCTCCAAACTTAAACAGCTGGATTTTTGAATGGTCCTTACCGACATGAAAGGACACACTCCACATAAATGGAGTGGCAGCTAAAGGGAACTCAGGGGTGACAAGAGGCATTAAAAAGATCCTGTGCTTCTATGGGGAAGCCAACAGCCAGCCTCCTGATGCTGGAAGGTGCTACAGAATCAAAGCATCACCTTTCAGAAGAGTTACTGAACCAGTAAGACCATCTTCACTTACTACAAACTAACCACTTTCGACACTTCTTTTCTACCATGTCATTTCCTTAAAACCACCATCTTCAATTAATTTCTGCTTCCATCAATTATCAGTAGAATTGGAACAAACTGAGTCATAGTTAGAGTTTGCAAAATTCCTGCACAGGCTAATGGTTTCCTCTCTGATAAAAAGGCTGTAACAGTGGTGACAAGGAAGACAAACGACAGAGGCAATGATCCACAACCTGGCCCTCTTTGTAAGGATTGCAGTTATATTTTTATGAGAAAGTTTTAAAACAATTAAATAAGGTTGAAGGTCACTAGAAGAATGTCACACACATTGCAGAAGGAGATACCCATTTCAGATCTTATCTGGTGCTATGGAGGCAAACAACAACCCAACTCCAGAGTTCTGGCATCTGGAAAAGTGACTTCATCCCATGTCTTCTCTTCCCCTACAGTGAAGTTTAATCAAGACTGAAAACAAGCTTTTGCTCCCATGACTCCAAGCCAGCTCACTGCACTCCACTGAGCCAACAAATACTCATTCCCCAGGTGAAACAGAGCTTAACTGTTGAGGGCTGGGGGATCGAGGGGAGTTATAAGAGATGTTAAAAAAAAATAAATAAATCCTGGTCCTGATCAGGAGGATTTGTTCCGAAAATATGAGTTTTCTCATCTGTGGTAATTACCTAAGTTTAGGCAGTCTCAGGAATACTGGAGAACAGGTGGATCACAACATACACGATTCGTAAGAGATTGATGAAGGAGAAAAGGAGCGAGCACATCCTTAATTGCCCCCTAAAGTGAACAGCACCTGAAACGTTTCGTCGGAGCTTTGGGAGTCCTCTCTGCTGCTTGTACAAAACAACAGCACCATCCAGAGGATAAACAGTGCTCGCTCTGCCTCTCCCACCACCTCACATTTATCCACATTTACCTACAGAACATGCAGTATATGAGCTTTATTCCAGCTGTGAGCACTGTAGGGCTGTGTTTAGGTTAGCCTTGGGTAAGAAAACTTGAGTCATTTTAAAAGAGAAGTAGCAAAGAGCTCCAAAAAGAGCCCGTTTTCTAGTGACAGGCAGCACCATCTCTCTCCAAGTGTCACTGTTCCTTGCACCATCACTACAATCTCTTCACAGCTATAGAGGAGGAAAAATTGACCCCATTGGAGGTAAGGACTCATCACACCTCACCCTGGCATTTTACCTCGGGGAACAACTCTACAGCCAGCGGTGGTGCAGTGAGTCCACATGACCCACGTGGAGGAGGTTCCCAGCACCCCAGCCATTCTTGGCCCCCTCACACTGCCAGTTTTGGAGGTGTGTTGAGACTGCTTGTGATTCCCCAGGATGATGTCAGTTGGCTGTTTCATCTCCTACTGCAGCAGCACCCCCAACCATTTGGTTCAAAGCTTGAAAACAAACAGTTGAAACCCCCACAGTAGGTTTGGCACCAGCCTTTGACAGAAAACAAAATCAATTATCCCCTTTCTCTGAGACAAATTAGCAGGAAACAAACTACGCAACACCTCATCTTTATTAGGTTATTGTTTCCGGTGCAATTTAGCAGTTGATGAATGCAAACAGTACACATCATTCCCAGCAACTGAGCAGATCCTGACTTACTACAGCACATACCTCAGTGACTGCATTCCTCACCTACTTTGGGAATTAAGAAAGTATTTCAGACAGGAGAATTTCCCCTCTAGGAGAAAGGAAAAAAAAAATAAGAGTGTCTCACAGCTATTTCAGAGGTGTTGGCTGGGATCCAGCAACTGGATGCATTTGAACAGAAGCTCTATTCAAAATTTTAAAAAAGAAACCAAACCACAGGGACTTCCATGTTTTGCTCTCTTCCTGTCCTAGCACAAAGTCAGATTCAATTCCATGGCACTAGCACGCCATCCCCATCTATCTTTAGGAATACTTACCATCCAGTGCTCCTTCCATAACTCATAATCTCTGCTGGCTCGCTTGATATTTGGAAAGGGATCACAAGAAAGGTGACATTCCTGGGCTTTAGTCATATTATGAAAAGAAAAAAAAAAGAATAAAAAACCAAAATACCACTCAGTTGCCACAGCCAGAAGGTAGAAGACAACACTACATTTTCCACCATTCAGAGTTTATGCTGGTCAGACAACTTCCAGAGAAATGCAGGTAGAAGAGACTTCATTATTGAGGGGTTTATTTTTTACACTGTTTCTTACTTTATATCAGAATGTGATTCACCAACAAAAGTGGCAGTAAAGGTGAAGCTGCTTTCTTAAAACAGGAGCTTGTGTCCCACACTCATTGCTTGATTACTACCCAAAGTCCCTATGGGCACCAGGTACCACAAGTTTCAGAACTAGTTATTTCACCACCTAGAGAAAATTGTATTCTCTAAAGTGGGTTGTAATGTACATGACTTTTAAACTTTGTTTCCACCTTCTTATGGGAATAAATCCTTACTATTATAAATTAATTTCCTGCCTGGAAACAGTCACTAAGAGACAGAAGGGACTGGAAGGGTGAGGCAGGAAGGAGTAGGGTGTTTTTATAACTCCAAAGCTGGTCTGGAAAACTCCTGCTTGTTCTCCTCTGGTGGGTATTAATGAGGACTTTTGCCTTTGATTCATTCTGAGAAATACCCCTGAGGAATTTGTTAAAAAATACTTTACATAGTTTGCAAAAAATCCCAAAAGTCCCCTGCACAGCGCAGGAGGCAATAACCCTGGAAAATAACCCTGTAGATGCAAAAGCAGAGGGTTTGTGCTGCGTGTGGGGCCACTCTCTTTCCCATCTATAACTATTCCCATTTCCTTCCGAGGAAAGGACAGTGCAAACCCACCTCTTCATCACCAGGTACACTCTAGAGGGTGAAGCATCTGTGATCACATCAGAGGTTCACCAATTCCAGAATCAACCTATGCAAAAAAACTCATTTAAATTATCTGTAAAGAAAGTCTCCATACATGAAATCCCTATCAAGGTCACCTACAGAGCCAGAGAGGAATTCTGCTCACCCTCCTTCCCCTGCCTTTACCTTCCCCACCTACCGAAGTTCCTTACTCAAGTAATTCCAGATTTTTTATAAACCTGAATCTCTGTTTCATGCTCAAAGACTGCTTGAGCTTGAACGAGGAATGAGAAACACATCCAAGAAAACTGAGGATGCAGGACATTCTTTGATCTACCTAAGATTAAATCAAGATAACACAATCTATTCACTGCCTTCAGGATCCTGAGTCAGGACACCAGATTACATTACTGTGCTTAGGGGGATGTCAGGAGCACAGGGAAATAAGAGCATCGGAATAAAAGATATCATGTTAAATATCTAGGATGAATTGTGATTGCAAACCATCCCTGAAAGGGCAACAACACACACTCCACATGACTTTGGGCACTCAGAGGGACAGAAGATTAATTTCCCAAGATCCCAGTCCAGCAACAAACATGGATTTAATAAAAGAACAGCTTAAATTAAGGTCACTTCATTTCACTGCACTCACGCTCCAAACCCATTGGAACAAAAATGTTCTGGCAGCTTCCATGGACTTTGGGTCAGGAGAAACACCTGAGGAACACCATCAGTGCACAGGCAGGCGGAGGTGGATGTTTGTCTTCCAGTTGAATTATCTGTCCCTGGGATGAATTTTCCCACCTTCTGTAAACACAACAGATGTAATCAGATAACTTCTACCACAGAAGTTGCTGGATGAAGAAAAGGACTTCCCTGTTTGTTATCCTGTAAGATTCACTCAAATAAAGGAAGATTATTATCACCCAAATAAAACGAGCATTGTGTAAGATTACATCAAATGAATGTACACTAGGTAGGTGGGGAATACAGGTGTTATATATGTGGGTTCACATGAATTTTACTGTGTTGAAGAGGTAACTTTTTACCCCTTGGCATGCTTTGATTCATGGAAACCTCCATCTTTCATCCTGCGCAGAATAAACATGTCCTTGATAACTTAATTCAAAGGAATTGACCCACAGCTGGACTGTAAGCCAAAGTACCTTCATTAACACCAGCGGGGAGAGCCGGGTCTGTGCCTTACAAAATGCAACTCCATAGAAGTAAAATTTTGGCCAGCTTATATAGTGAATTTTGCTAAGGATACCATGCATTCCATGGTTAACTGCTACATATCAATCATTGCACATCCTTCTAAGCTACACAAACATCTTGTAAATTATCTAAGACATGTATTTTTAGGGCTTAGACAAATGATTAAAAGACTACATATCTTTTGGCTATACATTTCTTTTCTAACTAGACAATATTTACTAAGTCTCTAGGATAGATAGGTCTTCTGATTTATTTCTTATGGTTGCAGGACTAGTCTTCTTCAAGGTTTTCTTTATCTAAAGCTCTGCACGGTTAAGTAAATTTGCATTTTATGGTTTTGCTGCTGTTTGTTCAGAAACTCTTGTCTCCTGCTTATCTGTGACAGAAGACAGATAAGACAGAAAATATTTGCCTTTCCACAGGAATAAGGTCAGTTCCTTAGAAAACACTTGTAAGTTACTTTAAACAAGTTACAATAGAGCAAGCCTCACTTCAGTCTTCCAGTTGTGAGTCTCCGGACTGAATTTACTCACCTTTTGTAAACAGAACCGATGTCATCAGGTAACTTGTGATAATTTCTGATAGCTTCTACAACAGAAGTCGCTTCAAGCACTGCGTAAGACCATCTCACCCTAATAAATATGTATTTTGGGGGGCGGGTTCATGTGAGTCTCACCGTATAAAAGAGGCGACTGTTCACCCCTGGGGGCTGCCTGATCTGTGGAAACCCCCGCGTGGGGTGGAATAAACAGTATGTCCTTCCCAAAACTAGGAGGTGTGTTTAGAGCTCCTAAACCCCAGTGTGCCTCACAGAGCCCTCACGGAGCCCTCGTGGAGCTCTCAGAGAGCACACACGGAGCTTTCAGAGAGCACACACGGAGCCCACAGAGAGTCCCCACAGAGTCCCCACAGAGCCCACACGGAGAACCCACAGAGCTCCCACAAAGTCCCCACAGAGCCCTCATGGAGCCCACACGGAGCCCACATGGAGTTCCCAGAGAGCCTTCATGGAGCTCTCATGGAGCCCTCACAGAGCTCCCACGGAGCCCACACAGAGCTCCCACGGAGCCCACACAGAGCTCCAAAAGAGGCCAGACGGAGCCCACAGAGAATCCCCACAGAGCTCCCAAAGAGTCCCCCCATGGAGCCCACAGAGAGCTCCCAGAGAGCCTTCATGGAGCCCTCATGGAGCCCCCAAAGAGCCCACAGGGAGCTCCCATAGAGCCCTCACGTACCCAGAGAGCCCACACGGAGCCCACAAAGAGCCGTCATGGAGCTCCCCACACGGAGCCCAAATGATGTTCCCAGAGAGCCCTCACGGAGCGCCCACAGAGCTCCCAGAGAGCCCACACGGAGCCCTCATGGAGCTCTAAGAGAGCTCCCACAGAGGCCACACGGAGCCCCCACAGAGCTCCCAAAGTACCCTTATGGAGCCCTCAAGTAGCTCCCAGAAAGCCCACACGGAGCTCCCCACACGGCACCCTCAAAGAGCTCCCAAAAAGCCTTCATGGAGCCCTCACAGAGCGCCCACACAACCCTCACGGAGCCCCCAAAGAGCCCTCGCGGAGCCCACACCCCGCTCCCCTTATGAAACCTGCCCACACGGCAGCAGCACCGCCCCAGCACGGCGGGGCCCGGGGGCCGGGCGGGACGAGGCGGTGCCGGCCCTCGTCGCCGCACGGGAGCGCAGTGGGGACGTGAGTGCGCCATGGCGGGCCTGCCTGCTTGGCCTGGCAGCTGCTGCTGCTGCCGCGGCCATGGGGACCCCCGACGCCGTCCGGCCCGGCGTGAGGGCCCCCCAGTGCCGCCATCCCCTCATGGGACCCCCCCAGTGCCGCCATCCCCTCATGGGACCCCCCCAGTGCCGCCATCCCCTCATGGAGACCCCAATGCCACCATCCCCTCATGGGACCTCTCAGTGCCGCCATCCCCTCATGGGACCCCACAGTGCCACCATCCCCTCATGGAGACCCCCCAAGTGCCATCATCCCCTCATGGGACCCCCCCAGTGCTGCCATCC
>JAWWTY010000038.1:7511269-7625243 GCA_035222235.1 Margarornis squamiger
GCCACCACCCCCTCATGGGACCTCTCAGTGCCACCACCCCCTCATGCGACCCCACAGTGCCACCAGCCCCTCATGGAGACCCCCCAAGTGCCACCATCCCCTCATGGAGACCTCCCAAGTGCCGCCATCCCCTCATGGAGACCCCAGTGCCACCACCCCCTCACGGGGGGCAGGTAGAACTAGACGGTCTTTAAGGTCCCTCCAACCCAAACCACCTGTAATTCTATGATTCTGTGATTCCTGAAAGGACAATACCTACAAGGGAAGATGCTGCTGCAGCAGCTGGTGAAATTTCCCCTATAAAGGGGAGCCCCTGCCATAGCAACTGGTGAAATTTCCTGTTTAAATATTGATAAGCCCAGCAGGGAAAGGAGCTCAGAAGCTGCCCAGCCAAGTCGGGATGTACCCATGGCTGCAGATCCCTCCAGGCAGCACGTCCCCACCACCCTCACAGACTCACACGGACGTGTCCAGCAGGCTCCTCTTTATTACAGTCTTGCCAATGCACACAGAGAAAATGTACCGTACAAAACCCATGGGCTTCACATCAAAATACCCCTTCGTTTCACGTCTTAGGCAGAGGTTTTTTTATCTTCATTTCTTTCTTACATGCAGGCTAGTAAATAACAGATCTTTCACCACCGTCCTGTCACCAACAGGATCTAAACATTTTGGTGACACTGCTCAGAACTGGTATGGGCAGGACAGGTTGAACTCCAGCTGCTCTGCGTTATGCAGCATTATCGTTACTGGCATAATGTGAAGCTGAGGAGTTTGAGGAATTTTTATTATTATTCCCAAGAAATGTTCCTATTCAGAGAAGACACAAACATAGCATAAGAAATACAAAAATATTTTGGAAATAAACTGTAAAGTCTACAAGACAAAGACTGAAAAGCAAGTAAACCTTACATCTCCTTTGGTTGCTTTCACAAAGAGCTTTGGAAAAGATCCTACTTTCAGTTCTGAGCTAGGGAAAGGTCCCATACACAAATGTTCTGCATTTCTCCCTTTGCACAGCTTGACAAAGGAAATCATGTCCTAGGGACACAGCAAGCCAGTGTGATGTTTCACATTTTCCCTTTTCCCACTGAATTCATTCATGTTGAATAAGAAGAGGTAATTTTCAGACATTAAATTTAGATTGTCATGGTAGGAAAACTACTTGATCTCATTATAAATATGGCTTGACCTAAGTGAAAACAATTAGAAGATAAAATAATTCTTAAAAGTCTAATAGTCTGTTGTTACAGAATATGCTGTAGTGGGAGATAGTGACCAGATAATGAGATATTAGGTTTCTCAGACTCAAAAGGATTACAAAAATAAAGCAAACCTAATCTTTTAAGAGATCATTCCCTAAAACTGGGTCAAAAAATGTTGCCTTTCTTTGTCAGCAGTTATTAAAACTGAGAAAATCCTTCTTGATAAGAAAGCATTTAACAGGATTTCATAGGAGAGATAAGTACACCAGAAGACATTTAGCTATAATTAGGAATACTCATTGATTTACTCTATTCAAACCACCAAGGGCTAGTCAAGACTGTTCAAAATACTTGATAAATTCACAGAGACTTCCTAATTATGTAGTTTCCCCCACAATTTTATATTCGAAGAACAGGATCTAAGGTGGACACAATCACCCCTGTAATAAAGCCAGCCACCTTTCTGTGCTCATTTTACCAGTGCTGGGAGGTGAAGAGGTGTTTGTGTTTCCAGGCTGAAGTTTGCTGCTGCTTCCTCAGGCACGAAGATGAGCTCAGCGAGGTCAGATGGAACCGACTCGGATTTGTTTCAAAAAACCAGCATGAAGGAGGATGAAGTGTTCCTTCCAAGGAGATGAGCATGGCAACAGAGCCCTAATCAGAGCGCTAATGCATTGCCTTTGGCTGTTTGCTTTCTAACTGTAGGACTGGAAGCCTCTCTGCCAAGAGAGATTGTGCAGTCTCCATCTTTGGAGGTTTTCAAGACCCAACAGGATAAAACCCTGAGTAACCCGCCTTGGTCTCTTAACTGATGTTGCTCTGAGCAGGAGGCTGGACTACAGACCTCCTTAGAGCCCTTCCAACCTGAGTTATTCTATGATTCTACTATTTTCATCCATTTTACAAATAACATCTTTGGCTTTCTTCAGGTATCAAACTGATAAAGACTAAGCTTCAAGGTTTATTTGCATAAAGCATGGCCAGAAAAAAGTTGTGAGTTTAACTGCTTTGTATGACTGAGACATGTGACCCAGCCAGAAAGAGGTAAATATCTCTGTATGAGATGAAAATATTGTGAGATCTCTTAAAAAAAAAAGAAGATAAAAAGGGTGAGGAATTACAAGTCCTTTGAAATACAAATCACAGGCCTGTATGTGTTTGCAAAACAAAGTGGAACTGCAAAATAACTACTGAGACATGTTTAAAGCACTACAGCCTCCAGTGTCCTGCACAATAAGGGCCAAAATAGCTTTTGGGTGCAGCCTCCGCTGGCTGCAAGGTTATATATCGTACAGTCTAAGCTGCTCCTTCATGTCTCCTTCAGACATCTCTCCAAACGTGTCACTTTTTTCCTTCATCAGTCTGAAGATGGCAGCCAGCTGCTCTCTCTGAACCCTGTCAAGAAGAAAAGGAGAAGTAGGAATAGCCAGTCCCCAGAAGACATTTGGAGCAAGAACACCATGGTCAAATGAAGCACGGAGCCAAATGCAAGTCACTGTACAAGCCTCACTGGCTGCAGGGAATCTGCCCATGTGAGATAAGACAGAGATAGCCTCTGGTTCTTCTTCCTCCCCTTTCCCATCTCTCCCATCATCCTGCACGTCTCTCTGCAGTTCTGTAAGTATGGAGATAAAACAGACTGCTTTAACACTAGCTTTGGAGTTCCTTAGGGCTTATCTATGCTCAAAGTTCCAAGATAACTCGACATGTGGAATTTCATAAGACCAACATGTTCCAATTTAGCAGACTCCAAAATGAACCTGGATTAAGATTCAACAGCACAGTGTCCTTTCTTTCTGTAATGAGAGTATGTAGATATAGAGTAATTCAGGAATAGATATTAAATTTTAAATGCATATCCCACCTTAAAACTAGAGACCAGACTATCTCTCTGTGTGGAGATGACTTTAATTAGCCACTGGAAGATAAAATCACAGATAGGAATTTGCTTTGATTCGAGTTTGTCTGCTGGTGTCAAATGGACTCAGGTAACCAGGCCAGCAATGAGGGCATCCCAGAGGCTGACCAGTGGAACCCCCAGGTCAGATTTCCATAGTAGGTGATTAACACCCTTCTCCCCATAACAAAGGATATCGTGATTTTTCCCTACCCTGAAGCAGTTAAGCATTGTACTCAAAGACTAGTATCTGTGACAGGGCTTTTATTTGGGGAAGCTTTATAGGAAGGCTTATACACCTGCTGGTCATCATTCAGGGATACAGGAGAGTGGGCAGCACAGGAGTGTC
Organism: Margarornis squamiger; assembly: GCA_035222235.1. NCBI lineage: Eukaryota > Metazoa > Chordata > Aves > Passeriformes > Furnariidae > Margarornis > Margarornis squamiger. The sequence goes on from JAWWTY010000038.1 coordinate 7,514,721, forward strand.
ATTTGCTCACAAGTAGCTCATGAACTGATGTAAGTGCCTACAAAATCCTCTTTTGGATCAAAATGAATGTTCACGTGGCTCCAGGCAGGGCTGGCTGTGGTGCCAGACTCCTACCTGAGTGTATTGCCCAGCACATCTCGTACCTGACTCTCCTGTGTGAGATTAAAAGAACTAATGAGGTTGTGGTGGTTTATGGCTGTAACAACGGAGAAGCAGTTTCTATTACTTCAAGGCTCATTTTGCCTCTGTATGAGTGTGGTGCCAGAATTCAGTGACAGCTCAGAGCACAGATTTGCCACAATCCCTGCTCCTCCTGCTTGTTTAACATCTTTAGTGGTTTGCCATCTCCTGTGGGCTAGAAAGACAGAATCTGGCTTTTACTTCCACTTGGTCACCCTGTCAAGAGTCCTCTTTCCTGCCACAGCCAGCTTCCCACATAGGACTTTAAACCATTTAGTTAATCCATTTAAATGCATGCCACTAGATAACCTGGGGTAGTCTTCCTGCAGGGCCTGTGTGGACGAGCTATCAGCTGTTGCAGTAACAAAAGGGGTAGTAAGAACTATTGATAGGCAAACCCAGAACACAGTCTTTGCTGGGAAGAAAGGACAGCATCAATCCATCAGCAGCAACCACCCCATGAACAAGATCAGTGGAAGGAGACAGTCAGGAACGAGCAGAGGAACCTTTTTTACGTGCTGAGCTCCTGCTAAGCCCCAGCAGAACAGAAACAACAGCTTGTCCCCTCAGCACTGCTGAAGTAAACAGGGCAGGAAAAAAGCTAAAGCAAGGTCAATTGCCAATTCTTTTCTATTGCAATTAAAATGCAGTGGTCCTGAGGCCAAACATACCCTGATAATGATGTGGGATCTTTCAGTTATGAAAGCCTGAATTTGTCTGTCTCTTCTGTAAGGTTTTGTGCTCACATGAAGAACACCCAACTGCCCTTTCCAGACGAGACGAAGGGAAGCAGGGTCGTCAGTGATCAATATTTTATTTTAGATCACCGCTGGGCATAAGAGGGCACGTTGCCAGTCTGGTGTGGAGAAATTCGATACACAGCTTGGCCTCCTGTGTCTGCAATGCATGCCAGCTGGGAGTGCTCCACGCAGGTCTGCATCCCTCACTCGTTATTTCACAGACACTAATGCTGTGAAACCTCCCCAAAGGCCTGCTTCCTTGTCTCCAAAAGCAGGATCACAGACAATATTCACTCTATTTTCTTTAAGCACAACATCAATGCATTTTGGTGCTCCCCTCAACTTGAATTATCATGACTGTGCATTTGAAAAACAGAAAAAAGAGCTGTTACTGCTGTTATTTCTCTGTGCTACATAATCTACAACAAAAGGACAGCAAAACAAAGATAAAGAGAGAAAAGAGTCTGGGAAGGAAGAGTAAGGCATCACAAACATGAAATTGTGTTCAAAGAGGAGCTTCTCCTGTCAAAGGCGACTTTGCAAAACAACTTTGTAGTGCTCCAGGTTGGTTTTGTTTGGGTTTTTTTATGAGTTCAGATCAAACCTACCCTGTTCACAAGTAAAATCATCCTCTCTTCCCCTAAATGCTGCCCTCAAAACAATTTGGATTGAGGAAGTCAAACAGGATTTTGCTTATTGCTGACAAAATAGATTAATTAAGGATTTTCAAAACAGCCTAATTCCTCTTGATAGGCAATTGAATTTGCATACTTAGCTCCCTTTGGCTCTTTTTAGACGTTTCAGTCCAAGACTTTTACAATTAACTCGAGGTTTGGAGCAGTGAGCCATAGGTATGCTAGAGAACTCTGTTTCAAGAACTGCTTGGCACCTGTGTCCACAGCAGCTGAAATCCTGGGCAGAGCTCTGCACTGGGAATTGCTCTACAGACAAACAAGACCAGAATGCTGCTGCAACTGTGTTGCGCCAGCAGAAATAAGGGAATATCCTCAGTTTCCCCCTGATCTGACTCTATTGTTAAGGAAGCCAGTGGAATCATTTATGTGGTAAAAGGCATAAGAGGGCAGAATGTACCTCTAACCTAAAATCCAGATTTTCAACACAAATCTCTTGGGAAAGAAGTTACAAGCTGCTGAAGGCAGGGAGAACAGGCACAAACCAAATAAACTATTCAAAGGTTTATTGGACCAAACAAAGGCAATTTTTACAGATTCAAGCCACTAGAATTACAGTCCTTTGTATAAGAGCCACCATCAGATACAAAACAAACAAACAAAACAAACAAAAGTAAAAAATACCCAGACAGCCATTTGAGTTGAAGAAATAGTTTGACTTGCTGCCACTAGCAAAAATCTGGACTCAACTATAGACTTTGCTGGATGTACATATTGCCATGTAACTTAAACACAACGTATATAAGGCATTCTTTGCATAGTTGGGTGCTCGGGACACAGTCAGCCAGTCAGCACCAAGGGGAGACAGCGGCTGTACCAGCGGGATGTTGAAGCAGAGGGTCCAGATGTGCCTAAATTCATATGCAAACCACTGAACACGCTTGCAGTTGTCGGCTGGGAAGGGGCCACCCAGCCTCTTCTAAAGCTGAAGCCTCCTGCTGTTCTGTAAATGAGCCCTCTTATTAAGGGTTTGCCAACCCCAGGCGCTGGAAAGGACAACTGTGTACAAGGTTTCAAGTATTGTCTGCATAGGAATTAAAAAGGGAGCAAAAAAAGCAGCCTGTTGAGTTTTTGATATGTTTGCAGCATTAGCCAAGAGGCCGTCGTCCGGCAGTGAAAGAGAAGCTTTGAGGGACACATCCCCACCCAGCCTGGAGTTTCTACATCATCACTAGAGGATTCAGACCCTCTTCTGTCTCTTGCAGACCAGCTGGGTTTGATTTAAAACCTGCCATGTCTGAAGCAGGAATATGTGCCCAGCCAAATTCATCTGCTATATGTGACAGTGCTGAGGGGCAATACAAAGCTCTGGCTCCCATGGACAAGCCACAGGGCTACCAAGAGAAGAGGGCACTGGAACAGCAAGCAGGTACAGGAATGGGGAATGTGCCTCTCCCAGGACCCCCATTATCTCATCCTGAGCCAGAGGGAACTCCTGATGCCATGGGTACCTCCTTGGGTCTCTCCTCTTGGGAACTGGAGTAGGGAAAAGTGAGGATCCAGATATTTACAGCAGCCAAAGTGTGGTCTCCTAAACCTCTGCCACAAGCAGAACAGCTAAACTATCAATCTTCATCATTTCGTGAGTCTCCTGCCCACCTACAGAATCAGCTCTCTGCTAAAATAACTACAGAAGTAAGATTTGAGACAGTCCAGTCTGCCATACCTCACATGGACCCTACTTTGTCCCTCCACCCCTCAGAGTAAAGCAGCTTTGTACAACATTTGAAGTCACAGGGAATTCCCACCCCCCAGAAATAAAGAGGAGTTTGGCCCCAGGACAAAACAACTTGAGAGTCTGGTACAAGGTCCAGGCAGGTCTGGGAGAAGAACTATGGTTTGTCCACCCCAGGAAAGGGACAACACAGATTTCATGGCCTAATACATGTTAACAAACACAGTAGACTTGCTGCATATTTAGTGTTCACTTTGGGTTCTGTTTGGGGGAGAAGGAGGAAGGTTCATCCCAGCCCCCCAAACACAACTCAAGTCACTGATTGGGCCCAGCCCCAGTCCATGGAGCCACACAACAGGATCTCCTCAAACTTGACACCACAGGAGTTTTTGAAGAACTCAACTTCAGACCAAGAGGGGATCCCAAGTTTTGAGGGTCTATGGATTTCTCTTATGGGTGTGTTTGGTTGGTTTTGGTATTTCTCTCAAGCCTTTAAGGATGCCAAGGGATGCCTTTAGGAGGAGGCTAGGGACAACTTCATATAGTCTTCAGGTCTGCAAAGAGAAACAGGGAGAGAAATCATTTCAGTCATTTCACCCCTCAGGTTGGTTCATTTTTATCACATAAACGAGCAGGGGGAATACTCAGTGTGTGTGTGTGTTGGGGGGAAGGCAAGGCAACTTCCCCCTTCAGGGCAGAACAAGCCACTGTTTGCAAACCTCATGCCTCTAAGAAGGACTTTGCTTCAAAGTCAACTGCAGCAGGATAGTCGAAACCCAATTGGAAGTGTAAATCCTCTTGTCTGGCACCAATCTAAGCTACAACCCTTCTGACCTACTAATGCGAGCTGGAGAAGCCCAAATAACTGGAAGCTTTTATTAGCTCTAAGGGTTATTGCCTCACTGTCCTGTGCAGAGCCTCCCTGGACTGCTGGCACCCTTGTCCAGCCCAGTTCCTCTTCCCACCTGCAGCCAGATGAGCCAAGAATGAGTACCAGTTTCTCAAGGCAGTGTCAACCCTTTTCAATCTTCCTACAGATGTGTCTGTTCATGGGAAGGAGGTAAAAGACCCCAGGTCATGAGGCCTCCTTTTGATGGGAAGCTCTTCCAGTGTCCCAGGGAAGGAGGGTGAGTTGATTAGATGTTTTATGTATGGGGACATCCAGGCACTCCCTCAAGGTCTTGCAGCATGTTGTTAACAGAGCGAGGGCTAGAAAATGTGGTCTCAGCTTGAACCTTTCAGACACTCTGGAGCACAGACATTCTGCCCTTACTGCCCCAGTGTCTGTCATGGATCAACAACATGAAACAACATGAAACATCCAACACTGCCCACACATAGAGACCTGCACTGAGGTGGAGGGAAGCTACACATTACCTAGGACCCTAGAAACGGACACAGATGCACTCCAGCCTAATTCCTCCTGAATTCAATAGGGTTCACTGTCCATAACACCTGAACCCCATATAAAAGTTGCCTACTTCTGCCAGCCACAGAGTGAAGGCAGGTAAGAACCTCATTTCTTCCTCTCTTCTGCAAAACCTTGCCTTCTCCAGCAGCCTTGCCAGGGCAGTCAGTGACCCGGATCCTGGGTGGGAGATGCTGGGTGAAGCATCACGTGGGGCCAGGTTACTCAAGCGACGTTGCAGAGGCTCAGTGGCCAGACCATTATGACAAAGAAAGGAAATTCTCCACGGTGGATAATCGCTCTGCGGGATTCACGGTGCTGAGGATCGGATCATCCTGCTCAAGTCACGCAAGCATAATCAGATTTCACGTGTGAGGGCATAAGCTCGTTGCCATGGGGGCCCAAGAGGGGAGGTCCCCTCCAGCATGCCACAGTTGGAGCAGGGAGGGATGGAGGATGTCAGAGTCTCAGTGGTAGTCCCTCGCAGGGATACTCACCTCCAGGGCAGGGCCAGGCTGACAGCTGGGGTGAGAAGACCTCAAAACAAGCATGAACTTAATGGAGGATGTCCATCAGAGCCATAAATTCCCATCTGCACAACAGGGATACCCCTTTCTGCTCCTGGAGCAAGCCATGCAGGGGATTAGACTCGAGAACATGAGGCAGCCCCTCACTGGGACATTGAGGCCATACAACCCCCAGCCCAGGCTGAGAAGTTCTGACACTGCTGCCACAGAACCTGAAAGTCTTAATTAGCTTGCGATGGAGGCTCAGAGCTATGAGCAACTGCTTAGCCTTGGCTCTCCCCTCCTTTCCATTCTCTTTGGATCAGCATGTTTTCTCTCAGGAGAACATCAATCAAACCAAGTTAGGGTCTTTTGCTAGAAGCCATATCCTTTCTTCAGATATAGATTATCCAAATATCTCTGCTCTGGCCCAAGCTGAAGGTCAAGTCACTGAATCGTGTGATTTGTCAGTTCGACATGGCTCTGTGCAAGGAAGAGCTGGAGAACAAGGAGCCCAAACAAAAGCAGATCCTGGAATATGATGGCAGCTCAGGGACTGAAGGCCTCAAAGACCACAGTTTTCCCAAAGCATGGAAACTGTGTGTCCTTCTGGTGGCATCAGAAGCATTCCCCACGCTCCAGCTCAGCCATGGCACTGGCACAAGGATTCTTGCTTTTGAGAGCAGACAGCACCCCAGCACTGACAAACTGGAGGAGGACTGGTGGCATTCCCATGTGCATTTATCTCTTGTGTGCAAAAGTCTGCAGCAGGTCAGGAAATCCTGTAGCCCCATCCATAGAATATAGTTTTCTAAAGCAGTCTTGAGTCACTCTAAGAAGATCCTAGAGCATCTTGCTGTGACCACCTCTGGTGTGTGCCCTTTTCAGGAAGTTTCACTGAGAAAGATGATTTTCAGAAGAATGGAACATTCCAAGCTCCTCTCCCTGGCTCAGCTTGTCAGGACCACCAGTTGTCTGAAATTCTGGCAAGGAGGACAGATAACAATCCAGACTCTTCTCACTCCAAACAAACTTGGATTGACCCCTGAGGATCAGGATCAAGTGAAGGAAGGCCCTGAGTGCTGGGCAGACCTGGCAATGGGTGGTCAAGCTCTCCCCAGGCAGTTCCCTCCCATCTCACTGCTGGGGTTGGTCCCATTGTCCCTTTTCCTATTTCTTTATGATGGGGACAGCTACCATTTCATTTCTGGTAGTGACCATAGCCCAGTCTTCTCCAAGATTGAGGTATTTCAGGAAGAATATGAGGAATGACATACTAAATCTAAGCTTTCCTGGTGGTCCTAAAAGCATGGGCCAGTTGCTTCAGCCAATCAATAAAACACAGAGAGAGAGGATTTTAATGCTCAACAGGGAGACATTGCATAGAAAAGAGTCGGACTCTCAAAAGTACCAAAAGGAGCTTCTATCAGCACAAATCTGATACTCCTCCAGTGGGACAGAGAAGTTGAAAGGTGGACTTAACTTTGGGAAATACCTCAGGAACACCAGGAAGGCAGTTGGGGCTGCCAGAGCCAGCGTGACCAGGGAGCCCAAGTCCCATAACCACTAGGACAGCAGCTGGTGAGGAGTCAGTGGGGTCAGGAACTGTGTCACCCCCCAAGCTGACCCTGCCCACTGCCATTTCAAGGCAGAAGTCTCCCACATTTCCCAGTCACAACAGCAACAGCCAAAAAGGCCAGAGCACATCCAGGGAGGTGTCCCAGCATCCCAGCCAGCTCAGCCAAGAGGCCATGGCCACCTCCACCAGTCATGTGCCCATTCCCTTGCAACACTCCTGACCCCCCCCAGCTGACACCAGAGCAGTGGGAAAAGCCATGGACGGACCAGCCTGTGCTTTCCTGCATCTCTCAGTGCTTGTGCTCCAGCTCACTGCCTACCAGTTCACTCCCAGCCTGGCGTGATGCCCCAATTCCCCACAGCCCTCGGTCTCTCCTGACTGCAGGGGAGCTGCAGGGGAGGCAGAGCCAGGCTCCCAGTGAAATAGCAGGCAGAGAACAGCCAGCTGCCCATGCTGCATGGGGTTAAGCAGAAGCGGATGAAGACAAGTTGTGAGCGCTGGGTGAGGGAGACACAGAGAAGCAGCCACAAGCTACAACAATTCAGGACCTGAGCCAGAAGCAAACACTCAGGAGCTCAAGCAGAGTTGCTGTCTGAACTGAAATCTCATGCCAAGGCAGGGTCAGAGACTCACACGCTGCAAAGCCTTTGGGGGAGTTTGCAAAATTTCCTCTCTGGGACAGGAGAGGAGAAGGGGAAGGGGCTTCCTGGCCTCCCTTTCCCTGGCTTTTGGAGGGAGGCATCCTGAGTTGCTCAGTTTTTAAAGCTACTGGGGATTCATGATTCAATCATGACTATAAATAGGGCCAAAGCTCCAGTCCAGTGACATCTCGTAGGTCAAGAGGACATTTTCCCTAGGGATATGGTGTAGGCAGGGAACAGCACCAGGTCACCAGCAGACTCCCTCCTCATACAAGTGGAATCTGGGAGCTATGGAGGGAGCGCCAGAGCAGGGGGAGCTCAGCAGGGACCCCCAAACACAGAGTGCCCTTTCCTACAAGAGGCAGGGGGGAGGAAAACACCTCATGCACTGGGTGTTTTGTGGCTGAAAGTAGCCTTGCCCATGGTGGGGGCCATCCCTGCGGCTGGTGGCTGCAGTGAAGCAGTGGCCAGCCTGACCTGCAGAGTCCCACAGCCCTGGGCTCTGCAGTCCCTTGCTGCTAATCCTCTTCCCTCAGCCCAGGATGACTATCGTGCTGCAGAAGATGAGAAGCAAACAAATAATAAAACCCCCAAAAAAGCCCAAACTTACCAGCTTCCCTCATCCAAAAGAAGCACCATGCTGGACAGGACAGAACAGGACAGCAAAGGCACTGGGTGGGGGGGAAGGTTAGCAAGAGAGAAGGGAGGAGAGAGAGGCCCAGATTTCATGCCATACAGAGAGGGGAACAAGCAAGCATGCCAGGGTTATGTGATGGCAATGCAGGGGGTGGACAGGGACAGATGCCAATTGACAGCTCTCCCGAAATGCAACCTTCCCCAGCTCTGTCCACCCACTTATTTTTGGAGGGGCAGTAGTGGACATGTTTGAAATAGGTCAAGGCCTGTCAACACAGTCATTAAACCCCTGCAGCTGCTTCCTGTCCTTGTGTGCTCCAGAGTTGTCATCACCAGCATTGTCTCATTCAAAACTGAACTTCAGCACAGTTGTCTCTCAAGCCACAGCTGCATCCCCACTTTGATCCAGGATGTCTGGCAGAGCAGGGAATGGTCTCTCCTCTCTGCCATTCCCTAGAGCCAGGGTCTGCCCAGGGTACCCTGCCCTGCTGAAACTCCAGGATCCAAGTCCAGTTTTATTCAGTGCCTTGTAACCAAGAGGCACTCTGAACACAGCTGGGGAGGAGACAGGTTTCCATTGCTAAAGTACCACCAAGAAAAGGGATGAGCATGAGATTTACAGCCATCCAATTCCCCATGCATGAATTCCAGTCTGCAGTTCAGCCTCAGGCTTAAACCTAGTTTGTATTCAAGCAGTGTCACCTCAACCCATTCATGGCTGGCAGGAGGAGAGTTTGCACCTAGAATGGGTCACCTAGCTGTGGGAACTGAGCCTATTAGCCAGGGAAACTGGGCAGCCATCCCTCCCTTCTTGGTCTTAAAAAGGCTGACTGTGGTCTGGGGGATCACCTGCTCCATCCATGAGTGCACCTGCCAACAGCAGAGCATCTCTGAGCAGTTTGGTGACATTCACTCAGACCCTGTTCAAGGGATCTGCAAGGGTGCCCTAGCCAAGGCCTCATAGGGCAACTTCTGGCTCTTCCACCCCCACCTCTCCCTCCATCTCAGAAACAAGACACAGGACAGAGAGGTGAGGCCTTTCCGCAGCCTGTCAGTTGTGATCTGCTCTCCTTTCTCCAGCCAACACACCTAGTGAAGAGTGACGAGGACAGAGCACAGATGACTCAAACCCTCAGCATCACCAAGGCCAACGAGAGCTTGGCTGGGACCTGCTCTGCCTCATGGAAAGAGTGAACTGAAAGCAGACACTCAAAGGGATGGTTTCTCCTGATTGTTCTCTCTTTTACTATGAAGGGAGCCTTCTTGCAGATGTCAATGCTTAGCAGAGTCCTGACCATACTCCTTTCTAATGTAAAAAAACCCCCACTAACCTCTTTCAGCCTCAAGGAAGGTTTGAAGAGCAGCTGAGAGAGACCACTCCAACCTCTTCATGAGAGCCAGGCCCTAAAGGCACACTGGGGAGCCCTTCCTCTTGCTCCCTCATCCACACAAGGTGCCCAGCCAGGACAGCAACACCTAACACCCAGCACTCAGGGGCTGTGTCTCACACCTACAACCTCAGCCGTGTCAGAGCAGGGGCAGCTACACCATCACGACTCACATTTCCTGAACTAGAGCTTTGCACCATGGCAGCTACAGTTGGTGACAGATGGCCAAAAGCCTCAGGTGCAGAAGAAAAAGATTAGGGAAATATGCTGTGCTGCCTTGACCAAGGGCTGCATCCTTCCCCTGCACTCTTCCCCTTCCTGCTCAGACTATTTTTCTCCCCCAGGGGAGCAAAGGCTACGTGCTTCTGTTCTAGAAGTACCGGTGACCCACCAGGTGTGATCAAGCACAGCCACTACCCCAGTAGATATATTTGCCAACTGGATTTACTGTTCTTCTCCCTCACTGAGCACTCCCTTTATTTTTTAAGACTGAAGTCACCAGAGGCAGGAAGTTGCATCACTCAGTAAAGGTCACATTCCTTCCCCTTTCAGTCCAGATTTAGCACCAGTTTGAAACCACAAGTGAATACTAGGAAGGACAACCACAACTTCTGCAGGGATGCAGGTTAGAACAGAAGTGGATTTTTTGGCCAAATCTATTGCATGTCTGTCCTCTCCTGTCTGAAGTCCTATAGCTCCCCCTGGAACAGGCAAGGAATACCTTCAGGGCATCTCCAAAAACAAGGAGTCCCAAAATTCAGACTTGTGGTCCACTGCTCAACACAAGTTGCCTCAAGAGAATCTGGGGGTCCCACTTGCATTTTTTGAATGTTGCTTACGAGATGCTTCACATGGGAACCTGTTGGTCCATGAGAAAATTAGAGGCGGGGCAGGGCTAAAAGAAACACTAAACCTGTCTCAGCTCTGGTAACTCATCTTAGGACTAACCACCCACTCAGGAGCCCAAATTTTCCAAATCAGTAAAAAGAAGTGGTTGTGGGTTATCCAACTTCAGGCATCCAAGATGGAAGAGGTGATCATCCCAGTGTGAGAGCCCTCATTCCCCCTGGAGTGCTCATGGAAAGTGAGATGGAAGCAGCAAGGAGCAAACTCATTAATCTGTTATGAGGAAGGAAGGGGAGGGACTTGTGGAGGGAGGTGGGACAGGCAATCAATCAACTGCAGCTCAGAAACAAACCCTCCCCTGGAAAATAAGACCCAAAACCAAAACAAACCTAAGAAAACCCAAAACAAACAAAAACCAACACATGAGCAGATGTTATCAGTGGTACCACTACTTCTAAGTAGCAGCGTGTCCTTACCAAAAAGATTTGCAAGAATGTTTGTGGCCGAGGACCTAAGGTACTTGCTACAGAGATGTGAGATCAGAGGTCAGCTCAATCCTGCAACATAAAGGCGGCAAACCTGGGTCACAGCAGGTCAGCAGCACGGTCGGGGTGCATGGAGTGGGGGATAGGGATGGAAGGAGGAGGAGAAGGATGCAGGACAAGGCTGAGCCACTGCGCTCAGCTCGCCCAGGAGCTTACCTGGCAGCAGCCCTGCCCCCTTGCACCACCTGCGAGGCCTGCAATGAAAAGCTGCTGATGCCGCAGTGAAGATTTGAGGGGGGGAAAAGTAAGCCAGCAACAAAGCAAGACAAAAAAAAATTCACAAAGCTGCCTTAAAGAAATGAACAACACAAATATGGAAGAGAAGAAAATAAAGGAGCAGTAGGGAAAAACACATCTGCCGATGGCCCTCAGTGTGGAAGGCTGTCGAGAGCCTCCAAGGGACCCAGGCACTGTCCATCAGTTCTAGGTGCACTGTCCTGCCCTGGGATTGCTCCAAACAGACATGGGCAGTGATTCCTGGGAGCTGCCATGTGCCCAGGACAGGTCCATCACCCCCTGGAGCCTGTTCTACAGTCCCGAGTACAAAACCCCCATCCCACTGCTGCCCAGAGGCAATGTCCTCTCAGTGTCCCCAGGTGACAGCAGGGGCATTTGTTGCCACAGAGGAACCAGCCCAAGGACCTGCAGAACTTCGGGCCCTGAAAACCTGAGCAGTCATTGCTCATCTGGTTTGGATGGAGCTGCTGGTGCAAAGGCTTTGAATTTGCCAGCTGCAGGTATGCTTTTCCACTGCTGTTTAGTAGGATCCTGAAAAGCAATTCCCATTGAGCCCCATGGGTATCTCTGACATTCACTCAGTTTATTCCAGCACCACCCTCCCCCAAGTGAAAAATACAGTGACACTAACAGCCCAACCATTTCTGCTGCTGACCCCAGAGCAGGGCAGGTCTCTGGATTTACTCTGCCTACCACAATGACCTTCTCACACCACAGAGATAAACCTCAGCCAGCCCAGCTGCTGGCATCACTAAGATGGTTCCCAAGGCCCTCGAGGCAAGGCGGGACATGCCTGAGCCAGGGGTGAGGTGTGATCCTCCCATCTTTGGCTTCCCTGCTGCGCTCAGGTTTCAGCTTGGTTCTTAACACCATGCTATCTGTGGTGGTACTTAGACCACAGTATGACAGGCAAGGGGTGACAAATGCCCCTAAATCATTCTGGGAGGTGCACACCACTGGGAAGAGAATGGGGTCCCACAGCTCTTGGGACAGCAATGGAGAGAACACCATCTCTCAGGCTTGTTGAGCCACCACTGGGAAATCAGTTCCTTGGAGTTCACCCACAAGAGAAGGGGTGTGAGCTGCAGACATCTGTAAGGGAGCAGCCTGCCACAAAACCCTCAGCTGTGGGGTTATTCCCTTGTATAGGCTGGGCAATCTTGAGCCAGAAAGCTTGTTTTCTGCAACAGGATAGGTTCTTCCTTTCTTCACGCAGGGTCAGGAGGACACTCCAGGAAAAAGTGCAAGATGGACAATCTTCCATCTCTACCAGGCCCATTATGTGGCAAATCCCCACCACTTACAGCTGGGGACACAGCCCTGGGTATGGACACTTCCAGTGTCAGCCCCATCTCAGTGAGCTCTAAAGCCTTACACTCACTCGCTTGGCTCCAGTATTTCTGAGCTATGGCCATGTCCTTGGTTTGGAGATCACCCACAGGGCAAAGGGAGGGGACACAGCTAGAGATCAGGTCCTCAAGAAATATGTACCAACATGGTACTTAAGGGATCAGGAGAACTACACCAGTTGCATCAGCTGGAAAATTTGGTCTAAGCATCTAGGGAAGGAGTTTGAACAGCTCCAAAGGTATATAGGATCACAGTGTCTCCATCTCCTAAATCAGTGTGACTTTATTTGTTCTCGTGCCTTCCTGGCATGGGAGAAGTCTGGAACACCAATGCAATGAGGTGCATGTTGGGACTGAGGCTACTGGGGCAGTATGGGGGGAGAGAGAGCTCTGAGCACACCCGGGTTGCTCCAAGGGCATGTCAACCTCATGGGCTCGGGCAAGAAGAAAAAGGAAACTCAACTTACCTTTGTTCTTCCTCGAGTTCCTCTTTGGACATCATTGACTTGTACTGGTTTCCCCTCAGCTTTCCAGGACTGTATTTAAAAGAGAACGTCTCATCTGCAGCCGGAGAGGGGAGACAAAAGAGAGCAAGAGATCTGTGAACCAGAGACCTTCCGAGAGCCACAATCAATAGCGGTGGGGTTGTTCCCTCAGGATGCTTTCTGACCTCTGCTCCTGCACCCCAAAGGTTATGGCCATCCCAACACACTTCCTCAGTCAGGTCCACTCTCCAGAAAGCCCAGGCAGTGTCAGGGAAGCAGAGTGAGGATTGCAGAGGAGAGCTAAGCCAGAGGATGGCAGGAGTCCCGGCTGCCGCCAGCACTGGAACCAGCCAGGATTGCTGCGAGCGAGCAGCCTGCTTGGAAGCAGATCCAAGTAAATCCTACAGCACAGGAACCATATGCTATTGTTCTCCCTGGATTCAAAGCTTTGCAGGCCCATCTTGGCTTATCAAGACATGCTAATCCTGCCCTGATTAACTCCTGGCATATTCCACTTCTCCTCTCTAGGCTTGCATTCCTCCTCTCTCCCTCTCCTGTCCAGGGGCCCTTTCCCATGCTTGGGGCTCATGTATAGCCACATAGCCCAGCAGCTCCCTGCAGCCCTTGACAAAACCTGGGAAGAAAGGAGATGCCACGTGGCAAATCCAGGGACTGCAAAGAGCACTGAGCCAGGGCAGCCCCAGGAGCACCAACACAGCTGGGTCCAAGTCCCTCTGTCACCATCCGAAAGACCTGAACAGGAAACCAGGGTTTCCTTCTCCAGGCCTGGATGCTCTCCCACCCAGCTCACCGGCCTCAGCCCTGTGCTAATTAGAGCACCAAAGCTCACAGACTGAGCCAAAGCCGATCCTTTCCCAATCGGATTTTGCTCGAGCACTATTTGCTTTTAAAAACCTCTCCCCTGCTTTATCTTCCTATAGATGGGAGAAAACAACAGGAGGGGAGGTCAATCCAAAAGCCAGCCCAGGAGAAGTGGCTGCTTTGGGTTATCAGTTATCCGTGGGCTGCTTATCCGAGAGCCTTTATCTCTCAAGGACTGCAGGACTCGGCTGCTTCACATCAAACCATCCACCATTGCTGTTTCCACATCCACCCAGAAACATCTGCTGCTTCTCCCAACCCTTGGAGCCCTGGGAAAACTTGCAAGGGGTGCACAAAAGGAAGATGTTATTGTGTTATCTGCATGGCCCTGAAAAATTGCACACTATGCACAAACCAGGTATCAAGGATGATATGTCCCAGCACCAGCAGGACCCCAAAAGTGGTGAAACTCCCCTGATTTCTGTGGTAGGAGAGAAAGCCCCAACTTCTTGTGCATAACCCATGGATGCATCCTCTGTCCCCAGTCACTTAGGAAGCCCCTTGCAATCCTCTCTACTGCTATTGTGGGCACCACATTCATGAAAACTTTTCTTCCTCCACTTGCCCAAATGAAAAGCACCTCACAGCCCCTCTCCTCCCTTCCTCACCCAGAAGGATTCAGCAGCAGCAGCTTCCCCTCTATTTTCCAATAAATACAGCCCTTAAGGATTTTTCTCCCTGTGTCTGAGATCAGCTGCTTGATTTAGGCATTCCTCCAACCCCAAACTCGTGCACACATTCAGTTGCTAACAGACTCTGGGAACCACCATGTAAAAGGCAAGTCAGAGCCTCACTCTGTAGGTGAGGAAACCAGAGATCTCAGAAACAAGCAGTGCTAACATCCACATTTCCTCACTCCTTACAACTCCATGTTCCTGATCTTGGGCAGCTTCCCTGGGAAGTCCTGGTGGGTTGCTGCTCAGGTACTGATCCAGAGCGTTTGTCTAATCCCAAAACACCATCAGAGCTCCCAGGGGAACAAAAAGGCAAACCTTTCCCTACCATCATCACAAATGTCCCAACACAACCAGCCCAGTGCTCTGGTCCTGCAGTCCCAAACATTCAGCTCGGCCATATCCCACTTCCCCCTGTGGGAAAACCCTCCCCATGGACAGACAAACAAGCCTGGCCAAAAGAAGCAGTAATGCTGCAGCTTATCAGCCCTTTGGATGGCCATAAAAATGCATGGAAAAAAAATTCAGCTGGCTGCTGCTTTGGGAGATATTAGAAGAAAGACAAAAAAAGAGGGTGTAACATCCTGTTCCTTACCCTGGTGCAGAGCTGGAGCCGTTTTGTTACCTTTGTATAGCTCGTCTGATTTCAAGGACAATTAAGATTGTTTCCCTTACGTGGTATCGTGCTAAGTAAACTGAGGTTAGGGATTCTGCCTGGCCCAAAAAGGGAAGTTTAGTTGCCACCTCACCAGAAAATAATAAGGGAAGAGGGAGGCAGAGAAGCTCCCCATCTCCCTGCCCACACAGTGTGGTTAAAAAGGAGCCAGTTTGTGGCTTTGGAAACCTCTGGCTGTTTTCTGAGCTCAGGAACTTTCTTTGCAGATGGAAAACAAACTTCAGGAAACACTCAGAATAAGGGGAGGCCGAGTTTTCATGTAGACAGTGAAAACACTACAGAAATAGGAGGTGACCTACTTACTCAGAGCATCTATGAGTTCATATTAAAGAAAACATTTGTCTTTCATCTCTCTGCCCTTGCGTTGCCAGTGCTGTGACCCTGAGCTGGCAAGGGCGAGAGCAGCCCCAAGAGTGCACTTCTCCTCTGAACACACTCACTTCATGTTCCACATGTGCTCCCTGCCAGCTCCCTGCCCAAAGAGGGGGAAGGCTGCTCCGGTGGCTTCAGTCACCACAGCAGCATCCCAGGCTGGTCACAGACAGCCTGCACTATCCCCACATGCCCAAGGGGAATCTCTGCTCTTGGGCTCACCAGGCCGCAGCTCAGTGGCTTGAGCAGGGCCAGGGCCAAGCGAGACAGTGAAGGAAGGAGTGAGGCTGATCCCAGCAAAGCCAGGGCAGTGCCAGAATTCCCAGCTGCATCCCACTTGCCTCCTCATCCACCAAGCTATCGCTTTGCCCAGTCCCATTATAAACCACTTCAGAAACAGTGTGAATAATTCAGGAGAGGAGTTGGGGGCTGTCTGCAGGAGTTGCTTGAGGAGGATACTGAGCTAGCCTGGACTCACACCCAGGGACTGTCATCTCCTGATCCCAAGCCACAGCCACTTCAAGATTGTGCCCAGTGGTGCCCTGAAACCCTGGACCAGCAGCCCTGAAACAGAGCTGAACCCAAGGAGGCAGAGACCAACAGAGCAGTGTTACTGAGCATCCATTTGGCAGGATAAATCCATCATACCTCAAACCAGACCTCCTGCAGCCCTGTGTGGTAACATCCCCAATCACCAGTGCTGCAAGGAAGCCTAACAGGATGCAATAAATGTATTTCGGGAACCCTGTCTCCAAAGGCACTTCCCCCACCTTTCAGGAATGGCACCAGGATTAAAATTTGATTCTCTGTGGCATTAGGCATAATCCTCCCGAGCCAGGGGATTGCCACACAGCACCTTAAAACAGCCAAGCAGAAAGTGGGACAGGGAAGGGGCAACACACCAAGCTCTACTGCTGCCCCAGCTGGCCCCAATCTATGCCAAGCCAGGACTCCTGAGGACATCCCAGCACCTCCAGGGCTGCTGAGGAGAGCAGAGTCCCCTTCAGACACACATTCTGGCTTGGCACCATCTGTTTCATTTTCTTAGGAGTGCAGCAGTTGTCACCCCAATTAGTCAATTAATCATTTTCCAATCATCTAATTGGCTAATCAGTTAAACGTGGCTCTGACTAAAGCCCCTGGAGATTGTCCTGGATGTGAGCAAGGAGCTTTTGGGGCAGCTGTATCATGAAGCTACCCCATGGCAAACAGCCCAAGGGCATTTGGGAAAGCAAACAGGGGTAGGAATTTCTTCTGCATTTCCTGGAGGGAAGAGACCACCCCCAAGCACTCGGGGCTTCAGAGTGGTCCATGCCCTCCCTGCAGGGTGCTGGCACGCTTGGCACTCACCATCCTCATCCTCCGGCTCTCTCACCACCAGCTTCTCGTTTTCTGAGTCCACCTCTTCCTCCTGGAGGAATTAAAAACAGAATAGCCATGAGAAGGTACTGTCCTAAATAAGTCTGCTTGCTCAGGGCTGGGAAGCAGAGCCTGGAGCTCCTGGGTGAGGGCTGGGCACCCCTTGCCTGTTTCCTCCATGGAACAGGCCAAAAGAATGCTTCCTAATGAGCAAGGTTCATTAGTCTGCTTTCCTCTCACAAATCAATCAGGGGGATCTGGCCCACCCAAAGACTGCAAACTGCAAGTGCCTCCCCATAATTGAGGGGATATTGAGGTTTTTAAGAAGAACCTGCTAACCCGGTGTCCCCAGGCACAGCCTTGTGCCTGAGCACCATCCCAGGCTGCACCAACTGTGCTCCCCAGCCTGTCCAGGGACATGTGGGGGACTAAGCCATGAGCCACAGGGACTTCTGTGTGCCCCCAGGCCAGGCTTGGTCCCCAGCTGGGACCAGTGGGACCCCTCCAGGAGCCCTCCCAGCTTTGCCTGGCAGGAACCCCCAGAGGCACCACTGGCTGCTGCCCATGAACCCCCAGACCCCACTCCTTCAAGAGGTGCCCACCCACACACACTGTGGTGGCACCAGATCAGAATTGACCTCTGGAGCACAGACAGGAACACATTTAGGGTGTTTTTTTTAAATGCAAAGCAATTTTGGAAGTTTTGGGGTTGCCTCCTACAAGCTACTACAAGGTTTATCAAGCCCCGATCCCTTTCCCTTACAGAAAGTCATGCAAACTGCAAGCAGGGAGGGAGATGAGCACTCCAGCTCTGGAGATAAGTCAAGGACACATGGCAGAGCCTCTGCATACATGACCTCCTCCTGCAGGGCACAGTGCCTCCAGCTGTAAACCCCAGAGAGCTGAGCCCAGGGTTCACCAGCGCCCTGGGGCACCTTCTCCTGCAGCCTCCTGGCCCCGTGCATGTCGTGGGCTGGCATGCAAAAAGGGCAAAGCACATAGGAGAGAGAGGAAGGAGCATGGAGGGAGCCTGTAGAGCCACCATGTTATCAAGGGGCACATGGGAAGAGTTGGGGTGAAGGAGACCCAAGGGAAACAAAGCCCATCCAAGAAGAACCATGCACAGAGCAGAGAACTGGCTTTGGATGAGCTGCTGGAGCGTGGCCCCAGCCCAGAACTAGGTTAGTTTGTCATCGGGGAGGAATGTGCATTATTCACAGACATTTGGCTTCTTCTTGCCACTCTGTTCCCCAGAAGGAGATGCCACTGAGACCCCCGCCCACTGCTGCCACTTCTATTTTGGGCCACACTTCCAAACATGGGCACTTCCCGCTGGACACATGGACTTCTCCTGAGGATGGCTGGGGAGGCACCCAAAGGAGTGGCCTCAGAGAGGGTGAAGGGAAAGAATGCTCAGCCCTGGTGACTCAGCCACAAGCCCAGGGCAGCAGTTCCCCATCACATCTGTGTCTCCCTGTGAGCCAGGACACCCCCAGGCAGACCCTCCAGGAGCCGACACAAGAAGGGAGATTTTAGCCAATTCCTTGCCTCAGCATTAGGAACTGAGCATTTCTGAGCGTTTCACAATGGAAGCAAGCAGAAAATTTGGGTGTCGAACCTCCAAGGAAGGAAAATATCTCTGCTCCAACACAGAGAAAGAAACATTTGATGGGAGCAGAGATGGAGCAGCCAGAGAGGCCAGGCTGGCAGGCGACAGCAGTGTGCTGTGGCCATCTGGGAACCCCCTGCTCATGGCAGCCAGGGAGGAGATCCCTACAGCACAACATTTTTCTGCTTGGATGGCTCAGAGGCAGATGCCAGCACCTCCCTTCCCCCCATACCATGGCTCCAGCCTTAATATTCCTGTCCCTCCGTCTTGCCAGGGCCGTTCATTCCTGCAGCCATCACTGCCCCCCCACCAGAGTCCCTGCAGCTACCTCAGCATGCCTGGACTCACTGACCCTCCCTCCCTGGAGCAAGGCATCACTCCCTCCACCTCCAAGAAACACATCTGCACCTGGAGCACTGTTTCTCTCTGCTTCAAATGGGCCAAGCCATTAAAAGCCCACCTAACCTCCCTGGGGGAGCACAGTTGGAAAGTTTAGCCTCCCCTCTCCCCATGGCCCCTGCCACCCTGGGACAATGTCCCACCCATGCAGGGACACTGGCACATTGCTTGCTGTGCCACCCTTCCCAGCCTGGATCTCCTTCCCACGCACCTCTGCATGGCTGGGAAGTGTTGCATGGCCACACACATCCTCTGCTTGTCCTGTGGGCCCGAGGCTGGATCCAGGTGAGGCACCCAATGGTGGTATCTGGAAAAAGACAAAAGCTTTGAGCACAAACACCCTCGAGTCCTTCCCATGCTCAACCAACCAGCCCTGGCAGCACCAGCACATGGGGACAAATCTCTGGATGCAGCCAGTAGCCCATCTTGCCCCCATGCCTGAGCCTGTGCTGCCTCTGATCCCTGTGCCAAGCCATGGCATGGCTGCTGGAGGGAGGAACACCCGGAGATCTCCAGTGCTTAGCCCTGGAGCCAGGGAATGCAGCTCATGAGTTGCTCTCTGTGGCAGCCCCAGCCTGTGGGACTGGGACCAGTGCAAGGAGCCATGAGCGAGGGGGAGCAGCACTGCCAGTGCCAGGCTCGGCTGCCCGTGTGTCCTGGCAGGGCTGGAGGAGCTTCCTGGGATGCTGATGCAGCAGATCAGGACTAGCAGGAGGGGAGAGGAGAAGAACAACACAGCATGCTCAGATCGTTAATGCTTGCAGGGCCTGCTCTGCCAGCTGCCTTCACCATAATACCCCCTTGAAACCCTCCCATCCTCCTGCAATCCCGGAGATGGGGCTTCCCAGACCTCTCAGCCTTTCATCGGCTTTGGATGGCCCCGACCCCCGTGCAAAGCCTGCCTTCCCCTGCCCAAACGCTTCTCAGCTGAGCCTTTGCCTGCTGTGCCAGGAGGGCTGCCGTGGAGGAGGATCTGCGTGGGCAGGGAGCAGGGACATCGTGTCCATTGGCCTTGCAGGGAAATACCAGCACTGGGCTGGGAGCAGCCTCTGGGCTGGCTGGAAAAACAGTCCACAGGGACAAAGCCCCACCTCGAGTCTCACTGTGCCCACAGCCCCTGCCAGCCAGAGAGCAGGGGAGAGCCCTCCCTGCCTGGAGCATCCCAGCACCTCCAGGGAGCCTGCCCCGAATTTCAGAGCTCATCAGTCCTGCCATGGCCAGTGGGTGCTGCTGTCTCGGCTCCCACACGGCCACGGGCAAGAGTGTCCCAGACATGGGATGCTCTCGGAGGAGGGAAGCATCCTGCAGCCAAAAAAGGGAAGGGAAAGGCGTTAGGACAACACTGGGAGACTCGACAACCACAGAGGACACCATGGCACCACAGGCACTGCTCTTCTATTGAAAGCACGGCCCAGGGGGAATGCAGGAAGAGTGTTTCTAGTGGTGGGGAGTGAGGGAAGTGTGGATCAGGGGCAGATGGCAGCAGGAACTGCTGGAGGAGAAGGGACCTGAGTGCTCCACACAACAGCCCACAAGCCAACATCTCTCCACGGTGCACACCGACCACGAAAGCCTCCCTGTGGAAAACAGGGGGGAAAAAAAAGGGCGAGAAGCATCACTGCAGGGAGAGCGTGCACGTCCTTATCCGGGAGCATCTGGAGGAGACTTGACACGGCCGCCCCGTCCAGCTGCTGCGGCAAACAAAGACCTCATTGCGACGGGACGGTCCGGCGGCAGCTGCGCGGCCTCGGGGCTGGGAGCGCTCCCTGCCTGCTCCTGCCTGCGGCTGGAGGGACTCCCCAGCACACCCCGTGCCCGCCCGCTCTGAATCACACCTCTGCACACCTTGCCAGGGGCTCTGAAAAGCCCAGGGTTGAAATCCAGCAAGTCATCTACCTTAAGTAACAAGGCAGCGATCCATCTGCCTCGGCTTTTGGCAGCTCTTTGCTGCAGAGCAGAAGCATTTGTTGGATGACCACAAATGTGCTTTTGCCCTTTAGCTCATGGCCACCAGTGAGATGTCCACGGATGAAGCTGAGTCCCTCAGTGGGGCCTTTGGACCAAAGCAGAGGGAGGACAAAACCTTCAGTGACATTTTGGACACAGACAGCACCGACCATGGACAACCCTGAGTCTCCCAGGGGAAGATGGCTCACAGAGAGGAGTGTGGCATCACGTCCCCAAAATCCACCCTCATGTCTCTGCCACCACCAACCCCTCTCCCAGCCCTACAGGAGATGGAAGCTGAGCTCCCCATTGCAGCAGCATCTGGTTTTCAGCTCATTTGTGGCCATTTCCTCCTCACTTCCTCCATCCCTGGTGCAAACCCCTCTGAGCAACACGCTTTTCCCTTCTCAGACAGGACATGAGGAGGTCACGGGGCTGGTGTGTCCCTCTCCCTTTCCTTAGTCGAAGGGACAGCCCTGGCACCTATGGGCAGGTCAGGGACCAATAAGTGCCCTGCTCCAGCTTCAGGAAAAGGGAAGATCCGAGGCTGCAAAGCAAGAGAAAATTATCTTGGATTAAACTCCAGGCCCCTGTGTGTTGCCATTTATGGCTGCGCTTTCTGCTCCAAGCCTGATGCAAGACATTGCAAGAGAGAAAGAAAGAAAGCAGACAGGAGAGAGCGAGCCAGAAAGAGAAAAGCCAGGAGAGAAGGGGAAGAAAGAAGCCTTTAAAAGAAGACTAAATAATAATGTTGGGCAGAGTTTAGGAAAGCAGCTGCTATGTCGGCAGCTCCCCCTCACTGCACCACTGGGGCTCTCCAACCACCCGCTGGCCAGGGAAGCAGCTGCTACAGAAAAGAGCAGTTCTCCAGCCCTGGCAATGGTCCTGCCAGCTCCGGGGTGCCTGGCAGGGATGTGCCTCACATGGAGATGGCGCTTTGTGGGTCTGACCCCCCCCTGCAAAGTGTGGTAGCATCTGCTCCTGCCAGTTTCCCTGTCACTGCTACGGGCAAGGACAAGCCACAGAGTGGACAGAGCATTGCCAAAGCTCCAGGACCATCCAGCCCTCAGAGAGGGGTCAGGCAGTGCCAGATCTGAGGAGGAAAACCCTGGCATGTCCCACGGTGGGGTGAGGAGTCCCAGCTCAGCAGCACCCACCGCTGCAGGCACCATCACAGCCCGGATCACCCCCAGATGGCTCATCCACTGCTCTCCCCTTTTTGCTCTGGCCTCTGTCCAGCAAACACCACACACTTGGACATCCCTTGCTGCCCAGATGAGCTGCATGGCATTCTTGAGAGCAGGGGTAGGAAAAGCCAGCCCTCACTTGGAAGGCTGACCTGGCAGCTGTTCACATGGATGGGCACTTCAGAAGGCAAAGGGTCCTTGTGGCCTCTGCTCCAGCAGTGCCCTGGCTCTGAGCCTGCTCCCAGGGCTCTACCCAGCCCAGAAGGAACTGGGCAGCAGCCAGACCTTGTGTCTTTGCAGGGGACACAACACAGAGCCCCAGTGCCACCGTGACCCACAGCATGTCCCAGCACCAGCCCTGTGCTCCAGCCCCATGGCACAACACAGGCTCCCTGAGGGGTGACACGTCCTGTCTCACTTCCCAACTTCCAGCCACTGCAAGAGGTGATGCATTTGTCATTGGCACAAACTGCTCTGGATGAGAGCTGAGCACATCTGAGCGATCGGGGTCTGGCTGGGGAGGCTCACGTTCCCTGGCAGGGGCCTGTGCTGCTGCCAGGGCTGTGACAAAGGGTAGCACATCACTGTATCCCTTCCCAGTGCACTGTGGGATGGTGGAGCTCCTGCCCCAGCCCACTGACAGTCCAGACACAGCCTACACAGATGCCAATTAAAGCCAGACTTAATTAGACACTCTCTCCCCTCCGGCACAGGGAAGGAAGGCAGGAGGTATAAGAGGGGGAGCCGCTGACTTTTTAAATGTAAAGAGAGTTTCTACTGGGAGCTGGGTGGTTTGTTCTGCCTGGTGTGCCTAGAGGGCACTGGGAGCCCCCAGGAAGGCACAGATTGGGAGGGTGGGGAGCACAGGGGAAAGGCACTGGGAACCTGGCAGAAGAAACAGATGACACAGCCTTTGTGCCTTTGCTGTCCAGGTGACAGCCCTGCACAGCTGCCCCACTCAGGGTTTGCATCTCTCCTACTGTTACCCACTTGACCCTGCTCTGTTTGAAGCCCCAGTTAACCCTTGGCAAAGCAGCCAGGCTCCCGTGCCCAGCAGAGTCTGGCACCGCCTGCTCACCCTCCTCATCACCAGAACATTCCAGGCAGGATGGCATCCCAGCGGTGGCTCTGGACCACCCTGCCTTTTCCCTGCCACCTGCCCTTGCCAGGACAGAATTACTCATTAGAGAATTGAAGTTTCTGACCGTTTCTCACAAGGACCACGCTCTGCAGCTCCAGCGA
Source organism: Margarornis squamiger (assembly GCA_035222235.1). Classification (NCBI taxonomy): domain Eukaryota; kingdom Metazoa; phylum Chordata; class Aves; order Passeriformes; family Furnariidae; genus Margarornis; species Margarornis squamiger. Next base: position 7,537,975 of record JAWWTY010000038.1, read on the forward strand.
CGCTGCAGTTCCCACCCAACAGCTTTTCATTAGGGGATTGCTTTGACAGCACTGCCTCATCCGTTAACAAGCTGGGGATGGTGGATGAGAACGGACAATGACAGACTAATTAACTTTTTTCCAGTGATGGGAGCCAGCAGAGACAAGGGGAACCACTATCAGCAGTTAATGGAAACAAGGACTCCTTTCCCAGCTCTGCCACTGCTTCATTTTGTAGCCCTGGGCATGATGCTGCAATGGTTTGGTCACTACAGAGGGGCAGGGAAGCTTCAACCCACGCTGATTTCACAAGCCTTGCAGGAGATGGGATGTAGAAATACAATGGGAGCAGGAGGGAGGCTGTGCCACACAGCTGCCCCAATTTGCACTGGCAGGGAGAAGGGAAGGAAGGATGCAGAGGGGATGCACAGCTCCAGCCAGCCACTGAACACACCGAGGCTGCTCTCCCTGAGCAGGCTCATCCACCAGCATTTTGGTTGAGTGGTTAATGGCTGCGGTGAATCCGACCCAGCCTGGCACAGTACGTGCTGAGCAAACAGGAGGGAGAGAAAACAGGGAATTAAAATAAGGAAAGAAAGCTCTCTGAGTGCCGGGCACAGCTCTCTGCTTGCTGATGTACTGACAAGCCCTGAGCCTGCAGCAGCCCCAGCACTGCTGGGAGCCCACAGCCAGGTCTGGGAGCTTCGTCTGCTGAGTCACATCAGGGGACTGCAGCCCTCGGCCAAGCCAAGATGGGTTGGACAGGGCACAACTCCACCAGCAGCCATATGCAAAGCTCTCCCTGCTCTGCCCAGGGCCAGTCCCATCCCTGCCTGCAATACCTGCTGGGCTTAGACCTGAACAGTGCTGGAGGAGGATAAAGAAACTTTGAGGATGTTTGGAGGGAGCAAAAGCAGGGAACTCATGGAGACCCTGCAGAGCTGTGGATAGTCCCCTCCACTCTGCCTGCGGGACCAGTTTCTGGACCAGCAGCTGGGCACACACATGTGCAGTGCCTGCTGGCAGTGCACGTAGTCCCCCCACTGTGCCACCCAGTCCCACGGGACGGCCAGCCCGGCCCAGCCTGCACCCAGCAGTCCTGGCAGCCGCGGGATCATGCGCGGGCCAGCGCTCCCAAACACTTACTCAGCAGTGAGAAGCATCCCTCCCCCTTCCCACTGCTCCCTACCACCACCCAGACTGCATGCACAGTCCTTCCCAAAGGGATGATGCTCAGGCTCAGGGTGCCTTGTCCTGCCTTGCTCCTACAGTGAGGTAACCATTTCCCAGGAGGAAACATCTCATGACTATTCCAGGACCCTATTTGGCTCCAGTGCCCCCTTTGCTGTAGGAGGGGCTGAAGGCAGGGAGGAGACCCCAGTCCTCCAGAGCCCAGCCAGGCTTCTGGAGGACACAGGACTCCCTGTGCTTTGAGTAAGGACTCACTTCCAGACATGCTAAGCCCTGTTAACTGCACCTGTGCTGAGCAGGGATAAAGGAGCTGAGCCCTTCCCTGAAGGCAACAAGCAAAGCTGCAGTGCCTGTTGAAAGCAATCGGGACTGAAGGGCAGCCAGAGGGGAGGAAAACATTCCTAAGACCTGAGCTAGCAATCCAGCAGAGGAACCAGTAAGCTCTGGCAGCATTGGATATGGCCATCCATCCCTCTGGGTGCTGCACTGATCAGAGAGCAGCCCAAGCTGGGTGGCCAGCTTTGGGGCTGAGCTGGCCCAGCCAGATAATGGTGGCCCAGGAGCTCTCCAGAGACACAATAAATCACACAACAGAGAAACAGATGTGGCTTTCAGGACCCTGGGATGATGGAGTGGGCTGCTTGAGAGCTGTACCCATGGCTGAGGGGTGCCAGGAAGGGGAGAGGGAGAGCTCCGAGGCTCAGAAACCACCAGGGGAGGTGAGGAGGAGCACAGGGAGGCAGACACACGTCCTAAGCCTTAAGAGCCGGTCAGGGCTCCCCCCTGGGTGTTGCAGAGCATCACAGTACAGAGCGGGGTGTGCAGCCCCTGGGACCTGCCCAAGGCCATCCAATGAGTCAGTGGAGATGCTTTCCAAGGCGAGGGCTGTCTGCGCACTGCCCCGCAGCCTGGAGACAGTTGCTGAGCATTACAAATGCTGCTAATAATAGCCAGGAGGCTCCTGGGCCCCAGGGCTCCGCTCCCGGCATGAAACTTGCTGCCGGCACACGGATGAGGCATCGCTCCCGGATTCCTGAGCCACCCCGGTGCTCAATTCCCTCCACTGGGACAAGGGGCCACCGAGGCAGGATGTTCAGGTACCCTGCGGTGTCACCGAGTGCCACCCAAAGCTGAAGCAACCCCACCAAGATCAGAACAAGATCCTTCCATGGCCACTGGGTCGCCCTTTTATTTTTAAACAAGATCCGGTGCTGGAACAGGATTTACCGTGCGTTTATAGGCATCACTGCCCCCAGCAGCCCCCCCGGTTCAGGCAGGGGTCAGACCTTGGGGCCAGCATCCTGCTGGGGCTGGGAGGGAGCGGGGCGGTCCCTTCCCTGGGGCAGGCAAGGACAGCCAGGCAGGGACAGCGTCAGGAACCCGGCGCTGGCACCGGGACAGTGCCGTAACCCACAGAAAGGGGATGCAGACAGGGAGAACAAACACACGCACATTCCCCAGCACCTGGATAAGCTCTTGGGGGAAGGAAAAGACACCCAGGGGTTAGATGCGCACACAGGAGAGGCTCACACTGCCTCCCCTGGAATCTTCACCGCCTTGATTATTTTTAGGGGCATTCCTTGGAGGGTGGGGGTAGGAAGAAGCCAGAACCCACCCCTCCAAACCCCTGCCGTCCCCGGGGACAAGCGGCTTGTCCCCACCCGAAGACAATACCCGGGTTTTGCCGGGACTTCTCTTGTTTCAGGGGAAAACCCCTCCCGCGCTGCTCCGGAGGGACAGGGAAGGGACAGGGAGGGGACACGGCGGGGACCCCGGGGAGGGTCCGCGGGGAGCCGGCCTTACCTTGCTCTCCGCATCCTCTCGGTGGCCGGGCTGCCGGGGCTCTGGGGATGCCTGCCGGGGCTCTGGGGGTGCCGGGCGAGATTCTGGGGGTGCCGGGCGAGATTCTGGGGGTGCCGGACTAGGCTCCGGGGGTGCCGGCCGAGGGATGCTCTCGGCCGCCGCGGGGCTGGGCTCGGCCGCGGGGCCCGGCTCCGCCGCCGCCTCCCGCTGCTCGGCGACCGCCTCCTTCCCCTCCTCGCCAGCCCCGACCTCCTCCACCGGCACCCGGCTCCCCTCGCCCTCCGGCCCCTCGGCCGGAGCCGCTTCTCCCCCCGGGCCGCCCTGCCGGGCCGGCTCCGCCGCCCGCTCCCCGCCCGCTCCCCGCAGCCGCACGAACACGGAGGCGAGCACCAGCGCCAGGACGGTGAAAAGCAGCGGCACGGCCAGGTACAGGTCCACGGCCAGGTCCATCCTGCCCTGCCCTGCCCAGCCCAGCCGCCGGAGCCCTCCCGACCCGAGTGCGCGGCCGCGGGGGGAGCGCGGGCAGCGCTGGGCTGGCCGCGGGGCTGGGCCGGCTCTCGGACGGCTTTGCCCAGCGTCATCCGCCGGCCCTGCCCACCGCCCCGGCCCCCCCGGCCCCGCCGCACCCCGCCCGCACACAGCCCCGCTCCCCGCAACCCGCTCCCCGCCCGGGATGCGCTCCCGCGTCCCTCCGCACCCGGCCCTGGGGTTTGGGAAGGGGGCACCGGGAGAGGAAGGCTTGAAGGGCAAGCAGCCCGGCTCTGCCTGGTGTGAGTGCCCGGCTTGGGACAGGGGATCTTTCATTAGACACTGCCCTGTACCCACAAAGCCATTGCCAGACCGGTCGGCGGTCTCTTGTATCTTAGAATCATTCAGGTTGGAAGAGACCTCTAAAATTATCGTGTCCCGCCGTTAACCCAGCGCTGCCACCTTCACCAATAAACTATGTCCCCAAGTGCCACATCCACGCGGTTTTGAACACTTCCAGGGATGGTGACTCCCCGGGCAATCTATTTCAGTTCCTGATCCCCTTTCAGCGAGGAAATTGTTACTAATATCCAATCTAAACCTCGCCTGCCACAACTTGAGGGCATTCACTCCTGTTCTGCTCCTCATTAATGGATCCCATTCATAATCATTTGATTTGGGAAGGTGTCTGTCTCCTGGGATGCTCCCTGTGGGCAGGCAGATACCCACAGCTTGGTGAGCTTTGTGCAGGCTGGGGTGTCAGCTGGCCTCCAGGTAGTGTTTAATGGCCATTTGCACCTTGTTAGCCCTTGGCTGTGTAGTAGGGGGGGCTGGCAGGGCCAGGAAGGCTGTGCTGATTCCCCTGGGTGAGGAGCATCTGGCAGCACATCCATGCCAAGCTTTAGAGCATCACTAGACCTTCCCCAGGAACTGCAAGTGGGTCATCTGTGCCATAAACTGCTCCCACACCCACCAGGTAATTGGGTGCTGAGAGCAGCTGGGCTGCCAGAGCCTCCCCTGGGGCATCTTGCTGCTGGGGGGCAAGAAAAACAGGAGGCTCAAAAATCGGGATGTGCCCAAAACCTTCCATAAGCTGGCAAAGAGACTGGCCAAGGGGTTGTCAGGTCCTCCCAGAGTCTGCCACCAAGGATTTCCTGCCTCTTGAGACTGCTGGGAGGATTAGCCAACCTTTAACAAAGCAGGCTGAAATTAGAAGGCCTAAACTATTCCTGCCAAGGTAAAACCAGCATAGAGTTTTCTACCAGCTGCATGCAAGGGGAACGGACATGGGAATTCACCCCCAAAGTTTCCTCCAGGGAAAAGGATTTGGTGATCTTGCCAGAGGAGGAGTTTTTATTGACTGGCTAAAGACAAAACACCAACAAAGATGGGATTAAATCCCGGGGGTGGGAGGAAGGAAGTGAAGCCATGATCCTCACTGTGTTTGTCTTTATTGGTAATCCTATCAGGCAGGCAATCGTTTGCGTATGGATAATTGTATTCTTAGTAACAACCAACCATGGTACTTATCTACCCTTGTCCCACAGGGCTTTGCATTTCCTGGGTCCTGATCACCAGAGCTGCTCTACAGCTCAGCCAAAACACTCAGAGATCGGCAGCATCACAGCACTGTTTGGTTCAGCAGCTTTTTTAATGTGTATTTGGTTCCTCCTTCTCCCTACTTGTCCAAATCCCAGTAGCCATGAAGGCATCATCCCAAGTCCAGAGCATCACTTGCTTTCGGAGGCTTCCCCCGAGCCCTGGAAGTTTCTCATGGCCAGAGACAGAACCAGGGTGGGGAAACTCCAGGGACCAGATCCTTTCTCCTGTGTCCATGTGGACTGTCAGTCTTGGTCCCAAAGAGGAATTTTGGGTGACACTGACAGAAACTGGCTACCGTGAGCTGCTGGTAGGGTGACTTGGGCTGTTTTGGCCTTACACACCAATGCACACATTTCCAGCTGTCACAGTGCCCTCTTATTACTGTCAACATCCAGGACACCTCCTGCTCTTTCTCCCCGGCAGTATAAATTTTCCATGGCTCTTGGTTGGAAGTCTGTTGGAGGGTGTTTGCCCGCTCAGGAATGCAGCAGCATGTGGCTTGCATTAACCCAGCACGGAGCAAGGAGCACTTCAGCAAGCTCCCTCCCAAGCAGGATTTATCACTGCCTTAAAATAAGAGCAACTGGCCCCAACAGCTTTTCCTGAGGTCGGGATCCCTGACAGGGGAACCAGCAGGATCTTCAGAAATGTTCATTAGTGGCTTCTGGACCTGCAGTGATTCATTATCAAGTTGCTGGAACCTGCCACACTCACAAGAGCTGTGAGAACTGCGGGGTTTGGATATCTCTGAAAAACAACCCTCCTGGTCTTGAGAGCAGCAGCCAGGAGCAGCAAGGACACATCTGCCAGAACAGCTGCTCTAACAGAGCCAACATCACACAGTGACGAGGTGACAGGATCAGCAACATCCAGACCTGGAGTGAGAGTTTGACTCCCCTGCAGAATGTGACCTGATAGGGATGATTCCCCAGGCAGAACCCGGGCTCAGCAGGCCCCCTGTGTTGTGAACTTGTCCCCTCCATGGCTCTCCAGAGGGAATGGGATGGAGCAAACTTGGCCTGGTCTCTGGCCAAGGCTCCCACTGGGAGGCACAGAGAGTATCTGGAGGGTTCCCCTATCAACTTACAAGGCACGATTAATGCCTCCCGCACACTCCGGGAGAGGAGGGGATGGATTCACATTCCAGCTCAGCCAGGCAGGCTCCCAGCCAGGGATCTCTGTCCCGGTCCTGCCCGCCGGCTCTGGGAGAGACGAGCACGGAGTCTGCTGGCAAGGGGGGGCCTCGGGAGGGGCGATCCCTTGGACACAGCACTCCCACCCAGCCCCATCCCCATCCCAGGGTCGGGCTGAACCCGGAGCGGGGCAGCAGCATGAGCACGCTGCCCTCTCTTGGGAGGAGAACCGCCCTGCAGGACCCGCCGGGCCGGGGACAGTCCCCGAGAGCCTCAGGTGGACAGGGAATGGCCGGGAATGGTCCCGAGAGCCTCAGGTGGGCAGGGAATGGCCGGGAATGGTCCCTGAGAGCCCCGGCGAGGCAGGGAATGGCCGGGAATGGTCCCCGAGAGCCTCAGGTGGGCAGGGAATGGCCGGGAATGGTCCCCGAGAGCCTCAGGTGGGCAGGGAATGGCTGGGAATGGTCCCGAGAGCCCCGACCCCGCACAGAAGCGGCTTTGACAGGGCAGGCGGCTCCAGGCCACAGCGAGGGGAGCCAAGGGCTGGGAGCAGCTGAAGAGTTTTACCAACAAAGGGGGATTCAGAGGAGCTGCGGCCACAACTGCTCCGGGAAACAATCCCGGCAAATGCTGCGCTGCGAAGCTGCCTGCGGGTGGGACTGAGCTGGGCTGGCTCCCGCTGCTCCCGGGATCCGGGGACAACCTGAGAACAGCGGGGAGAGCCTCCGGAGGCACAGAAGAGACCTGACTCACCGCATTACACCTTCTCAGTCTCCGGCAGTCCGTGAGCTGCACAGGCACGCCCCGTTCCGAGGTGCTCTGCATCCCTCCCACCCAAAGCAAGGAGGTCACCGGGCTCCAATACCCCTCCCTCCACCCCAGCTGTAACCCAAGCACGGCTCTGCAAGACCCCGTGTGGTGAGGTGAGCAGATACATGTTATTTTCCTGTGTGGAAAGACATGATTCTGCATCCTCAGATCCTCCTAGAACCCATTTTCCCTCACATAAAGCTTGAGCTCAGACCAATCTTATAATTGGTCCAAACTCAGATTATTTCCACAAGCCTCGGTCATGCTCCCATCACTGATACCATTCTTTCCTTGCCAAGAACAGAGTCCTCTCTGTGCTGATGCCAGCAAGGAGAAGCTATCCCAGGAAATGCCCTTGTACTCACTGTTCTTCAGCTGGCACAGGCTTGGAGGTTGCTCACCTACACCTGGCTGTGTGCTGGCTCTGGGGCTGCAGGGCTGCTCAGGCTCAACCCACGAGTGGCACAGCTCAGCTCACCAGGAGCTCTGAGCCAGCACAGGCGTGGGGATGGCTCCCACCAAATGGAATGATCCTACCCAAGAGCTCTCCTGTCAGTGCTTGTTTCTAGTCTTTCCCCTAAGCTTCTGTCACTAACCCCTCTTCGCCCAGTACAGCTCTTCCATCATGTTCAAACTCATTTTCCAGTCTAATCCCTGAGCCAGGGCAGGCTCCAAGCTGTTGTTGAGGGTCTCCAAAGTTTTGAACCAGCGGAACAACTGGCCTTGCTCTCGACAGCAAGTAGATACAAACTGATATTCCTAAGAGTGAACCAAAAGCTCCTGGATACTGGAAGCCATTCCAGCCCCAGCTGCAGTGGGACAGCTGAGAAATGACACAGCCTTGGGTCTAAACAAGGCAGTGCTGCATCAGAAAAGCAATTCCGAAATTCTCCTCCAGCCTTTCCCTGTTAGCACAGCTGGGATGAAGCAGGACCAGCTGCTGCTGCTCCAGCTGCCCTGATCCTCCTCCTCCTCCTCCTCCTCCTCCTCCTCCTCCTCTTCCTCCAGGCAGGATGCAGATTTGCTGTCGTGGCAGCCCCCAGTTCCTTCCCCCAGATCCTTCTGTTCAACCAGAGGACACACGTGGTTACAGGCACCACAGGGAGGTGGGAGCCATCAGGTCTCAGACCAGGAGGGACATGGAATGATTATTTCCCTCTGAACACATTCCAAATCAGCTCTACCTGTCTCCATTCACACTTCTCCAGAGCCAGAGGAGGTCCAGGTCCACAGAGGAGCCTTTATGTGCCTTGAAGAAAAAAACATGCTGCAAATATTAGTTCAACCCCAGTCTTAAACATGCAGCTGCTGGTGCTGTGCCTGACACTCCAGTGGGAACACATTCCTGTCTGTGACTTGCTTTCCAAATGCCACAGAAGAAGCAGGAGTTGTTTGCTTCTGCATTGAACTGGAGGAAAGGAGCAAGAACTTTGGCAACCCAGCCCTGTCGGCTGCCCAGCAGTAACTAAAGTATCAGTATGTTGTCCTTTTTGTTGAAATGAGTTGCAACTGTCACAATAAGGAAGACTTGTAGATAAATCAAGAGGAATAAAAATAAATCAAGTCCTGATTGCAAGGCCACAGAGGCACTGAAGGAGGTACCAGCAGCACCTGCAAATTAGGAAGAACAGCAAAGCACTTCTCAGGACTGAAAAGTGGGAGAGATGGGTTATAAAAGCATTTCTACAATGACTTTACATAGCTTTCAGCCACCATAACTCACAGCATTTTCTGGAATTGGGGCTTGCCAAATGCCAAGCACGGACACGCCTGGAGCACCCACACGGAGAGCAGGGATTCCTTTGGTGACTGTGACTGCTGGGCTGCATCGAGCAGGGGAGGTGAGCAGGGAACGGGGAGAGAGCTGCTGAAGGGAGAAAAAAATTGGTTTTATAGGTGACAGTAAACAAGAAGAATGTTTCCAGCAGTGTTTGGGAACAGGAGGAAAGAGGTTTATATTATGTGGAAATGAGCGAACTGCCTTGTCTGCTGCCACAAAGCCATTTACTCTTTGAGGTGTTTCATTCTACAAATGCATTGCTATAAATATTTTAAAAGCCTCCAGGCTGCTGTCCCACGCTCTGTTCCAGTTTATTTACCTACAGTTACCAATTTCAACAAAGCTCACTAGCAAAATATACAAGTATTTCCCCTTCCCCAATCCGTGCTCCCACCACCTCACAGCCAGATCCGTTGAGGCAGCTCTGGCACACAAGGAGAACCCTTGGAGGAGGCTCTGCCCCAAACCCCCAGGTGTGGGGAGGAAGTCAGTCAGCTCTGCTTGGAGTCCAGCCCCTCCAGAGCCTCTCTGCACTGTGTGGCTTATCTAATCATAGAATGGTTTGGGTTGAAAGGGACTTGAAAGACCATCTCATTTCAACACCCTGCCATGGGGAGAGACATCTTCCACTATCTCATATTGCTCCAAGCCCCGTCCAACCTGGCCTTGGACACTTCCAGGGATCCAGGGGCATCCACAGCTTCTCTGGGCAACCTGTGCCAGGGCCTGCCCACCCTCACAGGAAGAATGTTTCCCCAATACCCAAACCAACCCTGCCCTCTGTCAGTTTGAAGCTGTTCCCCCTTGTCCTGTCACTCCAGAGGCCCTTGTAAAGTCTCTCTCCATCTTTCATGTAGGCTCCCTTCAGGTACTAGAAGGCTGCAATTAGGTCTGAAGGCTTCTCTTCTCCAGGCTGTCCAACCCCAATTCTCTCAGCCTGTCCTCATAAAAGTGCTCCACCTCTCTGATCAACTTGGTGGCCCTCCAAAAGCAGCACACGACAGCTGGAAGATGAATCCCTCTCTCACCAGTGTGAGGTGGCACCAGAAATACAACATAAGAACACCTTGTAATACAGACTGGGGAGGGCAGGGCAGGGCAAGAGCAGGTGGTGCAGTCTGGCAACAAACCTACCAACACAAACCTTCTCTCAAAGCCCCCACAGCTTCCAAACCACCCCCCAGCACAGACATGTAAATCCCAAAGCAAGTCCCCACAGCTGTTACCTGCACACATTCAGCACACTGAGAAACACACTTTGGGAAACAGAGGTGCACACCTGTAGGGTTTTTCAGATCATGGTATGGAAAGAAGTCACTAGTTAACAGAATAATGCAAAATAATTGATTTTATTTAAAATAAAAAGCAAAAACACAATCATCCAAACAAGACAAGTATCCCAGCTCTGCTGGATGGGTGATAAAAGCAGCTAAGGGCAGTGGCAGGGCTTAGAGCTGACAGTGGGACTGTCACATGAATGGGCAACCTTCCTTCCACCCCCTTTGTAAGGGGGATGCCAAAAACCTCTCATGACAATGAGCCCACACAGGCATTTCATATCGGATTCAGCCAACAGTCTTGCTTCCCACCCCACAATGGCTGGGAATTCAGGGAGGAGAAGGGTCAGGGTTAATTATGAAAGAGGTTGCTGTCTTTCTACTAAACATTTGGAGAGGTTTAATGTAACTGAGAAGACAAACTGGAGCCAGCACACATGAGCTGGGAAGGGGAGGAAGGGCTGCCAGAGCTTCCTCGGCATCACCTGCTCCCACACTTGTGCAGGAACAGGTGCCAGGGCTGGAGCCTCTTGTTCCCATCTGCGGTTCTGACGGAGTGTTTGGTTGTTTCCTCCTGAACTGTCACAGCTTGTGTTGGTCACCAGACCAGAAAGCACAGCCAGAGCTCCCAAATCCCTTCAGCTCTCCCAGAGCAGGCAGGATGACGATCAGTCCAAACCCAGCCCAAGGCTCTCAGCCCATCCCCAGGGGACAGGGCAGCCCCCAAAGCCCCAGGGGCTGAGGCAGAGCTGTGCTGCAGCTCTGGGGCTCAAGGAAACGAGGTGCCCACAGGGCCTGGGTGCTGGACCAGCTGCATCCAGGGGCTCTACAGGACACAGAAGCAGAGGAGTCGGAACAACAGGCATGGATGCCCCAAGAAGCACAAGCCTGGAGAAGTGAGAGCACAAACCCCCCTGTCCCCAGCCAGCCTCCCACAAGCACAGAGCTAGGCACAAAGGGAGCACAGGTTTTAACTCTGCTCCTCACTTATGCAGCCTGGAATGAGGGCCTAGGAAACACCAGCTCCCCCCATTCCTGTAAGGCCAGTGAGTCTGACTCCCTGATGAGAGAGAATTTAATCTAGTCCTATTTAAAAACAAATCCCGATCTAGCAGGACCTGCTGCTTAGAGCAGGCCATGAAACAGCAACAGTTCAACCCTGGTGAAAACAAAAAGCCTTGTTCTACTACAGTTTATGTACCACACAGCAATACTGGAAGGGCCACCACAGAACACCACGTGGCCAAGAGTGCTGAACGACATCCCCAATGTTTTCTGCTACAAAAAGCTACCACGAGGCTCGGAAGTCTCAGGTTGCTTGGGATGAACAGAACAGTTTTTGTGGGTGCATGACTTCAAAGCATCTTACACAGTAACTACAGTTCAGCCTCACAACACCCCTGTGAGGTAGGGATTTCCCTCACTTCTCAAAGACAGAATCTCACCAATCTGGCCGAGGCAAGACTGTAAGTGGAAGAACCAGAGATCCCAAAGTCCTGATTCCCAGGTAGCCTGAACAGATACTGTTCCACAGCAGGAAGTGCCCTGTGGAGCACTCGGGATAGTGTTGCTGGTATCACAGTGCCTGCAGTCCATTGCAAAAAGTCCCTTTTCTGCAAGGGATGTCAAACCAATACAGGCTTCATCTGAAATTGTTTTATTTCACACCATGGAAGAATGCTCTGCACTCTCATCTTCCCACTGTGCTTCCAGAGGCAGAGGTGTGGCTTTCCCAGCAGTGCTCTGGCTTTCACACATAAGATTTTAAGACTGCAAAACTGAATCACATATGCCAAACGCAATTGCATCTCACTGAGGTACTGCCCACCCACCAGAGGGCAGGGGACAGCTCTCCAAGGACTCCCCTCACCGTGACAGAGCTGATCCTTGTGAGCCTTTGCCTCTCCAGGCCCCACACTCTTCCAAAAGGCAGCAGCTGCAGCCTGCTCGGAGAAGACACACACAGATTGTGCAGGCTCCCAGGCTGTCCAGGCTCAGCCAGAAATGCTAGGAGTTTGAGAAGTTGTCCTTTTAAGTGAAGTAATCTTGTGGAAGAATGTGCACAGTCTACAGAGCAGTGCTCTCTTATGCCTGGTCATCACAGGAAATTTGGGAATCTGGACAGCTCAAGTATACAAAAAAACCTTCACTCTCCATTTCCCCACCACCACGCTGCTCCTACACAAACTGACTGGCACAGAAGAGTCAAAAACAGAGATCCTGACAAACATATTTAGGATTCCCTCGTACAACAGGATATGGCCTGTTTTCCAAGAAGGAAAGGAGTGTTTAAATAGGAAGAGACAAGGTTAAAAAAAAGCTCAAAAAACCCAGACAAGCAATGCTCCAGGTTCCATCAAACCCAACACGTAAGAAAGTCACAGTTGTGGCTGCCAATCTGCTCTTTAATCAGTGCCTGGGCATTACTGCATGTTTACAACACACACAGCACTTCTGTTGTCAAGTTTCCCAATAAAGTGAGATCCTATAACCACCTCCTAGGGGCTCAGGAGAGCAGTGCTGGAAGCAGCCCAACTCAGGCAGCTTCTGCCCGTGCTGTTCAGATATCCTTGCAGCACTCCTTGAGCCAGACAGACACACCTCTTCACTGACACCACCAGCACAAACCTCTGCTAAAAAACCAAACCAGCAGCTCCAACAGATCCCTTGGGGATGAGAGCTTTACCTGGTGTAATACAAATGCACCTACACAGACTTAAGCAACACATTGCATAAAACAACAATATGCCCCCCCCCCCAAGTCCTTTAAAATTGGCACTGCAAGTTTCAGAAACAACTGAACCCATTACCTCAAAGAAAAACCATTTAGGGATGTGAACTGCCCACAGCCCCAAAAATGCTTGGTATTTAAAGCCCAGGATCCTTCTGGACAAACTGTCCAGCCTCAGCTGGATAACCATGTTACGTGATGGGTGAGCAACTGGCTCATGGGTCAGGCACAAAGGGGTGGCTGGGGTGACATCAGGCTGGCATCAGTCACTGGTGGGGTTCCACAGGGCTCCATCCTCAGCCCAGTGTTCTTCAGAATCTTCATTAACAACCTGGACACAGGACTCAAAAGAATACCAAGCAAGTTTGCTGATGACACCAGATCTTGACAAATCAGAGGGCTGGGCAATCTCCAACCATATGAAGTTTAACAAGGAAAAGTGCCAGATCCTGCAACTGGGATGGAGCAACCCTGGCTGTCTGTAGAGACTGGGGAATGAGAGGCTGGAAAGAGTGACAGGAAAGGGCCCTGGAGGTCCTGGTGAACAGCAAGTTGGACATGAGCCAGCTGCGCCCTGGAGCCAGGAGGGACATCCCTGTCCTGGGGGGCATCAGGCTGAGCATCACCAGCTGGGTGAGGGAGGGGATTGTCCCACTCTGCTCTGCACTGGGACGGCCTCACCTGCAATATTGGGGAAGTTTTGGGCACCACAACATAAAAAAGACATTAAGCTGTTAGAGAGCATCCAAAGGAGGGCCATGAGGATGGGAAAAGGTCTGCAGGGGAAGCCTTATGAGGAGCAGCTGAGGTCACTTGGTTTGTTCAGCCTGGGGGAGACTGAGGGGAGACCTCAGTGGGGTCTTCAACATCCTCCTGAGGGGCAGCAGAGGGGCAGGTACCAATCTCTTCACTCTCATGACCAGTAACAGGACTCGAAGAAACAGCTGGAGCTGAGTCAGAGGAGGTTTAGGCTGGGTATCAGAAAGAGGTTTTTCACCCAGAGGGTGGTCGAGCACTGGAAAAGGCCCCCCAGGGAAGTGGTCACAGAACCAAGCCTGTCTGTGTTCAAGAAGCATTTGGACAATGCCTTCAGGCACATGGTGTGACCCTTGGGGGTGTCTGTGCAGGAGTTGGACTTGATGATCCTGATGGGTCCTTTCCAACTCAGCATAATCTATGATTCTGAGATCCACAGTCAGAAGCACCAGCCCCGACAGCAACATTCTGCTGCAGTAGGGTAAGAGCCAAAGATCCATTTTCCACAGCTCAGTTCTAGCAGAACCCAATTTCTTCCTTCTTCTTCCTGAAATTCTGGTGCAAGATCTGCCAGACGTTCCCACAGGCCAACAGGGCTGGTGTTCCTTTCCTCAAGTGTACAGGACAACATGTAAACATATGACAGTGTCAAAGCAAGGCAGGTTTTTATCTACCTGCTGGTTTTAAAAAGAGTTCTTTAAAAACTGACCATTGTCTTCCTTGCCAGTTATGTGACCCATTAAATACTTGGCATGTCCTTACCCACAGCTGGGTTATAGTGCACTCACCCGGGGCGCAGAGGGGACAAAGCATTGCACGAGGACGGAGTCGGGGCATTCCCCTACAAGCTATTCAGGAGCCAACCTTGGACAGCACATAACGAAGACAGATGTCTGGATCGAGGAAGAGTGACAAAAACGTAAGGACTGTGAGAAACAGAAGCAGAAGGGGGTAGAACAGAGCTGGCTGGCTGCTAACGGAGCTTCCATCGGGTGGTGTCACCTCTCAGGGGTAGCTGCGGCCTCCACAAGATTCCCTAATCCTGTCAAAAAAAGGTACAACTGCCTTTGAGCATTCCCCTCATAGCAGGGCACAAGACTGCAGCATGCAGATTAATTTCAGGCTTCTGTCTTCCTCCAGAATTGTACAAGCAGGGTAGGATTTCATGCTTGGAAGTGTTTCTATCAACTAATCCATCACACAGCTGGAACAGAATGCCCACCCACCCTCACAGAGTTTAACAATCAACATACAGGAGGAAGAACAGTGAAACCCAGAAAGTAAATGTTCTAGACAAGGTGCTAATTTTTAATATTTAAGGTATTCATTTCAAAATGTGAACTGCAAACAATTTAAAAATGCATGAGATTTTCAGAAGAACAGATCTGCATCTGTGATCTGCCTTTTTACAGGTTTTTTTCCCTAAACCAGGGTCTACATTAAGGTTTGTTCTCTCCTGCTGCTCATTCCCTGCCTAAAGTCACATTGCCTGCTGAAATGGGATTTGACAATGTCATAACAAACAAATTGTGAAAACCTCCAGGGCAAAACAGGCAGTCAGTACAGTTCTCCCCAACATTTAATGATGCTCTGTACTTGTAATTCAATTGTATTCAGTTATGAGCAACTCCTGAAAACGAGAGCAGTACAGGAGCACAGAGGTCTTCAGGCAATACCCTACACCAGGAATTCAGGCATAATGCTGGAAATGTGGAATTCCTCAGGTAAATTACTGCTGCACACCTTCTTTGGTGGGCCACACAGTAAGTCTCCAGAGCACTTGCACCCATGCCAAACCTGCAGCATCCAACAGCTCAGGAACTAGCCAGCACCCTAATGCAGGCAGGCAGCCAATCCAGCAAACAAGCCACAAGGAATTTGCTTAAGAATTTTGGCAAGCCTCTGCTATATGAGAAAAATGTTTCATTCAGCAGAGAATGTCTTAAGTTCCTCCCTGCAGTGTACCCCCAGATTCCCAGAGTCCCACTGTTTTTAACCTGGCAAGTGCAGAGAATTGCCTTCCTCAGCAGCTTTACCCTGAGCATATCTATTCTTGGTTCTGCAATATTACTGCTCCCTCCTTCCAGACTGACTGAAACTTGCACGTTATTTCTTTCTTTCTTTGTTTGTTTATTTGAAATATAAACACCAACATTTGGAATTTGGGGTGAGTTTTGCCTTTAACAGATAAAACAGTGGATCAAATAATCCAGGCAACAATCAGCAAAACCAAACAACTACCTGAAGCTTTTCTGTTTGAACAAGGAATTGAAACCTCAGTCCTGTCTGACCATTCCTCATCTTTAACTGCTCACTGTTCATTTGTGCTCTCTGAAGAGCAATTTAAAACATTTCAACTCTCAGACCATTAAACAGAAATAAAATCAAATCCTTTCCTCTATTAAAACAGACAACTAGGTACTGTTTATTAAATAAAACCCCCATTTTTTAAAAATATCAAGAATCTTAGTTTTCCATTTGGAGCAATTAAAATAACTCATGGAGGGAGGATATCACCACTGGCCAACTGCTTTTGTCCTGTAAGGAATCCCTTGCTCTCCATCCCTGTGTCCTGAGGAATCACCTATCTGAAGTCTGCCAGCTCTGCCTCGTATTGTCTTGGGCTTGTTTAAGAACAACAGATGCCATGGGGTCACCTGGAGGAGCTGCGCTCTTTGCTCACACAGTCGTCCTGGGACGTCGTGTCCCCGTTCCCCATCATGCTGCACGTCCTCCGCTTTTTCCTCCGGTGCATCATCCCCTCTGTCTCGGAGCCAGAGTCACACTGAAGGATCAAAAGATGAAATCAGAATTCAGAGGAACCTCATGAACTGTTTGTGCCATGGAATTCACCGTGCGAGCCTCCACAGCAACCCTGAATAATCCGTGTCCAAAGAATGTGCTACTTTAGGTCAGACACATGGAAGAAATTTCAAATTAAGCGCTTAAAAATCAGGAACAGGAACGTTCTTAGATTTCTAAAGCTGACTTGGGGCAAGACAATGAATGTGTTCCTTTCAGCTCCTGGAAGAATCTTATCTTCCAAGAGCAGACTCAGTGGCTTCTAAAGGATTCAGGTGCCTAGAAGAGTCCCCCGGCATTACTGATCAGTTTCGGATTTTGTTCCCCCTCCCCATTTTTAGAACATTCATTTTGCAGCCATTTTACACAAGCATAGCTTAGCTAAATGAGTGACTGATTCAGATATAATATAGACAGAGAGCAAACAAACCAAATTCATTTGACAATGCAGAGAGGTTTCAGCAAACAGAACCTTCTAAGATCACAGGCTCCTCCACCACGTAGATTTGTTTAGCTGCTTTCCATTAATTTCTTCCATAAGACATGAACATTAGGATTAAGACACATGATCAGGTATGGAAAAAACAATGTAATTGCAGAATATGGATCACTTACTGCAGTAAAAGGCATTACCTCTGAATCAGAGTCTGAGGAGCTGGAACTCGAGGAACTGGAAGAATCACTAGAACTGTCAGAAGCAATACCAGTAGATTCCTGCAGGTCAACTGAATCAGCCAAGGCTGCCAAGTCGGGATGTTCCTGCTTTAGGATCCTAAATACAGTTGAAATTTCAGGGTTAGCCTTTAAATTTTAACAGCTCTGTGTAAATTAATATTTTTAGGGTTTGTTTTATATAGAGAATATGAAAAGAAGGCTACTAAATCTCTTACCTGTACCATTTCCGTGACAGTTTGGGTCTCCCTCTTACTGTCTTGTGCCACACCACAGGGAAGTTGGTACAGCTGGCAAAGTTTTGTGTGATGGCAATAGTTGTGTCAAGATTGAGAACAACGTGCCACCAGCCACCTAAAACACAACACCAATGACCATTGGCAGAGAGCAAGCTCAAAAACAGCCAAGAACACTCTTCCCACAGCACAAGTGGAAACTGGACATCATCTCCCAAACCCAGGCAAGTTTGCCAGCATGTCATCTTTCCTCAGGGTAATTTCAGCTTTTGCTCCAGTGCTTGACAGGTTCTTGTTACAGAAGGCTGCTTCACACTGACCAAATTACCCAGCTCACAAAAAGATCTGACTTGACAACGCCACACTGGCTACTGATGGTTTATTTAACAGCAAGAGCCATTGTAACCCAGACAGCACAGAGGCCTTTCTGTCCAGCTGGAGAGCACTTTCCACGCTGATTTTGTAAGGTTCTTATAACTACAGACTAACCTTTCATTTAAAAATAGATGCAAAAATCATTTCCCCACACAGGATAAAAATAGACGATGAAGTTCTTACAACCCACTTACAACCTCATAAAAAGACTAAGGAAACAGTTTAATGGAACTCGACAGCTACAAACTCTTAACAGAAGGTACACTGAGGAGTCACTAATAAGTGCCAAGACAATCACAAAGCACTCTTCACACATGAAGTCAGCTGTATGTTAGAGAAGAACAACGTGGACAGAAGTTTAGGGCTGTGCTGCACTAAAATGATGCAAGATTCAGAGGTTAGAATTTGGCACTGAACTCACATGTTCATCCACCACCACCTCACCCCCCAGTTACAATGTGCAGCCACTCAAAGAGAAGGGCATCTTCAGCAGAGCTTTCTTTAGCTTTTCATTTCAAATGCAAGATGAAACATAACCACAGAGAAGTGGGTGGAAAGTGTCAGTGCCTTTAAGTAGTTCACTTCCCACAGCTAAAAAAAATTCATATGCAGTCAAACTATCCAGGCCACAAAATTCAGTCATGAATTTGCTACAGTATGTATAAACTCAAACATTTTTGTCTAAGAGTTATTAGTACTCAAACACCTCCTGTTTTATGCCATTATTTTATGCCCAGACAGTTTCCTATTACTGCAGTTTAGTCCAGGATCATGTTCCTGTGATGCTGCAACTCAAATCCCATTTGTTTTGTCATCTGTACTACATGCAATCCCACACCACAGGCCATACATGTTTTGGGACATTCAGAAAACAACTGGATAGTCTCAAAACAAGCCTTGCACTATATATCCCTTTTGAAAGAGCTCAGGAGAGTTTCTTTTGTAAGAGATGGGCCATGTAAGAAAGTTGAAGTATTCTCTTCACCTCTATAACACACAAGTATTAAAAATATGCTTTTCTCTCCCAGATTTCCTTGCTGGAGAGATTTGTACGTACCTGGCACAAAGACTGTCTCGCCTGGTTTCTGTAAGACTTCCAGGGGTTTGAATTCAGGGGGCCAGGTGGGAAGCTGGGTCCGAGGGTAGATGACATTGAACCAAGTGATAGCCTCATCCTGCTGGTTCCCTCCCTCTTCTCGAGTCACTTTGATCAGCTCTCTGGGAGTGCTGGTTGGGAACAGGCACCAGCGCTTGTGGCCTTGGACTAAGGCATTCCACGCACTAGTTCCCAAGGGATCAATGTGAATTCCTGTTCCAGATCGAGGTGGGCCCATCACAAACCATCTGCATGGGGGGCAAAAAAAGGCTTTTAGTCATAGAGCAGACAAGTAGCTCTCGTTTTTCGTGTTAGACAGAGAATCTCATTGCACATTCAGTTAAGAGATCAAAGTAGTTACAATTCTTTCACTTACGTTCTTGATTTTGTTAAATTCACACGACAGCAAAAAGATAGAACAGGAGTTTAACCTAAAACCCAACATGAATAATTGTGGGACAAGAAAGTGAAGATAACTTTCTATATTTCATAGCTGTATTTTTGTTTTAAACAGTTCTTCAGTAAAATACACGGTGATTTCAAGGTTTATGAACACAATGAAGTCACAAACAGCCTGTGTTAGGATTATTAGGCAGGGGGACTCTCCTACAGTTTTCTAAAATTCACTGCTCAAACAGATCCAGAGCTGCAGAACAATGAGGAACAAACAAAAGGCAATACAAGGAACAGAGCAAGTTATGCAACTCTGGCCTCTCTCTAAGCCTTCTGCTCACAACAGGCTTTTCATTCCAACATTGAACTACATGGAGTTTGTTCTCCGGTGACCCTTCAGGATTTGAGGTGTGCATCCCAATTCCCCAACTTTAAAGTTTATTTCTCCCAACAGAGAACTTTAGGTGCTCTATGTGTTTGACTGCAGCAGCACCTTCAACTGCTCATTTCCCCCGTAACAGAGCAGCAAGACCTACTCCAGAAAAAGCAATGTGAAGTGACTTAATACCAGGCATTGAGAGGAAAAAATTACACTAGTTGCTTTATTGGCAGTAAAGAGTACAGAAATTAAGGCACCAACAGGATCCCTCCATGGTGTGGCTGACAGGCAGGTGATGGCCAGTAAGAAGAGTGCATAGGTTCAGAAAATACTGGAATTCAGCAAGTTCTCCATCTCCCCTTTCCAGTGCAGGTGTAAATCAAGCTGCTTTTCAAGTATCATTTCCCAGCACCATTCCCTGTCACATTTTCAATTATGCTTTAAAAGTGCTGGATACTTTCTCTCCATTTCTGTACCTAGATGAACCCTCTAATTCCAGGAGGCATCAGTGTGCTCTCATGCACCACTCAGCTCTCAAAAAAACCCAGTAACAGCCTGAAACAAACCCACATTTTCCTGATCAAAGTACAAGAATGGTGGATACCAAGATCACAAAATGCTCAGCGTGTGCCTGTAGGTGGGCAGGGTGTGGGGAGAGAGACACCAATATAAATGAGTCACAAGCAGATTATCTTATGATTCCCAGTTCTCTAAGTGAATTCAGTTTCTACTAGAGACTACACCTGGTGTGCTTTTGTGTTCAATCACAGCATTGTATGTTCTTGGAAGAGAATTATAAAAAGCAGCTGCTACAACACTGTAAAAACTCCCACTTCAGTGATCTTAAATGGAATTAAGTTCCTGCTTCACTCTTGCAAAAGCACAACTGGTCTACAGATGTGAGAGAGTGCAGAGGAAAGTACCATTATTCATTACTTGTTCCATTTTATTTAAACAAACCACATCATATCCTCATGTCACTCAAAGGGCAAAAAGCATTGTCCGACAATTATAATGTTGCTGTAAAGACTTTAATTACTTGGGAGGGTTCAGCTCAGGCTCATATTGCTATGAAATGTTGTATTAACATAGAAATGGCTTTTGTATCTAACAGCCAAATACAGGGTTGTTGATTTGAATTCATGAACGAAGTGTCATTTCAATCCTTTTCCAATCTGAAGCAACAATAGAGTTGAAAAGACTATATAGATGTAAAATATTGTTCTCTCAGAATTATCTGAAGGAGAGCTAAGAACTAGTCTCTACATTAGATCCTAATCTAGTTTAAGTTCTTTACCTTAAAAGGACTGACTCGTAATTAAACAAAATTTCACCCTGTAACATAAGCCACTGAGGCAAAACCCAGGAACCAGTCCTGAGGTACTTAAAATTTGAAAGCCAGAAGACACACAGAGCAAGAAATTATTCTTCATCTCTTTCAGTAACTATGTAATTTCAAAAAAATCTAAGAAGTGATGTAAACTGATTTAACAAGAAAATAAACCACCATAAACTTGCAGCAGCAGTGGAGGCAGGAGGAGAATTTGTTACACAGAAATCTACCCTCCTCTTTCTCTGGATTACAGATGTACCCCCATTTCAAGAGACAACATAAAGCTGTCCTTTGTGGTTTTGATCTGAGACAACCACAACTATTTAGGAATAGCCAATGAGGTGGAAAATACCCACTTTGTCTTGCTGTCACTGCACTGTACCTGTAAGGTGGCCGCCGTTTCTCCCCTGCGTACTGAAAGAGATCATCAGTGAAGAATTTGGGTACTTTGTAGTCCTCCAGGAGTTTCCTGCGCTTGGGGTGCTCCCCATAACTGCTGTCAAAGATGTACAGAGGGCTGTCATCCCGTGTGGTTTCCATGTACTCTATGTAGTACTTCATCTTCATCTTCACAGAGTACCCGTCATTGTCCTCCCCACATTTGAACTTCTGGTTCCTGTACTTGCGCTTCAGCCGCTCCAGCGTCCACTTCTCCTGGGCAGACCAGCCCACCTGGGCATTCAGCAACACCACGGGCTTGTAAGGCTTTTCATAACGCTCAACAAACTCCTCCACCGTCAGCTGGAGCGCATCAGCCCTCTCCACGTTATCCTGCGAAACCAGGGAAGGAGAGCAGAGCAGGTATTAGGGCAGGCTGACGTCCTAGGACCGGGCTTTCCTGTGGGGGAGCTTCACACGCACATCCTCTGCTCGGCACACCGCGAGGGGACCGAGCTGCCGACGTGTTATTTTAAGCTCCCGGAGACTGTAGCCCTATTTCTCCTGGCCCGCTCCCCACACACATCAGTGACACGGGCAGCCTGAATCCTCTGGCACCGCTCCGCACCGAGGCCACGCTGCCCTTTCAGCTGACACATCCCCTGCCGCATTCCACCCCCTGGGGACACCGGGAAGGGCTCCTGGAATTACGTGCCCGTCCCATCCACCCCAGCCCTGCGGGCCCGGACCTCTCGCCACGTGGAGGGAGCAAAGAACGTGGGTGCTGCTCGTCCTCCGCCTCCAGGAGTCTCTCTGGGAGGGGAGCCCCGCCAGCTCTGAGGCAGCCCCGGCCCCAAGAAAGGGCCCCTTCCCACCACACCTTGCCCAGTTCCCCCTTCGGCCATCCCGAATCCCTTCAGTCCCCCATTTACACGCCCTTCCCCTCTGACCCCCGTTCCCCTCAAGCCTCCCCAGTCCCCCCGTCCGGTTATTCTCCTCCCCATTTCCTCAGTGCCTCCCTATTCCCCTCAGGGCTCCCAGTCCTTCTCTGGTCTGTCCCCCCAGTCCCCTCAGGGCTCCCCAATCCCTCACTGATGTGTCCCCCCATTCCTTTCAGGGCTCCCCAGTCCCTCACTGGTGTGCCCCCAATCCCTCACTGGTGTGTCCCCCCATTCCCCTCACGGCTCCCCAGCCCCTCACTGGTGTGCCCCCAATCCCTCACTGGTGTGTCCCCCCATTCCCCTCAGGGCTCCCCAGCCCCTCACTGGTGTGTCCCCCCATTTCCTTCAGGGCTCCCCAATCCCTCACTAGTGTGCCCCCAATCCCTCACTGGTGTGTCTCCCCAATCCCTCACTGGTGTGTGTCCCCCCAGTCCCCTCAGGACTCCCAATCCCTCACTGGTGTGTCCCCCCAGTCCCCTCAGGACTCCCAATCCCTCACTGGTGTCCCCCCCCCCCCCCAACCTCCTAAGGTCCCCTCCGTTCCCCTCGGGCCTCCCCCCCCCTCCCCTCAGTTCCCTCTCAGTCACTCCCCGTCCCCCCCATCCCACTCTCCCTCCCTCGGTCTCCCCTCACCCCACACCTTGCAGGCGGCGGGGCTCAACGGGAACGTCTCGCAGTAGTTGTGGCGGGTCCAGTCCAGCGAGTCCTTCAGCTCCGGTCGGGCGCTGCGCTTCGCCTCGCGGATCCGCTTCTTGCTCTTGTGGTTCATGGCGGCGGCGCTGGGGGCCGTCACCTCCCGCCGGCCCCAATCCCAACCCTAACCCCGATCCCGATCCCGATCCCGGCCCCGCTCCGGCCGCACCTTCCAGAAATTTCACCCCGTGCCGCCGCTGTCGCCGCGGCCCCGCCCCCACCGCGCTCCCATTGGCTGGCCGTGCGGCCGCTTCCGCCGCGCCCGGGCGCTGATTGGCCGAGCTGCGGGAAGCGGCGCCCCCGCGCCGCCATGTTGAGGAAGGGCAGCGCGGGCGGCGCGGACGCAGCGCGGGTACCGGACACCCTTGGCCGCGCCGCCCCGGGACCGCCGCCAGGACCGCCCGCCGCCGCTGCTTCCTCTCCGCAGCTCCCTTTCCCGCTCTGCGCTTGCTGCTCCCCTGACAGCAGCATCACCCGGCTTCCCCCGCTCTATCGGCCGCGGGCCGCGGAGGAGCCCACAGCGCCCTGCCGGGGCGGCTGCGCGGGCGGGAGCGGCCCAGTGTGCCCGGTGTGCGCGGGACAGGCCGCGGCGGGAGGCAGGCGCCGCCATCGGCGCCCGCGGCGGCGGCGCTCCGCGTGACGTCATAGCCGGGGGAGGTGCCGATTGGCCGGCGCGGCCCGGGCGCCAATACGTGTCGGGCCGTCATTGGCTCATGGCGGAGCCGCGGCGGCGCGCGCGCCGGTACCGCTTCCGGGAGGGCCCGGCGGCGCTGGCCGTGCGCGTGCCCGAGGTACCGGGAACACCAGGGATACCGGGAACACCGGGAATACTGGGGATAGCGGGGACACTGAGAATACTGGGCACACTGGGAATATCGAGGACACCCGGCACAGGCACCGGGGATAGCGGGAATACCGGGCACACCGGGGATACCCGGCACAGACAGCGGGGATAGCGGGAATACCGGGAACACTGGGGATAGCGGGGTTACCGGGCACAGACACCGGACACACCAGGGATAGCGGGCACACCGGGGACACCCGGCACAGACACCGGTGATAGCGGGGACACCGGGAATACCGGGCACACTGGGAATATCGGGGACACCCGGCACAGACACCGGGGATAGCGGGAATACCGGACACTCCCAGCCCATGGCCGCACCCCCGTGTTGCAGGTGCCGGACCCGCAGTACGGGCTGTACGCGTGGCCGTGTGCCGTGGTGCTGGCGCAGTACGTGTGGGCGCACCGGCGGAGCCTGCCCGGCCGGCGGGTACTCGAGGTACGGCCCTGCCCGCCCCCCCGGACCCCCCAACTCGCCGGTGCCCGCGGGCCCGGCCCCACGGCGTGCTGTGGTTGCAGATCGGAGCCGGTGTGAGCCTCCCCGGCGTGGTGGCCGCCCGGTGCGGCGCGCAGGTGACCCTGTCGGACAGCGAGGAGCTGCCCCGCTGCCTGCAGAGCTGCCGCCGCAGCTGCGTCCTGAACCGCCTGCCACACGTGCCCGTGCTCGGGCTCACCTGGGGCCGCGTGTCGCCAGAGCTGCTCTCTCTCGCTCCCGTGGACATTATCTTAGGCTCAGATGTCTTTTTTGACCCCAAAGGTACGTTAATGCTCTCAGAGATCTTTGGTGACACTGTGCTACTGACCTTGTTACTGTGGGACAATTCTAGTTGTGAGCTGCCAGAAATACAGCTGAGGGCGGGAGAACAGAAAATGGAGCACTTCAGACCACAGTTCTCAGTTCTGTCATACAGATGTAATTTGTCTGTATTGGTTTTTAATTACTATTTCATAGAACCAGGCAGATTTCTCTATACCTGGAATCCAGAGACTAACCCAGACTGCTCTGTCTCCCCAAACTGCACAGACTTTGAAGATATTTTAACTACAATTTACTTCCTGCTGGAGAAGAATCCACATGCTCAATTCTGGACTACTTATCAAGTCCGAAGGTAAACTTTTTTTGCATATCTAAGACTCAAATCTTAACTCCTGTCTCAGCTCTGAAAGAGTGTTAATGTCTCAGAGACACCACTGCTCTGACTCAGAAAAGTTCTCCTTATTGTGAATCAGACTGCTATATTAGCCCAGTAAATCCTGGGGGTAGCAGCCAAACCTGAAAATAATCCAAGAACCACCAATCTGCTGTTGCCTAGAAAACTGTTACAAACCCAGCTGTATCACACAGCCCAGCCCATTAGTTGCTGCAGCAGTTGTAACCTCGGGTTACATTTTCACACTCTGCTTTTTCCTCCCCTCAGTGCTGACTGGTCTATCGAGGCTCTGCTCTGCAAGTGGAACCTGAAGAACACCCATGTTCCCCTACACTCCTTTGGTGCAGACAAGGAACACTTGGCCAGCTCATCTCTCCCAGGAAGGCACACAATCGAAATGATGATCATCTCACTAGCACAGTCAGATGGCACTTCAGTTTATTCCACTTTAGGTTCCAGTACAAGGTGACACTCAGCTGTTGGCTGTAGCACAGATCTGTAGAGAACAGTCCTGTTTACAGCAAACCTTGTGTGTATTTTTGGGAAGCAGTAATTCTTAAAACATGCATTGTAAAAATAAAGCTGTTTGGTTTTTCCAGCTATGGCTTTTGAGAAATTTGTGCTCCTCCCCAAAGGCTGTGAAATACTTCAGACTCAATTCCATAGTGTAAGCCACTACACAACACAGCTTAACCTGAAAAATCCACAAGATCCAGCCTAAATCCAAAACTTCAGCAATGAAAAGGTAACTGCACTCTTTCAGAATAAAAAACAGCCCTGTAAGATCAGTTTCCCAGGACTAGGAATCCTTCCCAAAGATCCATATACAAAAAAGAGCCCCTTTGTTTGTAAATAAGTGCATGTAGACTGTGCTAACCTGGAACATACAAACTCCTCAGTTTGTAGAAAAGTACTTTTAATCCTCAACAAAGCCACACTGCCAGTGTTCAGATGTTTCCATTCCCATTTAACATACATGCATAAAATTAACAAGGCATTACAATAACCCTGGACACAGGATGGTTGAAGTTACAATTCATTTGGTACCAAATCAAGAAAAATCACCACCGTAGATCAGCCCCTGTCAAGCAGCAGCCTGGGCAAGCACACAGCAATGCAATTAGTACTGCTCAGTGTGGGTCTTCCACAACACCCCAGGACCTGGCTGGTTCAGTGTTCACAGCCTGGTGTGCAACACTTGCCACACAGCGCTGGGTTAGTCACAATACTAATGAAGTCTGCCCATAGTAATTTAAAAGCAACCCCAGTGGATAAAATTTATAAGCAGTAGAATGCATTCGGTTACTATATAGAAGTTAAACATTGACAGTATAATTGCAGAAATCTTTTCAAGCTAAAAATAAGCTGACCCAAGACATTAAGTTGAGAAAAGTTAACACAGAAAAATGTTTAATATTAACTACAGAGACAGTGGGTATAGTACAGAATGTCTTAAGCAAAAGATACACCAATCAGTACTTACAAAGGAATGAACCATTTTTTTTTCTTAACATTACATTTCTCATATGTAAGTTCATATATGCAGGTTGGTAAGTTTGACCATTCTGGAAATAATAAGGTGTGTATATCATCAGCTAGATGTGCTCACTGTATGCTCCATATTTTTTACGCAAGGCCCGGGTGACTGGAAGTGCAGTTGTCAGGCATTTTAATTAACTGGACAGCCATTTGTTTCTGCACGACAAGGCATCGTTACACAGGAGCAATCAGGAGACAACAGGAAACAGCCAAGCACTCTGCACTGCAACACGCCACCTTAACAGCTAACCAGCATTACTCAACTGCTACACAACTGCGCCTAGTGCACAAAAATACATAAGAGAAGAGATTAGAATTGAGTCTGATAAAACAATCCTTTCAAATATCAACTGTCACCTGAAAAGATTTCTACCAATTTGAAGATACTATTTTAATGCAAAGTTGGTTTGGGTTTTTTTTTCCTTAAAAAAGCATTTACAGTAAGTTTCGAATTGAAGTTTTGTAGAATTTTATTTAAGGAATGAAAACAAAATTGAGAATACTTTCTGACAGTTAGCTACTCAGCATATAATGGCTGCATGATTCCTCAGTATGAAACTGGAGGCAGCAAGTTACCATCAGTTTTAATTTCCAATAGAAGTCAGCACTATATAAACAAAAATGAAGTTTTACCTCAAATATCCAAGCCAATAATGAAATCGGTAGTCGTTCACTTCACTAAATTACAAGAAATTTGAATAACAGCAACAAAATGGCACATAAAAATGTAAAATCTGCCACTTGAGGCGCAACTTAAACAAGTAAAAAGTTAGACAAAATGTTACAAAATAACCTTTTCAACAGCTGGTTGCTCGGCCAGGGTCTCTCCAATGGGCTGAAGACTCAAGCGATCTTTTCCCCCCAAAGGCGTCCTTTATGTGTGGGTTCTCATTTAGCTGAAGCATCTAGGTTTGAAGAAAAAAAAGTTCAGCCAGGTTTCTACCTTGTCTCTTTTGGCTGTGGATGACTTCAGGGATACTTCTAGTTGTGTTTCAACTGGCTTGGACTAATTTAATTAAGCTTTAGGAATTTCCACAGTGTTCCACCTCCCCCCTTGTGTTGCTTTACTTCAGAGGCCAAATGTAAGGTTCTGTCAAAATATTTAGTTACAAAGCAGAATAAGCATCAGGCTGTAGATCAAGCCACCATTAACTTCAATTCAGCCTGTTCAACAATCGATTATTAAAAGTTAGATAAAAGTTATAAAACTAATACTCCATAAAGACTTAACTAAACTCTAATTAGCATTCAAAACAGAAAACGTGACTAATTTTGCTACAGTTATCTAACTCCAGAGCTAGCTTAGGCCCTTTCCTTTTAAAAAACAGGACCAAACAGTTTGAAGGGTTAAAGACACACTATCCTTTCCCCACCCGGTGTATCCTTAGATGCCTCTTCAAGATGTCGACTTGAGGAAAAACTAGTTTCTGTGGTTTTCTCGTTGCAAGGAATTTGCCCCTTTTCTAGGACACTTATTACCTCCAGTCAGTACAACGGCCACTGAACCGATCTTCCGTTCTAAAAGGATAGTGTATCTTTAACAGTGTAAGACAAACCTGCTCCAACACACGCCCACAGAAACTGGTCCCTGGAGGATCAGCCAAATCAGTTAAAATCTGCAATACTGGCCAATATTCTTTTAGCAAACAGGAGACCGCAGCTTTAAAGGGGAAAATGCAGATGTTGGATAAATACAGTAAGAAATAGTCATTTTCATCATAGGTTGCGTCTCATACAATATTTTAATAAAACCAAGGCATTAATCTTGCAATAAAACATTTTCTCTGTAAAAAAAAAATTTCCGTAAAAAACCCTTCAGTAATAATTTCCCTAAACCAATAACCAAAAAGCACTGCTCAAGAAAAAAAAAAAGAAACAGAACACCAAAACCAACAACTAACAGTGTGCCCCATTAGGATTCACTTGGTTCAGGCTATTAATGCTCTAAGAACTACCCAACACCCCACCTAAGTGCTCTAATAAAATAACATGCAACATGTGCTGATCCCGAGGTACATTACCGTGTTCCTAGGAGGACACAGCTCCTTCTTCTTCCGGAGACTTGGGAGGGCTCTTAGACCTGGATCTAGAGTTGGATTCCCTCTTTGAAGCAGGGGGAGGGCTTCTGGATCTGGACCGGGATCTTGACCTGGACCGGGATCTGGAGACAGACGAGGACTTTGACTTGGATCTTCTGGCAGACCTGGACTTGGAGGTGGAGCGAGACCGAGAGCGTGTGCGAGACCGGGATTTGGACCGGCTGTAGCGGGACCGACTGCGGGATCTAGAGCGGCTCCTGCTTCTAGATCGGCTGCGACGGCGTCTTCTAGGGCTAAAACATAGCAGGAAGGGAGGGGAAAGAAATAAAAAAAGAAAAAAGGCGC
Organism: Margarornis squamiger; assembly: GCA_035222235.1. Classification (NCBI taxonomy): domain Eukaryota; kingdom Metazoa; phylum Chordata; class Aves; order Passeriformes; family Furnariidae; genus Margarornis; species Margarornis squamiger. Next base: position 7,566,721 of record JAWWTY010000038.1, read on the forward strand.
GTTAGAAGTTGCTGGCGGGCGGCGCAGATTGCAGCGAGCGCCGTGGGACAGGGAGGGCGGGACAGGACGCACGTGGGCAAGAAAACCACTGTTCCGAGGGCGCCATTGTTCACAGCGAGTGGCCGGGGGCTAAACCTACTAAAGGGCAAACCCCTTCCACTTCCGAGGCAACCACCCGTGCCTTCGCTACTAAACCCCTACTTCCCGCACCCAACCCCGCCGCGAAACTCACGGGGAAAAGGATACAGACTCGGTCAGGTCGGAAGGGACCACAGTGGGTCACCCTGCTTAAGCAGGGTCATCCCAGAGCACACAGGAGGGGATTTTGTCCTGCGCTCATCTCCCTGAGTATCTCCAAAGAGGGAGACTCCACCACCTCTCCGGGCCAAACTGCGCTGCACAGGCAGGGGGGAAGCCAAGCTCCGTCCTGCCAGTTTATTGCCACGAAGTCCGCGCTCACCTGCGGCTGCGGCGGCCGTATCCGCTGCTGCTGTAGCGGCGGGGCGGCGGCCCCCGGCGGCTGTGGTGCGAGTCGGGCGGGCGGCCGTAGCGGGCCATCTGCACGCGGAGCTCCCGGCCGTCCAGCACCGCCCCGTCCATCGCGTCCATCGCGTCCTCCGCGTCCCGCTTGTCGTGGAAGCGCACGAAGGCGAAGCCGCGGCTCTCCTTGGTGTAGCGGTCCCGCGGGATGTACACGTCGCCCACCCGGCCGTACTTCTCGAAGACCCGCCGGAGGGTGTCCGGGGAGGTGCGGTAGGTCAGGTTGTCCACCTTGAGGGAAGTCATGCCCTCCACGTCGGGAGGCGGCCGGCCGTAACTCATGGCGGGCGGGAGCCCCTGAGGGGCGGCGGCGGCCGGCGAGAATAAACCTGAGGGGACGATGGGGGGTCAGCGCGGCCCTGCGGGCGGCGCGGCAGAACCCCACAAAAAAACTGGGAAAACTGCGCCGCACAGGGAAAGCGGAGGGGCCCGCAGGGAGAGACACCCACCTCAGGGTCCGAGGGGCGGCCCGAGGCCGGAGCGAAGCGCCAGGAGCGGCCGCCCCGTCCTGTCCCGTCCCGCCGCGGCGAGGAAATGAGGGGGATCCGCCCGCGCGCGCGGCTTAACGCCACAAAATGGCCGGCGGCGCCCCGGAAGGGATCGCTTTGTTGGCGGCACCGCCCCAAACGCGACCCCGGCCACAGACCCACAGACCCCCCGCCCTGCCCCCGCCGCCACACCGAGCGGGCACCGCGGGGAACCCGCCCCCGCAGCAGCAATTTCCCCGCCGCGCTTGGAAAGGGGCCGCTTGGGACGGCGCCGCCGTGACCCGGAAGAGCTGGGCGGCAGGCGGGGAGATGTGTTTTGTTTTTTTTTTTTTTGAACAATGCGTGTTGAAAGCCGTAAGGAAAACAATTAAAAAAAATAACACAAATAAGAGGAGGGTTGTGTGTGTGCGTGTGGAGGGGGAGAGGGGCGGGAAACCGCCCGTGCGAGGGGAAAAAGCGATCGTGAAGGGAGTCGGCTGTGGCGCGGGCGGGAGGGCACGGTTTAAAATGGCGGACGGGGCGAGCTATGAGGGCAGAGCCGTGAGGGGCGGCGGGACGGGCTCGGGTCCCTGAGGGGAAATCGGGTCTGGTTTCGGATTCCTGAGAGGAATCGGGTCGGGACACGGATCTCTGAGGGGAAATCAAGTCCGGGCTCGGTTCTGTGAGGGAAAATCGGGTCTGGGCTCGGATCTGTGAGGGAATCGGGTCGGGACTCGGATCCCTGAGGGGAAATCGGGTCCGGGCTCGGTTCTGTGAGGGGAAATCGGGTCTGGGCTCGGATTCCTGAGGGGAATCGGGTCGAGACACGGATCTCTGAGGGGAAATCAAGTCCGGGCTCGGTTCTGTGAGGGGAAATCGGGTCTGGGCTCGGATCTATGAGGGAATGGGGTCGGGACACGGATCCCTGAGGGAATCGGGTCGGGACTCGGCTCCGTGAGGGGAATCGGATCTCGGCTCGGTTCTGTGAGGGGAATCAGGTCCGGGACTCGGATCCCTCAGAGGGATCGGGTCGGGACTCGGATTCCTGAGGGGAAATGGAGTCCGAGCTCGGCTCCCGGAGGGGAATCGGGTCTGGGCTCCGTTCTGTGAAGGGAATCGGGTCCCGGCTCGGCTCCCTCACGGGGTTCGGGTCTGGGCTCGGCTCCCTGAGGGGAATCGCGTCCCGGCTCGGATCTATGAGGGTATTCATGTCGGGGCGCTTTCCCCCGGCTCTGTGAGGGCAGTTCTCCCGGGCCAGCCGCTGTGGGAGCCCCGTGTCCTCCGTGCTCCTGCCGACAGCCGTGCCCGGGGAGCCTCCTCGGTGCCCCCAGCCCGGGATGTGCCTCGATGGAGCCGAGCAAGGAAGCGATAAAATACTCCTGACACCAGCCCGCCCTGCAAACTCGTGCTGTGGCAGCGTGTGGCGGAATCGCAGCAAGGGAAAAGATTTGCACACCCCTTGTGTAAGGTTGGCAAGCGGGTTCCCAGAGTTTTGTTCAGGGAATTCTGTAAAGCTGGCCCCTCGCCTCAAAAGTTGTTGCTGTGTCGCTTCGGGCACTGAATGAAACGCCCAAACTCCATGTGTTTGTAAAACCCCGTAATACTTCTCATCGCACAACAATGTTAAAAGTTTGTAGCCATCTGTTTGATAATACTCTGTTTAAAAAAAAATAGAAACAAGGCAATTTTCTACTGATTTGTTTAATCACAGTAGTGATATGAGAAAGCAATTTCAATATTAGTAATTGCTGTATTTGTGTTTAACCTTTTTTGCAGTGAAGTATAAAAATAAGCAGTGACATCAATACAAACCCAGAAGCAACTGCTTGTTTGCTGCTAAAATGACTTAAGGAAACAAATAAACTAGCTCTGGTTTCACATTTTTTATTGCTTCATTCCTGTCTCCTTTTTTTTTTTTCCCCCAGAAAATTCTGATTAAAAATTTTGTAATTCATCTGCTGAAAACCTTTTTCAAATGAGCAATTTGACGTTTATCTTTACAGTGATTTCCCTAAAATGACAGCAGGACTTTCTCGAGTCCCTTTTCCCCCATTTCAGTCTCTTCAGTACAAGCTGCTGCTGTTGCCAAAGGAATTGTTCCAGCACACCAGCTTGTTTTGCTGTGGAGCAGGATGAAAGCTTGAGCTGGCACAAGGGGAAGAAGATGTGAGCAGGACACTGTTCTAGAGGATCTTAAAATTCTCTAATATTGAAAAGGTAGAAGAAAGCTTGCGTTTAAACTCTCCCCTTGATACTCTAATTGGATCTTTGTAAAGCTGCCTCTGAATAATGAGGCAATTTTCTTCCATATGTAAAAAATAAATGCTGTTTTGAAAAACACACTTTAAAAAATTGGTTTGGGAATTTCAAAAGCATGTGAAATATCTATTAAATATATGCAGCTTTTCCCCCAGCCCTCGCTGGAGTCTGGGGTTATTCCTTACCAGGTACAGGACCCTGCAGTTGCCTTTGCTGAACTTCACACGGTTCTTCTCTGCCCACCCCTCCCACCTGTCAGGGTCCCTCTGAAGGACTGCACAGCCCTTTGGGGCATCAGTCACTCCTCCCAGCTTTGTGTCTGAACTTGCTGAGGAGGCATCGACCCCTCACCCCAGTTATGGATGGATGAATTAAACAATACTGGGTCCAGTATGGAACCCAGGGGGACACCACTGGTGACAAGGCTCCAGCCTGACCCTGTGCTGCTGATTGTGTCCCTCTGGGATCTGCTGTTCAGCCAATTCTTGGTCCATCTCACTGTCCACTTGTCCAGTCCAGACTTTGCCTATGAAAATGCTGTGAGAGACGGAGTGAAAAGCCTTGCTGAAGTCAAGGTTAACAATATCCACTGCTGTCCCCTCATCCATCCAGGTAGTTATTTTCATCGTAGAAGGCAATCAGCAAATCTTGGCCCCTTTCAAGTGTTAGTTTAAAGCTCTCGCAGTCAGCCCTGCTAACTCCTGGGCTGAGATCCCTTTTCCCCTTTGAGATCCCCTTTGGCTGAAACCTTTTACCTGTAGACAGGAGAGATCAAATGCGAGAGGGGGATTTGTCATTTGCTTCAATCAGTTCTGCATTTCCCTCCTGGTCTTTTTTTGCCCAGCATGAAAATGTAGCTGATTTAGCTGAATGCTCCAATACTGGAGGCCCAGCAGAATAGACAGGAGGTGTAAGAGGAAAAAGCAGCCATTCAGTTACGTCTGACCCTCTCTCAATTTCACTTATGTTCTAACAGAGATCTTCATGACTTAGAGATCAATTGATCTTAACTTTATTGTTTAGAAATAGTGTGAAGTGAAAGATTAAGGGTATCCCTTCCATCCCTGGGAGTGTCCAAGGCCAGGTTGGTCGGGCCTTGGAGCAACCTGGTCTAGTGGAAGGTGTCCTTGTCTACAGGAGTGGGGTGGAACAAGATGAGCTTTAAGGATCCTTCCAACCCAAACCAGTCTGGGATTCCATGTTTCTATAATTCCCTGTAATTGCTAAACCCAAAAGCTTTTTCCTTGAGACAAAGCAGGGATTTTGAAGACTCTCTCCTCTCCTGTGTCACTGAGAGAAGGGAAGGCAGAAGCAATGGCCCAGAGCGTGTGTGTTGGGATTCATTTTCCCTTTGGAATTGCTTTGTGTGTTTGAGTTCCACGAATTAGTTTTCTTAGAAGACTGTCTAAGTTTTTTCTTTGTTTTGTTTAAATCTTGCCACCTGTTATTTAGTGGATAGAGATTATAATTCTTAAAAACTAACAAATCTCTTTAAGGATTTGGAGATTTTCACTGCTTTAAGTAGGAAAAAAAAAAGAAGTGGTTTGCTAAAACTGCATTTCCCATAGTGCACAAGGGCTCTCAGGGCTGGGTCAGCTGATGAGAGAGTGAAATGTGCTTTATTTCCTGTCCACTGCATGGAAATGACTCGTGTGTGCAATGGCTCATCTTTCCTTCGTCAGGTGATCGAAGAACCCTGGGCCGGATTCTGATTTTGGCAATGGCAAGAAGCTGAGCTGGTGAACCTGCTCTGTATTGGGAAAACTGCTCCGTGTGTGGGAAGGTGATGCCATGGAATAACACGCTGCAGGCAGCTCTGTTAACTTCATGGGATCAGGTACAGGGGATCTTGGTCTTTACCCTTCGTACTAGACCTGTATTTTTGTTTTTCAAATTACCACTTTTGCTGTACATTATTTAAGTTACCAGATTTCTCAATTCATTGATGGTTATTTTCTAGCAGCTAATAAGTAGCCCTAAGTAATCATTATTTTCAAAGCTTTTTGTTCTCCTTGTGCTTCCCCCCCCGCCCTTTTTTTTAACAGAGGTTAAGAGGAAACTTTTAAAAGAAAAAAGAGTTTTTCCAGACTGAAGCTGAGGACTTGGCGAGAAAAAACAAAATGTCTTCTGAAGGAAAAAAGCTTTTCAACATCATTATTTTGGGAGTCTCATTTATGTTTATATTCACTGCTTTCCAGACATGTGGAAATATTGCGGTAGGTGTGAATTTCTAAATGTGCCACATTTCTATCACAGTTACTTATCCTGTCTTGTTTATTGAGTACTCTAATGTTGCTTTATTTGGGATTTTCTCATGTGCAAGATACTTTAACATTTTGTCTTCTTTTGGTTTAGTACTAACTAGATGAACTTAGTTAACCAAATAATTAAGCAGCATATTTCTTTAAGATAGCATAGCTACATACATAACTGTGCCAGATTGCTTAGAAAGTAGAAAATTAATGTTAGCAAATGTTTGAACTTTAAAATAGTGTGTACTTTGACACTTGCAATATTGAACAATTGAATTACAGTAAATGTTCCATATTCTATACAGGTTCCTTTCAAAATATTTGCCTGACATTATTAACCAGGCTATTATCAACTGTGTTTTCCTAATCTAGCACATTTTTCTGTTCTGACAAACTTGACATTGAAGGGAGCATGGGGATAACACCTGACAAATAGTCAGACTTGCACAATTGCTAAACTGCCAAGTCACCTTCCAGCTGAAGAAGTTATTTACTGCTTTAGTATTGTGTATATCTTTGTCTGCAGAAGCAAAATTGAACGTAACATAATCCAAATTTACTGTTACTACTTAAATTTTTAGACTCCAGCTACTAACAGACAGCCTTTTAACTTCCTGAGTGTTGACATTGCTTTCAGTATTAGTTCTGTGCCTGAAGGGCAGTTAGATTTCAACACCCCTCTTGAGCCCACAGGTCTTACAGCTCTTTGCATGCAAGAAGAATCCTTTCTGGGTTCAGACACGTAAGTGTCCCTCACCACAATATAAATAACTACTTGGGCTAGTTTTGGTAAGTCATAGTGCAGTGTGATACTGTATGTGAGCACGTAAGTACAGCCCAATGATCTTGGCAGTTCTGTGGTGAGTTCAGCACCTCATTGAATTGGACTTTGTGATCATGCAATCATATAATTTATTGTCATAAAAGTCTTTAAAAGTTACTTTCAGTCAGATCTGCCTGCCAGTCCACCTAATTACATGGTCTCATGATCACTAAAGCTGATTCAAGGGGAAAAAAGGAACGGGAAATAACGTGGAGCCAAAAAGAATGGAAACTCTTACTAGGAATTCGTAGTTAGGTTCGGTTAAGAGTATTTTGAAACTTCTCCTTTCCCCCCCACTTTTTAAATTAAGATGGTCATACATATCTACCTAAGAGAGGTCTTTAGTGAAACAAAGGTTTTGTGAAGTATTTTAAGGTCTCTGGTGAAATAATGATTTAATCATAAAGTACTAATTACTGCTTCAAACATAGATGTTTCCCTGCCAAGTATCTCCTGCTTCTTTGTTGTGGAGGTGGTGTGAGTTGTAATTAACATTTGGAATTCTTTTAAGTACTTTGTAGAGTCTTTTAATGATTAATTCTAACGTTTGATACTGACTTCAAACCTATTCTCAAACTATGAGATAGATTCTAACCTACTACACTGTATGGTTTTCTCCTCACAGCAAACTGTTATCACAAATTTAAACAGCACGGACTTCCATGGCAGTGGTTACACAAGGTAATTTACACAGATTGTAAGTTATGACTTTGCTCCTTGCAGGGTGAAGCTGGTTACAGTTTCATCCAGTGGAGATATACTCCGAAGAGATTGGAGTGTTCTGCTGACTTCACAATTTGTTGACATACTTAAAGCATTTAAATGAAACAGGCTTCTCACAGTCCTGCTCTGAATTTTTTCTAGTTGTACTACATATCTGGTTTGCATATTTTCTTTGAAGGGAGAAAAAACACCATCATCACATTCTCAGCACTCTATCTTTAGGAGATGAAGAAGGTGGAAGTTGAAAAATAAATAAAACTGCTAACTCAGGCTTTGGTTGTTTGCCCTTGTACATCTCTGTGTGTTTGTGCAGAACAGGTGGTGTGGATCAACTTCCAGGAAATAGTGCAACATCAATGTGAAAGGAGCAGTCAGAGAGGCAGAAGCAAAGCCACAAAAAGCCTTTCTCTTTGTTGCACTGGCAGAGCCAAACTTGCTGGGCATGATCAGGAACCTTCTGTATGCCAAATTAATTCTGTCATGTAGAAAAACCTGATTGCTGCTTTGAAAGGTTTACTGCCTTAATTTAAACTAAAAACACAACTGGCACAAAATATATCTGTAAAATTTCTGTGGTGTATTTGGCAGAAAATGAAAACCTCACTCATAGACAAATGAGGCTCTGGAACATTCTCCTCTAGAAGTACAGGGTACAAAACACAGTAACTGTTGTTAAGGCAGTTTGACAAATACATGTAGTAAATTACCAGATGTGCTTGCCTTCAATAGTTTGGGACTCCACTCAGTAATCCAAGAAACACTGTGCACTCCTGTATTCCCATATGGAGTGCAGTGGGTGAAAGGAACAGAAGAAAGGGAGGAAATGTTTGACCATGAAAGTTTTATGCAGTTATTTAAATTGTGTATGTACTTAACTGGATATTTTGAAATCCACTGATCACTCTTAAATCAGTTACAGTGATACCCTGTATTTTGTTTCAAGTTCTCAATCATCTGTGTTGTTTATTTATGCAGCATGTCCATTATTTATGGAGTATTCTCTGCATCAAATCTCATATCACCTTCAGTGGTTGCAATAGTAGGACCTCAATTCTCCATGGTTGTTAGTGGCATATTTTATAGGTAAGTATTAATTTTGAGTTTTTGTCTGCTTTCTTTGAAATGTTTCTTTCATTTTTTCACACCTAAGGCTACTGTGTTACACATGAAATTGTTCTGGCTAAGGAAAGCATCTCATAGAGATACTGTAGACCTGTAACTGCAGAGCACTTCAGCCTACTAGAAACAGCACATTTTTTTCCATAGCATTTCCAGACTTTGCTGGCTGTGGAGTTCAGGTTGTGGTCTCAGCTATATAAAAAATTCTCTATTTACTTAGTAGAGTCAGATTTTGTGCATACAACCTGACCTGTTTTCCAGTGTCCCTTAGGGGAAAGTAGCTGATTTAGAAGCAGCTGAGATATTTGATTATTAAAGAGCACTGTCCACTTTTAATCTGTATTCAATAAACTGATTTGTTCTATTCTAGCCTATACATCGCAGTCTTTATCCAACCTGCTACATGGGCTTTCTACACTGCTTCTGTTTTTATTGGCATTGCAGCTGCTGGTAAGCTGATTATTTTTTATGATATTTGAATATACCTCTAAAATATTTTTATTTCCTGAGCAATATATTCTATGTATTCCAGTCCTCTGGACAGCACAGGGAAATTGCTTGACTGTAAATTCTGATGAAAACACCATTGGAAGGAACAGTGGAGTATTTTGGGCACTCCTACAGTTCAGGTAGGCTTTATTTGTTTATCTTTTATTTTGGTTGTGTACACATTCTACTTTTTACATCTTTTTGTAAGTGGAAGATTGCATCCAAAAATATTCCACTAGTACCTCGCAGTCAGTGCAGTGGGAGATGGAAGCAACATTTCTATTGCTATTGTGCGTTTGAGACCAGTGAATGAAAGTTGGGTATTGCAAGTCTCTGCTCTTAAGGTGCTAGAAAGATATGTTTCTGTTAGAGGAGCATTTGACATCTGTAACAGTTGATTGTGGAGGGCTGTGCTAATTTGTGTCAGGTTCCTGAGTGCACTAATGAGCCCTAATTGTCCTGAGCAGCCTCACCTGGCACCTCCACTACACTCTTTCTGTGGGCTCAGGAGCCCTATTTAAACTCAGCCTTGAGGTCCTTTGGTTCTTCTGGAGCTGGGATGGAGAACTGGAGGTCTCCAGCTCAGTTCTAACCATTCCTATGCCTGGTTATGGATCCTGGTGGTCTGGATTTTGGACTGACTTCCCCCTTTGGCTTTGTTGTGCCTGGTCTCTGTTGGCCTGCATGGCAATCAATGCCAAGGTGAAGTGAAGGTTCTGAAGTTGGACCTGCCAGTCAGAAGTCATTAAAGAGATCTTGTACTTCTTCTTGTACTTCTCTGATATTAAACTTGGAGTGCTACATCAGCTGAAAAAGTCAACAAAAGGCTCAGCCATCAAGAAAGGTAGTGAGAACAAGGTAGTGGATGCTGTGTTGTGGCCATTAAGTGTTTATGCAAGTATGGTTATGCCTCTTATGAGAGTATAATGCAATTAGGCTATAGAGAAAAAACAATAAAATTATGCAAGAAGATAGAGCTGCTGGCTCAAAAAGAGACTGCAAAGGTTGGGACTCTTTGCTTTGGGGAAAAAGCAGCTGAGGAAAATTATAGTGATGTGTTAGTAAAACAGGAAGGCAGTAGGTGAGCTGAATGTAGAACTATTTCTCACCAAATGCTGCTGTGCTGGAACTCAGGTCACTTGATGAGCCTAAAGAGAATTGGTTTGGAGCAGATGAAGTGCTTCTTTTTACAATGGATGATTAAACTTGCAGAGCTTGCTGCCACAGGAGGGTGTAGAGTTGGATGGTGTCAACAAGATGAAAAAGGAATTGAGCGAATTTGTGGGAGACAGGTCCATAAGTGGTTCCTGAAGAGGGATCCCCTTCACCTCCCCTGAGGCAGCAATTCTGGATATTGGGAGATAACAAAGGGAATGAATTGCAGCAACGTTTAGGCTGGTGAGCCTGCACTAGATGGCATTGCTAATGCTGCTGTGGGGACAGAATCCTGGTTAGTAGAACCAGTGGCATACTGGTTGTGTTCCTTAAGTTTTCACTTCCAGGATTAACATACTGGTATGTTACCAGAGTAGCAATTTCCACAATCCCAACCTTAATCTTACTACAGAATGTGCTGCTCACCTTTGTTGTTCTTTTTGTTTGCAGCTTGTTTTTTGGAAACCTCTATATATACTTTGCCTGGCAAGGAAAAACTCACATATCAGGTGGGTACTGCTTGTTTCTATGGGAGGCCATCCTTTAAAATATGGTAGCATGAATGAACAGGTGAAGTGATGCACAACAAAGTGGCAAGAAGCTCATACAGTAGCAGGCATTTTTTTCCCCCTCAATTTAAGATAGTCTCTTTTTGGAGTATGGTTTTGATTCAGTGTTTTGTGGCACTCCTAGCCATTGTGTTATGTATGTTGTTTTCCTGCCTGCAATGCACTTTGAGTACCTTCTTTTAGGGTATTGTCTATGAAATTCTCCAGAATGCTGGTTGAGAATAAGATTTTCTTCTCTGTGCAGGCACACTTAGGCCAAAATACATATATTTTGGGGGACAGTTATTCTGGCTGTGTGTTTAATATTACACACACTATCCCATTCCAAAGTAAGTTCCTTGTGTAGGGTGTCCTTCATATTGGAGGTTGATTAAACTATGAAATAAGGGAAAACCATCCCAGTTTGCTTCATTGTGCTGGTACAAAGCAGTGAGGGAAGCAGAGGCTGAGCTGTGCAGCTGGGCTGCTGCTGCCTGAACTGGCAGCATTGCTGGCAGAGGGGATAAAGAACTCACTCTTCCTTTCTTGGCATAGTTTATAAAGACTAACTTCCTGATGGGATTGTAATTTATACTATAGTTTTGCCATTTGACATTGTGCTAGACTGGTAAAGAGCAATAATTCAAAATAATTAAAAAAGAGGGCTTTAGTAATGTTATTAAGAAACTGGATAGGGATTGAGACTCAGTGTGATTAAAGCAAAGGTTGCTGCCAACTGTTTAAGCCAGGCAAAGTATGGGAGGGTATTCACTGAGAAAATTGCAATGGAAAATAGAGGCTAAGATTTTAATTACCAAAAATGAGCACTTTCAGGAAGACAGTGTTTTGTAAACAAATAACTTTGGTTGTCCTGTTCTATAAGGACTGAGAATTTTTCTTACTGTAGTCCTAAAGTAAAATATCTGCTATACTGGTCAATTCTTTTAACCTTCAACAGGTGAGGATGCTTCTGCTCTGATCAATCAGGAATAAAATGTTGACTTCTAAATGATAATTATCAGGCTTCAGAAGTAACTGCCCTGTTGAGATGAACAGTCCACTTCTTGCTTCTGTTAGATCCATCTTTTCAGGTTCTTCATGGGCACAGGCTCAGTAGCAGGTTCCTTTTACAGGTCAGGTTAATTTTGCAGGTCATCCTCTGCACTCCCTCACCTTTAACACAAAGGTTTAAGTGTTATTGAAAATATTGGACACAGTTTGCACCTGGGGGGCCTGAAATTCTGTGCATTCTAAACTTCATTGCTCACTAACCACAGAATAGAGCAATTAACTTTAAGGCACTTCGGCTGCTTCTTTCTCCTTCATCTTTAAATGTCTTGAGATTCCTCTTTATGGAAAAATTTGATACCAAAAGGTTTAACAGCATTTTAAAATCAATTCTTTCTTTTACTGCCTATATAAAAATATCACAGGCACTTCAAGGTGTGAAGCACTTTCTCTCTTTGATCTGTAATCATACACAAGTTATTTTTAGATCAATTTTGCATCTGCCGTTAAGCTAAAGGGGAAACAGATACAAGCATAGGCAATATCTTCAGAGTCATATACTAGTTAAATCACTACTACTTGCTGTTTCTTGGCTTTTTTCCCCTGTTTAATATTTGTAAATGGGAGTGTCTTCTGCATTAGATGTGTCTGTGCCAAACAAGTTGGTTAGTGCAGCAGAGCAGCAGTTGTTCCCCTCGAGGTGCTGTGGCGCTTTGAGGTTTTGGTGGCTTTGAGGCTTTTGTAGCTTCCAAACCTACCAGTTTGGTATCATGGAGCTGATATTTCTGATGCTGGTAAAGAGCTTTTTTGAGAAATCTGAGAGGGTTTAGGTTGTTTATTTCCCATTTGAATTATGTAAGTCTTCAAAGATGCACTTTCTTCTGCTAATAATTTATGCACTTCCTTTAATTGGTTCCTCCTTGGTCATAGCCTTTGCATGGCAGAAAATGTGAGGGATGCTCTTTAATATGCTGATATTTTATTAGCATCATAAAACTGAGACAGGAGCTGGGTGCCTTTTTCTCCCTGTGGAAGGTAAGTTAGAAAATTAGTGTGTCTTAAACGCTGTGGCATGTCTGCATTGTTGTCTGAAGGTAGTTGGACTGGTTTGATTTGCTTTTGCACATCTGGTTACGACTCTTGTTTGTTTTCCCGCAGAGAGCGATCGCAGAACTGTCTTCATTGCTCTGACTGTTATCAGTCTTGTGGGCACAGTTCTGTTCTTTCTGATTAGGAAACAAGAGGACACAAAAGCTCCAGGGGATGAAGATTCTACTAATGAAATCCTGGGGGAGAGCTCGTAAGTGCTTCTGGCAATAACATGTCACATCTACTTGTTTGTGCTCCTACTCCACAGTGGAATATTGTGCATTGACTTTCGCCTCTATGCTGGAAATGTGAATGTTATCAACAACCTGTAGAATTTACAGATTATTAGAAAAGTGTCTGTTTTTAACAAGTGAGAATTATTGTTCTTTATATGACATATTCTCAAGGGTGGAGTGCAGTACTGCACGTTAAGTTTTTCCCTTAATAAGTGCCTTGGGAAAGATACCTTTCACTTCTCAACTGATTATTATTAAACACTTACCTGCCTTTCATAGTTTGTCTTCCCCTCATCAGCCCAGTTTAAAGGCTGGAATAAGCAGAAATTGCTCCCTTTTATAGGTTCTTTTACAAACTGGAACATGTTTTTCCTGTCTTCTCTAAATATATATATATGCCACCCTGATAAATACATTAGAAATGACAAGTACACAGACACATTGAGTGGAGTTTTGAGGCATCAACTTAAATATTTTGCTTTATTTAAAGAACAAGGAGAAAGTTAGAAAAACATCAGTAAGTATGCCCCTGGAATAATGTTGGAAGCTTAAAAATGCTCAGAAGAAAGATTCTGTTAAGCAGGAATTTGGTAGTGCAGACAGCAAATAAATTTTGTGGTTAGTAGCTTAGATCTCAGAAACTATATAAGAATATATTGGTACATTCCAGTATATAGTGCTGAGCTAGAAAACATGCAAAAGGTTTAAAAAATGAAGGTGCCTTCCAGCATAGAAGTGCAGTGTGGTTGTTCTTTTTCCATTTTGACTAAGTGATTTGTTTACCCAGGTCTGCACGAAACAAAATGATGAAAGCAGTGGCTGCCTTCAGTAAGTACATTTCCACATAAAATACTATCCTTCTCAGATGCCCGTGGTTCTGCTGATGGTGTGATCATGGACAAATGACTGGGAACAAAATATTTGTGAACAAGTAATATTTTAAGAGTTTATTTCAGTTGTTCTACTTGGATTATAGACCTTCAGGGATGGTCTGCTGGGAAAAAGGGCTCCCAGATGGCTGTGGTTTCCACACAGGGACACAGGACTGTGTTCTGAGCCTGACAGGAATTCAGATGCCTCTGTGAGCATTCTGTGAATTTGAACCTATCCAAAACGGAGCTTGGAAGTGGAAAAGCTTGGGAACCTCTGACCTAATGTGTGGGCAAATTAGTGCTGATGAGGGGCTGGTGTCAGCTGCCTCCCTGCACTTCAGCAGAGCTCCTTTCAGGTGGCCATGTCTTACAAACAAAGCTTCACTGAAAGCAAAGAAAGCCAGGTAGTCTTCACTTCAATCACCTCCTGCCATAGGCCAGGAAGGATTTGGAGTGTTCCTCCTTTGATGTAGTTTCAAATCCAAGCTGCTTTTCAACAGCTTTGTTCTGTAGATGAGCACAAAAACAACAGATCACCACTTGGGAAAGCCAGTGTGTGAAAGATTAAAAAATAAAAATCAACAAATGTGACAAGATAAAAAGAAGTTACAGGTTGTTTTATTTTGTCACCATTTGATAACAGTTAACAACAATTTAGAACCAGAGCATCTGCTGTTTCCTTTGAAGTTTGATGTGTTCTGCCTGTGACTGTTAAGTTTGTTTTGGGAATGTGGGGATCTTCACTGAGAATTTATTTATCCTTTCAGGATGTAAGTGCCATGAGCTGAGAGTACAAAAATACAATGAGCAGAAAATTGTCTCTTAATTGAAAACTCTATCTCCTCTTTAATGTTTCCCCAGTTGCATTTCTTACAAAAAAGATTTTTGGATGACACATTTCTTCTAGATGGCAGGTCAGGGTTGGTTTATTTAGCACTCTGATTACTGTGATAAACAGTAAATAAAACTATAATATGCAGTTTATACAATTTTAACCTATCTTTAAGCAAAGAGCAAAATAAAGTGTAGACTATCTTAATACTATTATGGAAGCTATATTAATTAATATATAATTATTTCTTTACAGAGAAATCTATTACACTGAGCTTCACCAAAGAGATGATGCTCCTCAGTGTTACAACAGCCTACACAGGTATGAAGCCATCAGTGTATCATCCTGGAGCAGGGTCAGGGCATTGGTTGGAATTTTAGGGAAAATTTACACAGCTGGCTTTTATGGGATTTGATATTACACTACCAATAGTTTGTAGATTGTTTAATGCAATTGTATTTGAATTAAAATATTTGTACATCATGTCTTCATTAAGATGTGGGAGATTCCTAATGGCCTTCATTTTAGTCTTGGTTCTACTGGGAACAAGCTTAGGCATTTTCAACTCTTTTTGTTATCAGTATTTGCTGTGGCAAGAGTTTCTTTTTAGCAACTCTTAGTTAAAATTGATCTGCCATTATTAGAGCAAGGTATGAGTTGTAAATAGAAAATGAAGTTACTTTTGCCATAAACTAAAGCAATTCTTTCACAAAAGTACTATAAAATGTTCAAAATGTTTCTGAGATATTTGAATCGATTTTTGGGAGGTTTCTTGCTCCCTATTTGGCTTCAGATATAGTTTTGTTCCTGACCAAATTAAGTTTTTGGAGGAATAGATGCCTTTTCAGAATTTCAGCTGAGTCACCCTTATGCAAAATTGGTAACTCTTGTAGGTGAAAAGAAGAACAAACTATAAACAGTGGCAAAATATCTGCTGACATTTCCAGTCAGCTCCTGGAAGAGAAATAGCAATAGCAGCTCTGGAGTTGAGGTGCTGCAGCCACTAATCTGAATTACAGATTATTTCAGAGCATCTCTACTGTTGTGTTAATGCAGATTAACTCACTTGAATTCCTCCTAAGTGTTTAGTGCAGTGGGAATGTGGAGCAAGATAGGATGGGAAGGGAGTCAGTCAGGTTTTGCCTGAGTATTCTGAAATTTGGTTTTACAGGTGGCATACAAATGAATCAGTCCAGACTGGGGAAAAAATAGCTGCTGCCATCTGGTGGCTTAATATTGCCAATATTGCCACTTTGTGCAGCAATATACAAAATCCCAAAAGGCCAACAAAGGCTTTTATTCCAGAATTGATGGTTGGGTTAAGACTGCTCCAAGCCCACCTGAATTTTGAAGTCATGCAGTTCATCTGCTCTGTTAGGTGGCCTGGAAATGCAGGCCAGGTTATGGAGTGCCATAGTTTTGCTGTAGAGAAAGGCAAAGGAGATAAATTAGAAACAGCTTTGTTTTGAGCTGTTGTGCTCTGTTTAGGCAGAACATTTTGTATTGTTGTAAATACACTTTTTATTAAGAAGCTGGTATTTTTATACTTGTGGTTGCTTAGAGTTATGTTAGTTGGACTCTGTAACCTGGAGTTCTTGACAAGGAGGAATATAAACTGTTATAGTGTCAACAGCACTGGGTACTGAACCTGAGTGACACCAGGTAGGGACACTGTTTTCTGGTGTGTTTTTTGTAAACTGGCATTGGAGAATATAGTAATTACACAATTTAAATTTCCCTGTTTGCTTCCATTACACAGACTTCATTAAAATTTATTATTCAAAAGACACCTGAGGGGGGAAAGAGCTTTTAGGCAAAAAAGATTTTTTTTAATGACTTTCATAATAGTTATCTATTGATTCTGTTTGGTTTCCTTCAAAGGTTTGGAATTAACATTCTTTTCTGGAGTGTATGGAACATGCATTGGTGCTGTGAATAGATTTGGCAGTGAAGAGAAAAGCCTTATTGGTCTCTCTGGTATTTTTATTGGTGTTGGAGAAATCTTGGGTGAGTCTAAATTTGCTGCCTTTCGACAGAAAAAGGAGTAGAGTGATGTAGTTATTAAAAATGTTTTTTTTATTTAACAGAATAGTGTATTTCAAGCTTCCAGCAATGATTATGTGTACAAAAAGATGAAACAGTAGAAATATAATTGGCAATGTGGCTCCTTATTGCACTGTGAATTATACATTACACTGTGTAAAGTGGGTGTAGACCAGCATGTGAGATACTGCTGCCTGTGAATCCTAATGTTCTGCACTCTTTTTGCATTAGTGTGGAGAAATACACAAGACTTAAAATGCAAGAAACATTAGACTGCAGTGTTATTAGGGAATTGACACGGTTTTGCTGTTTTTAAATAGTATTATGTTGACATTTTATTACTTGACTGGTAAGGTAACTTCTAATTTTTTTAATAAATTGCTGCACTAAGGATTTTTTTGCTTAAAAAAATGAGCTTATGTTAAATAAGGTGTGATATTTAAATAAAATTGGATACAGAGCATATTCATTAAGTGAATATTTCTTTTTTTTTTCTGTGAATCCAAGAACTATGGTGTTTAACAGAAAAACACCACATTTGTTGTCTTCTTTAAATCTTGAGTTCTGATTCAATTATCCAATCTTTTCTGCTCCTGCAGGTGGAGGGATCTTTGGTTTGCTGAGCAAGAATAGTCGCTTTGGCAGGAACCCAATTGTGATGCTGGGCATCCTCGTCCACTTCATTGCCTTTTATTTAATTTTTTTCAACATGCCAAATGATGCCCCTATTGCTCCCATGGAAGGAACAAATCAAGTTGCATATATGAGTCCAAGGTATGTAAGCTTTTCCTTTGGCTGGTGTGACTCAGGTTGTGTATAAACAGCTTGCTCCTCTACAGAAAATTCCTTGCTTTTCTGTTCAGTGACTAACTCCATGGAAAAAGCTTTCAGGAAATTGTTTTTTTTATTATAGATATTCTACCAGTGTGCATCCAATTTAGAAACTTAAATAGCATAAGAATAAAAAGCCTGAGGATGATTGGCAGCAGTTCTGTCACTTGACAACTGATGTTTGACAAGTAGCACAATAGTGAGAGCAGTAACTATTGTAATAAGTGTTAAGAATTCAGTCTATTTTAAAACAGTTTTGGGCTCAGTTTTACTACATCAGGGAGCACCAGCCTTGCAATGTTGCACCTGTTTCCAAAGTCCTTCAGTGTTTATTGCCATATTCCTCTTGATCTAACTGAAGCCACACTATGCCTGTCTTTTATAATAACTGGGGAATAATATGGGGAACTTTATTATCTCACCATTGCAGTTGTCTTTTGGGGTGTATTCTTGCCAATTTATGTGAAAATACAGCGTTGTCAGTTTGTGCAGACCCAGCTGTTAACTTGTAATTCTAAGCATTTGTGCCTGTGCAGGTGACTAGTCTTAACTGGAGTATTTTTCTGCAAAATGAATTGGTATTTCTCTAATATTCCTGCAGTTTTTAAGAATTCACTGTGTATCTCAGCTTTTAATCACTGCTGTGAGGGTTTTGTGGGTTCCAAGCACCAAAATGAGTATTTTTACTGATTCTCATTCAGTGTACAATTGACTGGAGGTAACAATAACAGAAGTCTTGGCATTCCAGAAAGCTGATGAAACAATCTTCATGCCGAGCCAAGCAATCCCAGTTCTTTTCCAGCAAAATTAAAAGTTTGATACCTTTCCATTCTCAAGTTCCAAAGTAATCTGCCAAGAGTAGCTTATAGATGTGTGAGCTGTTTGAATGTATGGCTTTTAAAGTGGATTGACTTTCTCCTTCAGCAAAGAGGTGGCCATGCTCTGCAGCTTCCTGCTGGGGCTGGGGGACAGCTGCTTCAACACCCAGCTCCTCAGTATTTTAGGATTCCTCTATTCAGAAGACAGTGCTCCTGCCTTTGCCATCTTTAAGTTTGTTCAGGTAATAATTAATAGCATTTTGGGATGTTTTGGACCGTTGGGATGTTACTGAATTGCTGGGTTGGATTTTTTAATGAGCTGAGAAAAATGATGCTGTTTCTGAAAATGATTTCATCCTGAATTTTGGTGTGGAATAGTTTGTGAGGCTGGGAACAGCTTTCTGGATTGTGCTCTGAAAGGCTCTGTTGTTTCTAGACAAACTGGTCTGAAATACCAGAGAGCTGCACTTGCAATGCTCCAAACACTTTTGAGTTTGGTGTTCGTTTTCTACAGTGAACACTGTTTAAACAACAAGTGCAAACTAAATCTGTTGTGTATCACATCAAGACATATGTTGAGGTATAATGAAGCTTTAAGATTGTCTCCTGTGGAAGAATTCTACTGAGAGCTGCATATTAAACCCTTGTCAGTTTGATAATCCTTGTGTAGTAACATCAGCCTGGAAATCTCCACTGATAATCTTTTCATTTGGTGGTTGTTTTTTTTTCCTCTCAGTCCATCTGTGCAGCAGTTGCCTATTTCTACAGCAACTACTTCCTTCTGCAGTGGCAGCTCCTCATCATGGTGATCGTGGGCTTCTTTGGAACAATTACCTTCTTCACAGTGGAGTGGGAAGCAGCAGCAGCTCTTGCTGCCCGTGGCTCAGACTACAGCAGCATTTGATCCTGCCCCCATGGCTGGTCTGATCCAGGGAACAACACAGGCATGCTTTTTGGGAAGGGATGTGAGAAGGTGGAAAAGGTCAAGTTGCTGCAGAGGTTGAAATTGGAGGAAACTGCTGCTAAATCGCCATCAGTCCGACTGAATGTGAAACAGGAGGAAAAAAAATGCCTAATTTGAAAGGCTCTTTTTTTCTTACTCAACCAAGCATGGTATAAGTGTTTTTAAAAATCTGGTATTAGAAATGGAAGGAAATGTGAAGATCTGTGTATTGAACAATTCTGCTCTGAGATGTACCTTTCAGAATGTAATTGCCCAATTTCACTCTACCATGCACTACAGAATTAGTTTTGTTTTTTGCCCTCTAAATTATTTTTCCTATATTCTACTTCTGCAGACACATGAATTCTGGTATTGAGTGAGTGATGTTTTTATAAGGTAGATTATGTCGCAGATTGTCTGCACAACTGAGAAATCAATTTGGCATTGACTTTTTCAGCAATTAGAGATGCTGAAGTATTTCTGTGGGAAACGTTGCCTTATTTTGTATCACTCAGCTTCTTGTTTCCCAACAATTTGTTTATTAATCTATTTCATGTGCCTAAGTTTTCAGATCCATGGGGAGTTTTGTTTGTTTCTTTTGTTTTAGATGTTTTGTTTTGGTTTGGTTTATTTTTGTAAGAAAATGAATGAGGTTATAGTGTGACATGAAAGATTTTGTAAGAATTTGAAGAAATTACCCTTGGCCATCTTAAGGATGGGATCCCAAGGCCTGTGAGTTCTTGGTAATTGAAAACAGCCTCAGCATCTCAGAACTGAGCTGTGTTGGGAAAGGTGCTGAAACTTCCTCAGGGCAGTGCTATATGAAGGACCATAATCCATGACTTCCCTCACAGACTCCCAAATAGTTGAGTTCAGTGGAATTTTCATCATAAAATGATGAAAATCTGTAAAGGGAGCATTGTCTGAGATAACTTTTAAAAGTACAAACGTACTCAAAATATGAACTGTCAGAATAATCTTGCAGTGTTTATTCTGCTGCATAGGCTGAAAACACATGAAATTCTTGTGCTAAGTTGTTTTATTCAGTGTATTTTGGCAAGATTGTACTGTAATCTTACTCCACCAAATATGAAAACAAGGTTACTAACATAGTAACTAAATTTTAATGCTATAGATGATACAACAGGCAGTGATTGCAGCTCACCTTGACTTTGTCTATGTGACTCTATAGTACTTGCAGTGATATTTCTGTCTAGTGGCAAACAAGATGCACCTGAGAGCAGGGATGGAACACTGAGAAGGTGTTTTTAGACACTCCATGTAGCTATCTTTAGAAAAGTACCATTCACCAACCTTTCTTTATGCACAGTCAGGATGTTAATGTCTTTAAAGACAAGTTAAAGTCGACTCATTATGTGTCAGTAGCTCCCATGTGTCATGGCTATGTAGGAGTACCCAAGGTTGAACTCGGTGAGGGAGGTGGCATCTCCTGTGACATTTGCTGTCACCTTTGCTCTCAAAGAGCAGTGACACAACTCCTGTGAAGCACCGAGTTGTGAAGCACAGCAAAACAGCCAGAGGGGGGATCATTTTACAGGGATACAGAAAGGGATTTTTAAATTCACTGCAGGTTTTTTATGCTATGAGATCAGTAAGGTGTTAATGGGAGGACAAGAGGGCACCTGAACATCCAGCAAGCAAAAGCAATCTTTGAGGACAGCCAGGAGAGAAAGCCTTTGTGTATTCCTGGGAGATTTAATGAATGATGTAAAAGAGAATGAGACACAACACACATTGGAGCGAGGGGTTACTGAAGCCATTCCAATTTGTCAGACAAGCTGAAAAAGCATTCAGAATTGAATCAATATCTGATTAATGTGACCAGCAGCATGCTAAAACCTCTCTCACCCACTCCTGTTATCCTGTAATTTGAAGTACACTATTTTTATATACTGAGCACTCTAAAGATATAGATGATAGCATGCTGCCAGTGATTAAAATTCTCTTGTTGCTATATATTTGTGTTTTCTCCAAAGTACCAAAAGGGATAAACAGTGGGGGTTTTTTTCAGGTAGGGAATTACTGACTTTTTTTCTGGGACCTGTTTTCCCTTATATATGAATGAGAGCAGAAAGACTTGGAAGTTCTCAGGGGGCAGTTTTGTCTTACAGTATATTTGGGGAAAAATGATTCTTGGGTCTTGTGATGAGTAACTTAAATGCTTTTAAAACAATGCCATTTAATTGTAAGTAGGTTATGGCTCTCATGAGGCTGCTTTTTAAATTGATCCCTTTTAATTATCAACTTCTATGATATTCATTTGCCATATAAGAATTATATGAGCTATTTTATTAGAAATGAAAAAATTGCCAAGTTTATGTAGTTTCAAAAAGCATTTTGAAACCAACTCAGAGGGATATTAATGAACTGGGAATGTGGATTTTAGTACCTTTGTGAATCTGATGCTCTGCTTTTTTTTTATTTTTTCTCTGTTCTGGTCTGACTCAGTATCAGATAATGCTAGCAGGCTGCTCAGAACTATTTATTGGGTCATTAAAGGGAAGTATTATTGTTCTGTGACAGGTTTTAAAGAAATGAATTTCTCAAAAGTGTATCATGGATAGCTGTTCTTTTATATTAACTTTATAAGTATTGCTTTTTACATTTGATCTGAAGAGACAGGTCTCAATTATTCACAAGATTGCTTTTCACTTATTCCTATTCCTTTTACTTGTCAAGAGGTGAAAAATCCTCTCAAATACACAGTTGTTAGTTTGGTTGAAGTTTTTGGTGTAGCAATATAAAGAATTGTAATGCTGACATCCATTTATGATTCCATCTCTGAATCTGTTTATCAGCATTTACCAACCAAGAGGCTGCACCCCCTTCATTTCACCTTAGTGGCCTTTGAACAATTTCATGTTCATCTTAATTGGGACCTTACTGTTAAATTGAGTGGGATTTGGAAAAAAAAATGCTTTTGTTGTATTTATGGTATTGTGGGTTTGTTTTATATTAGAGATTTTAGCTTTTTAAGCAAAATTACACATCTAAGTTGTTTGGGTTTACCAAAAACTCCTCTTCTTCGCCCCCCATCCTTTTGGATTCTTAGTAAGGTTTAATATCTTTTATCAATCCCCAAGTTTTTCAAACAAATGCTAAAAAGGAAATGAAAACTGATTTTCTTGACATTTGAGTGCCAAAGAAGCTGCTATAAATTACTCTTTATTGAATATCACATAAACATTAATTATATTTTTGTCTTGGCAGTTGGGTTTCATTTTGTTATTTGAACGTATGGAAAGAGAATTTCTACAACTGTAGACCTTGTTCATAATTAGTGATGTGCTTTTCTGTTGTGTTAATGTCATTAGGTACAATCTATGTTGGCAAGTTGAGATAAGGGAGAGAACCATTGATAAAATGTTCTTTATAAATCTAGTCTATAATTTTCTGCAGATACTGCTAAACTCATTAGGGATATTAAAAAAATCCCCAAACAACCAAAACCCTAAGCTTTACCAAGGTCCCAATCTTAGCAGAAACCCTCCTATGGTACATTTATTAAAAACAAGAAGTCTTATGCTGGTAAGTTCTTTGAATTTTTGTGACCATTTTAAACTATGCTGGAGAGGGAACCTCCTGGTGGTGTTTGGTACAACTTTATGGAAAAAAAAGTGTAGAAACCCATAAATTCAGGACCCTGTCAGTGAACCAAAGTCCCACTGGAATTTCTTTTAATTCCACAAGTTTGCTTCAGCTGGGGAATGTGGTTCCCTGGACTCCAATGTGACAGTAATTAATGCTACAGAGGTGCCCCAACAGCTGGCCCCTGAGAACTAGGGGTGTATAAAGAGAACCCCAAAGGTTGTGCTTTAGGGCAAAGATTGTTTGCTGTCAGTATAAATAGGAGATGTGATGCTCAACATCATGCCAGGTGACACAATACTCAATTTGTGCAACTGTGTGAAGACAGGACCTTACAATCACAACCGTTTATTTTTCTAGCAGAATGTGTTTTCAGGGATTTTATCCACACCACTGTTTCCCTTGGAAGTCTTGTAGCCCCTCTAATGCAAATGGAATGGCAGCAGCAGATAATACCATGTTTTCCTTGATCCCTGTCTAACATGCAGGCAGAAATATTGAAAGATGGGAAGATTTAGATGGAGCTGAAGTCGGGAGGTTTGCTGCTTAAGAAGATTCCTGCCCTTCTGATACAACCATGCTTGTTTAAAAGTGAGGCTGAGACTCCTGTACTTTTCATGCATAAATTCAGAATGGTGCCTTGATAAGTTTAACTCGAGAGGTTGATGTGTTAGTACCTCAGAGAAGCACTAATGGGAGAGTGGGGAAAACATCCTTAAAGAGCAATGGAGAGCAAATCTAGAAGTGAGAATTAGTCTCAGTGGGCACATGAAGAGGGTGCTTTGCTCAATTGAGTTTGGGCATTGGCTCAATTTCTGCTTAGTCCAATACCTTCTCTGTTAAGTTGGTTATTTCAGCTGTTGAATGTGTTCCCCCAAGCTCTCCTTCTGTTTACATTTTGACACTGTGCAGAAGTCTGAATGACTGCAACTTTTTTTACCTTAATAAAAGGTGTCTTTGGGTTCCAGCTGGTGGTAATTGAGAACAGGCTCACACAATGATTATCCCTAATGAAAACGCTGGTTTCAAGCGAATGTACTGACTGTTTCTTTTCATGGTCACAGCCATGCAAATAAAAGTGAATTACAGACATTGTTTTTGTTAATAGGCTTGTTAAGCTGTCGGAATAGCTCTTGTCACTGTTTTAAACAGTTGTGCCAGAGGCTTTGGAAAAGGGAGACGGAGTCTGAACTGATGGCTCTTGTTAGTGCTTTGTAAGGGACTGCTTAGGAAAAGGGAAATGTTCGGTTTAGTGCTAAGTAGCCCTTAGGAACAGCTTAATTCTAGTCATGGTGTAGACTAATTAGGTGTCTCAGGGAAATCAGGGTGGCTGCTTCAGCCTGTTTTCTTTCTCTGTTCGAAAGCCTATCTTAAAAAAACTCTGCTGTTGAGAGGAGAACGTGTCTACTCTTAGTTTGGGATTTTTTGTGGGGTTTCTTTTCCAGTGTCCTTTGCCATGACTTCAGTTCTTTTAACTCGAGTGTTTTATGTCTGAAAGACTCCACAAAGTGAATCAGCACTGTGGAGTGCTCAGGTCCTGTTTATCTAAAATTAAATGTAGATGTGGAGGGCCATTGTCCAGGCAGACACTGCAAGGCTGAAAGTCAGAATTCAGTCCAGGCTTCATCCTGTGATTGAAGGGCACGGAGGGAGCAGCAGGGAACAGCTTTGCTGCCTCTCATTTGTGTGGATAATACATGAAAGAATATGATTGCAGAGGTGAAGGTGCTGAGGGAAGGTAACAAGGAGGCCATACAGCCTTTTTCTTGCTGCTGCATTTTTCCCTTGAGATTGAGTAATTTGCAGATTCGTCAAAATCCACTGTGGTTCTGCTGGTGTGATCTTTGGATGGCCTTGGCATTCTGATTTCTGAGAGAAAGAATCTGTATTCAATACCTGACTACAATCCTTTATGTGAGCAAATAGAAAAGAACCTTGCAGGTTAACTTTTGCTGCGCACAGCCCTTTGAATCGTGGATAAAAGGACATTTAGGGGTTTGCACTTCAAAGTTAATCATGAAAGGGGAAAAAAAATAGAAGGTTTATGCCCTAAGTGAAGAAAAAATATATTAGTCATTCTGTCATATGAAAGGGAAATTGCTATTTTAGGTCACTTAGTGAAATTAGCTTCAATTAAGCATCCTTACTAAATGCAGTGGTGACTGCTTATTGTCAGAGCCACTCATCTTGTAATGCCTGACCTGCAGAGTTTATGATTATTAATCTGTGTAAAGAACCCAAAACACCTAAAAGCCAACAGCCAATTACACAGATAATAACCTGTTTAAAAGAGCTTCACCACCATACATCATTATTTGTTTTGTGCTCACTAAAGTGTAGCTGTGGTGCAGAGCCTTTGTTTCCCAGCTCCAGAGCTGAGTGATGGTGCTAAAGGAACTATTTCCTCTGTGGCAGGATGGGTGCTGAGCTCCTCTGCCCTGGAACTGAGTGTTGGGTGCTGAAAGCAGGGCAGTGGAAAGAATCAGAAGCTGCTGGAGTGTCTTTTGCCCTGGTGGAGGACAGCGGTGAGTGCTCAGCCTCCTCCCTTGCTGAAATTTCCACAAATGCTCATCTGAAATTTGCAGGCCAAGCTTCTAAAATGGCCTTTCTCCCCATGATACGTATTCCTGTGAAATAGGAAATAAAATATTCTGTCTATATAGGATATAAATGCCCACTGTTCTGTATTCCTGGGCTCAGCTCGACACAGGGCAAACCCAGCACGTTCAGCTGGTGTGTTCTCTGTGTGCAGGTGACCCAGCCATGGAAGTATCTCCCCTTCCTCCCCTCAGGACTGGGATTCAATCACCATTTGTGCTGTAATTAGAAGTTTTGGAGAAAATAGGCCATGAGTGAGCCTGAAAAATGAGTGTTCCAGCGTTCACATTCATCTGCTGCCCTTACCTCATTGCAGAGTGAAATAGAACAGCAATCACAGGCACATCTCGGTGACATTTATGAATAATTACAATAATTACGCTTTGTAAGAGCTTAATTCTGTGGATTCTCAGACACGTTGGTAAGACACGAAGTGCTGCCCTTCTGCAGGGAGCAGCAGAGAACAGGGCTCAGCACCCTGTGGGTGTTCATCAGGATCAGTGTGGGCCAGCACTTTGTGCTTTCATCCCAGCTCTGCTGTGATTTGATATACACATTAAAAAAAAAAAAAAAGACTGTAGGGGAAGGAAAAGGGCATTATGCACACTGGTTTTTATTTCATGTAGAAAGCAATTGGATTTAAAGTTTCCTAGCTGGTAAAAGTATTTATGATGTTCTGCAGCAAACAAACCACCAATTGCAGGGATTGGGAGGGAAGGATGGCTTGAAGTGCTGCAAGACTGGAAGCCTCATGTTTGAGGTTTCATGCTTCTGGGATAAAACATCTTTGTGTTGAGGCATGTTGTGTAATGCTGGTGGTTCAGGTCCTTGGTTGGATACTGGGGGTCTGTGCCCTTGCTGGGGGTGGCACTGCCTTGCCTTGCAGAGTTGTCACTTCTGCTGCTCCTGGACATTGAGCAGCTCAGCCTGCCTTGATAACCAGTGGGTCTGCTATGGATGGAGCTCTGGGCTCAGGGATGCACCCCTGGGGATGTCACAGGGCCATGGACAACCAGACCCATGTTTTTTATCTGCTATGAGCATTTTCCTTTCAGCAGGCAGGGCAAGTATTGTTTGGCATTCATGACTGGGCTGGGGACAGGGTTCCCAGGGCATAAACTGCTTCTGCTTGGGCAGTTTTAAGACACCCCACTCCAGACTCTGGGGAACAAATTTATATTCTATGGGTTTCACTCTGCTTTATTTTTGCTTTTGGTCTGGATTCACAGCAGGATGAAAGCCAAAGACTTCAGCTTGTGAGGAAGCCAAAGGCTGTAGCAGCATGTGGCCAGGTGAGGTTGGTAACAAGGCAGGTGAGAAGCAGTGCTGAGTACTTTAATAGGTAGAAGGAAGATGAGAATTATTTTTCATATTCAAGCCAACTGGGAGTTTCAAAATGATGTGTTGATAGGTAGTGGCAACAAGGGATCAGCAAAGCTCAGATTCCTGCAAAGATGAACCTGTGAGCCAGCCTTGTGCAGAGCACAGGGAGGGCTCTCTGTGTCTCTTCACTGGCTTTTGAACTCCCAGCATGTTGTGGTGTGGTTTGGTTTTACTCTGTGTGAACATGTGTCACTTCATTTTGAGGAGAGTGAAAGGTCATGTTGCTCCATTAAAAATTAAACTTCTTTTCGGATGGTGATGAAGCCTTAAGGTGGCAGGTGCTTAGGCTGGGGAATAAAGGAGTGGGAATAGCCTGGTTAGTTCTAAACAGCTGAAAGTGCAGTTTGATGGTCAATATTTTCCTGAGGAGCTGTATTTAGCAAGAAGGGTAAAGTTCCTGAATCACTGACTGAAAGTCTCAAGTGTGCTTGTTTCTGGTGGAATTAAAGGCTTAGGATATCAATAATACTTAGATGTGGAAACTGGTCAATATTTTCCACTGGGAAGTACTGCTGTAGAATATTTAATTTGGCTTTTTCCTCTATTAATATATTCCTCTCTCCAAAAAAACTTTATGCAGGAGATAAATATTGCAAAACAGGAGGATTTTGAAGCGGAGAGGCAATGGTATGCCTAAGGCAACAGGCAGCCTCAGTGGAGGAGCTGGGATTAGCTGTTGATCGCTCCCAGCTAATCCAGTTTGCAAATCCCCAAGTCAGCACTGCTTTCCTGGGAGCTGCTTGTAGCTGTAAACAGCCCAGAGCTCTCCAACCCAAACCCTCTCCAGATGCAGGCTCTGGCTATCCTTGTTGTGGCTGCAGAGGGTGCTCTCTGCTCACCTGGTGACTGTTCCTCCCCCTGCTGCTCTCCACGGAGCCCTCCCCAAGGTGTCCTTTGGATCTTGTTCCCACCACCAGCAACTGGTTTTCAATTAAATCCAGCTCAGGTCAGCTTTTGACAAGCAGCCTCTCTTGTAACTCGAGGAGGTCACCAGCCAGCAGATTCTTGAAATGTGTCTTAAAAGGAGAAAGGCTTGGGCTTGGAGCCAAGATAATTTTATTTCTTTTTTTTTTATTTCTTTTTTTTCCCTCCTCTTTCTCTGCCTTCCTTCTGTCTAGCAAGTCTTGGCAGAGCTGTGGCTCGGCTGGGAGGTCGTGTGGACCAAGAGCGTAATGTTAATTAGGTGTTGTACCTGCAGCACTTGCAGCTTGTGAAACCCTGATAGAGACCCAGTTGTCATAATTAATGACCATAGAAATAGAAGAAGGGCTCTTAGACCTTGTGCTGGGGGATTTGAGCCAATTTCTAAGGACTAGAAACCAGGAAGAGACTTGAGTGAGGACAGGTTGTCCTGTGTGTTTGCAAAGGGTGTCTTGCATCCACCTGAAGCTGCCAGGCTGTGATGCTTTGTGATTCAGGATGTGGGATATAGCTGTTGGTGTTTCTGTAGTTCCCCTGTGTTGATAATTATAACTGTTCTTCATTAAGGAGTTGCTTGGTGTGGTACAGCGGAGATGGAAGATGTTTTTAATTTATAATTGAGTCCTCCGTGGCATCTGCTGTACAGAGCAAAAGGAAAGGCATGAAGTGATGTTGTTTGCTTTGAGGCACTAAATGTGAGCAGCCCCATCCCCTGCTGCCACTGGGCATAAACCAGGAATTGCTGATGGGGTGGGAGAGGAGCTGGGTGCCCTGTGATGAGCAAGTGCACCTGCATCAGCACCCAGGTGCAAAGGTAACTCCTTGCCCCAGTCAGGAGACATCAGGGGCTGCTGTCCCTCCTTGGGTGGATACAGAGGCTGCAGGGTCAGCTCCAGTGGGAAATCAAGGGAGGAACTGGGAGAAGTGTGGGGCTGACCTCCTCTCCCCTGGGAAGGACTGGATTTTGCAGCAAATGCTTGTATCTGTGGAGGAGAGAGGTCTGGAGGGGGGGAAGTGTAAGAAGAACACAGGAAATTATGGGAAGATGCAGTGGCATTGTTGGGAAATTCATGGCCAGCTGGTAAGGAACTGGTGGACAGGATACTGGTCTGGTTGGGCATTTCAAGATGAGGCTCATCCTGGAAAATTCCTCTATTCTTTGTGTTGCAGCAGCTTCATCCTGCTGGTCCAGGAAGGTGAATAAGAGCCTCAGAGTATTATCCTTTGAGGATATTGTGCGTAATTGGAGGCACTTTGTGACATTTTTGCAGTTAAGTGAGTCATCAGAAGCCTGGCTGGGGCAGGTGTTGTGTGTGACCTCTACAGCCCCTGCACCCTCCCAGTGTGATGGCACAGCCAGCCTTGGAGCACAGGGGTCACAGGGGCTGTGCAGGGTCCGCCCTGCTTTGGGGATGTGTCACAGCTGCATGGTGGGAATTGGTCCTGTCCCTGTGGCTGCTGCTGAGCCGGGACACGGTGCCTTTGGGATCTCCTGACCTCCTTTGCAAAGCACCTGCAGCTGAGTGGGTGGGAATAAGCAGCTGCAAAGAGCCCGAGGGGAGTGGAGAAGCCTCTTCTCACTGCTTAGAGCTGGCAATAAAGTCCTGAGTGTGGCAGCATCTCCTCCCCAAGGCATCGTATTCCACCCACCAAGGAGTGTCTGTAGCTGGGGCAGCCCTGGCTGGGGTTTAGCGGAGCACTCAGCACTCACGTTGTCCCTGCTGGGCTGGTTCGTAGCAGTTCATTCCTCTGCTGGGCACCTCCTGCTCCTGACCTGCGTTCAGTTCCCTCTTATCTGGTGGAGAGACAATTCCAGCCTCTGTAATTAATGGCTCCGTCCTGCCAGGGTCTTGGGTGAAGCATCAGCACAGGAAATTGGCCAGGCTAAGTGGTGCCTGTGCTGGGATCCTGGCTGCAAAGGCAGAGCTCAGCCAGCTGAGATGAATTGTGGCCGAGTTGCTGAATTCATTTTTCATCTTTGGGTCTGAAGGCAGACACAAGAATAGCTCCTGTGCAGCCTGGGCTGTAACTTACCACAGTCCTTTGGCCGTGGCCTCATTTTTTGCAAATATCCCACATGCTGATGGAGAACCAAGGCTTGTTGGGCTGTTCCCAACCCGTGCTGGGGTTTTGCAGTGGCAGTCAGGGACCAGACAGTCCAACAGCACTCCCCAGGGAGACAGGGATACAAGATTAAGGGGTTAGTTCTCACGGAGCAATCAAGCTGCTAAAAGGCAGCACAACTGCTCTGATCTGACCTGGCGTTTGTTAATCTCACAGCTCCCCCAGGACATTGGTTCTGTGGTGCTGTCAGGCTCCCAGGCACAGCGAGGGTGTGCCCTGTAGCCACCCTTTCAGAAAAAGGCAATTTATTTCACTTACAGTGAAGGATAACATTAACCATGCAGCAGGGAGACTCCTGTACCCCTGTGCTCACTTTACTTTCCCTGCTTCTTGTCTGCCTCCCCCTTCACTTCATCTCATTTTCCTCGCTCCTTCTTTGCCCTGTAGCTCCTGCTTGGTAGGGAGCTGTGGTCACCTCTGTCTCCAAGGTTCAGCAGTGTCACCTCAGACCATGGCCATGTGTGGTACAGGTGAGGCAGTCTAGTGAGCTGAGCTTTGGATTTCTATTCCTGGCTCCTTTGCTGGCCTTAGACAGGTGTCTTAGGGTAGGTCTTGGCTTCCTCACCTGCAGGGTGGGATTGTTGCTAAAACAGCCCACACCTGGGGCAGTATGAAGTGTGCTTGGAGGATCAGGTTCAAGGGAAAGCAGGGAAAAGGAATTACTCAGGCATGCTGGCCAGCAGCACTGTGGCTTCAGTTTGCTCTTCCCTGGGCTGGGAGTGGTCCCTGAAGGAACAGCTCTGCTTTGGACTGTGGATGGGCATGCTGGGGGCCAGGTAGGGCTTCCAGGTGTGACACCTGCCTTCAGGCAGCCCAAATAAGCTGCCTTGCACCCAGGAGGGGACTGTGTATCTATGTCCCCTCTGCCTGAAGGACAGCTGGGAGCAGGTGATGCTGCTGGAAGCACTCAGTTATTTTTGGAGGCTGTAAGGTGAGCAAGGAGCATCCATCTCTTCTGCTGAGCCAAGAGTTTGGTCTGCCAGTCAGACCCAGCTCCTACCTGTGGGTGTTAAAACCAATCTTTCCCCTTACCAGGACATCTTGGAGGAGCTGCCTTCTCCCCAGTCCTGGGCAGAGCTGGGAGCCTGTGTCCTGTTGTAAGAGCAGCCAAGAGGAGTTTCGCCCTGGGGAAAGGCTGGTGGTGCTGGGGGCACACCACCTCGACCCACAGGTTCTTCTGTCATTTTAGTTGACTGTTGTAGGCAAATAAGGACATTTTGAATGCTGGATGGGCAAGAAGCGCAGCAGCTTCCCATTGCCTTGGTGAAGCTGCCAGCTGTGAGGGAAGAAGCAGATCTGCTGGAGCTCCCCGGAGGAGGGAGGATGCTGAGTGCTTTCAGATGAGGTGGGTTTAAGCCTGTGCACATGTGAGAGGGAAAGTGCATTTTGCAGAAGTAGCTTTTCCTGGCATTGCAGTTCATCTTGTTAATAAATCTCTTGTAACACCTCCCTGCAGAGCCCCTCAAGGAACTGGCTAAGCAGGAGAAAGTGGAGATCCAAGAAAAGCCTCCTAATCCATTATCAGCAAATGCAATCAGACTCTCCATCTGCTATCACAGGCCCCTGCAGCCCCACAACTGGGAGCCAGCCGCCTGCTGCCTCCTGCACAGATGCTTGGTCACCACGTGCCTTCACTGCCTCTCTCTGGGTTCAGCCTGGTGTCATCTCAGATTAGTGGGTTTGTGTTCAGAGTCTGTGTCTGCTCTCAAAACGAGCCAGGTAAAGCTGACAGGCTGAGGCAAGCACACACACCTTGGCTGAAAAGCAAGCACAGGGTGGCTTGTAGGGCCGTGTTAAATTTAGTGCTGTGTGCTCTGGTATGGAAGTAAAAGCCCTGTCTTTGCCAGGGTTGCTCTGGAGTGTCTGCAGTTGGGAGGAGACAGAAACTCTTGTGATGGGTGTTTATTAATGACACGGCGGGGAGTGCTTGGTTTCCCTCCCTCTGTTTGAATCACAGAATGGTTTGGGTTGGAAAAGACCTTAAATATCATCTAGTTCCAACCCCATGCCATGGGCAGGGACACCTTCTGCTAGACCAGGTTGTTCAGGGCCCCATCCAAGTTGGCCTTGAATATATTGACCTCAGACCTATTCAGAGTGGAACAGGTCTGGGGAGCCCTGGCATGTGTGACTCCAGCATGTCAGGTCTGCAGATGGTCCCCAAGGGGACAATCCTGCATGGAAGAATTCATGGTCTAAGTTGAAGAGCCTCTTTTGCAGGGAGGGCACAAATACGTGACCTGACTTCTTGGTGGCACCTGAGTATGGAGCCAAGGTTTGCAGGCAGGGCTGTGGTGTGGCCCTACAAGACCATCTTTTCCTACTTTCCTGCTCCTCAAGGTGGTCATCAAAGAATGCCAGAGTGCCTGAGGTTGGAAGGGACCTCTGGATGTCAGCTGGTCCAATGCCTTGCTCAAACAGGACCACCCAATGCAGGTTGACCAGGTCTATTCCAGTTGGCTTTTGGGTACCTCCAAGGATGGAAACCACCCCCTCTCTCCTCCTCAGGTGATGAGCACAGTCCATGGTGACCCCAAGAACAGCACAGCAGTCTGGCTCAGTTCGTGCCCCTGCTGGTGCCCCTCACACTTGTCTTGGTGGCAGTGATGGAGCAGCAGTGGGATGATGGTGTGATGGAGATCTGTCAGCAGAGCACCAGATGTGCAGCCACGTGGCTGGCCATGTTTCAGTCTGTTCCAAGCATGTCATGTTTTCCCCACCAGCCATGTATTACCATTTGGGGACCCACTAACAGTTCCTACTTTACATCTTTTTTTTTTTTTCTCCTGTTTCCTTTGAAATACTCATTATCCAGGATAAAAATCTGTCCCAGGTAATTTCAGGTTTCAACTGCACAAAAATGAGGAAAAGAGCCAAAGTAACAGCGGGTAAGGAATGGTTTAATTTAGTAACTAATTTTCTATAAAGTAATTATTTCTTTAAAAACCTGGGATTTGCTCAAGGTATCCCAATTACTTTTTTCATTATGGCTACAGAATGAAGTGTTCATTTAATTAGTAAACATTTGGCATGCCTTTAAATACGTTTTTAATTACATTAAAGGGACACTGTCAAGGTGTCTTTCATCAATTTTAATAGACCTGGATTTCTTTTCTCCACTCGCAGTCGGTTGCAACTCTGGGTTTTATTGGCTGCTCTAGACAAAACCTGGAGAATCCATTTCTGTGGAAAAGATCAAAAAGAGAGGCTCATTTGCAGGTTTGGAGCTGAGCTGTGGCCTCCCTGCCTCCTGTTTCTCAGCTTGCTGGCAGCAGGGTAGCCTCCTTTGCAGCTCTCCTTCCCCAGCCCCAAGGGTGACCCAGCACTAAACCAGCAGCTTTTGCCCCATAAATTGCCCTGTGTTGCTCACAGCCCCTCCCTGGTGCAGCAGATTCCTGTACTGCAGCCTCACAGCTCGCAGCTGCTCCCAGGAGTAGCTCTCCTAATAAATCACTTGTGCTCTAATCGAGCTTGATGCAAAGTCCTGGAGGAAATTTGGTTCTGGGTGAGTCCCCAGGTTCCTCCTTGCCTCTGGATCCCCAGCGTGCTCCTTCCCTGGGCTATGGGATGCTGCTGGCAGAGGCCAGACTTGATTAACCTGCCAGTGCTGGGGTGCTGCTTGTCCCCTGCCCAGTGAGGCTGGACATGCCCGTGGGGTCAGGAGATGATGGATGAGGCTCAGAGCAGCAGCCCAAGCGTGGCAGAGGCTGTTTGCCTGGGTTCCCCCTTTCTGCCTCTGGTCCCTTTTTAGGGAAGGTTCCCTAATTGAAATAGATGGAAGTTGCTGCAGGCAGAGGCATTCAGGCTTGAGCCAAAGCTTCCTGGGGTGTTCCCAAAGGGAAAGAAAACAGCAAACCCCCGAGTGTGGTGGTGTGTAACACGGAGCCCAGTCCTTTCTGCCCTCTGAGCCATGTTTCTGCTCTGCTCCCCAAACCTTTTACAGGCTGAACAAGCAGGCTTTTTTAATTTCTGCTTGCGTTTCAGACATCCTCACTCTCCTCTGAGGAGAAGGAGCTGCAGGGAATGAAAATATCCACTGTCTTTGCTTTAATATCATTGACTTTCTGCTCTGCTGGGTGCAGGCAGGCTCCCCAGTGGCCATGTCCTCATCCAGCATGCTCTGAGCACCTCTACTTGGTTTCCTCCAGTTTTCCCTTTAGTCATGTCTTTTCTCCTTCATTGTACCCATGCCCCTTCCTTCTGCTCCGTGGGCTCCCTGCAGTCATTTGCTTCTCCTGCAGTGATCATCGCTCCCTCCCTATGTGGCTTTGAGTTAAGGCATTGAGTCTTCCTGACCCCAAAGCAGATGGAGATGTGAGGGTGGCCTGTGCCCCTCCACAGCCTTGGGGAGCACCAGGAAGGAAGGATCCTGCTGGGCAGCAGAGGAGCCACGACCTTTCATCCACCCCTCTTGCTGGAAGGAATGACTGTGCAGCTTGTCCACCCACCTTTCCTAAAGGGAAGCAATGCCCCTTCCTGCATCCCACCTCTGCTCCAGTTTCCAGGGAGACAGGCACTGGGAAAGCAGTGGAAGTGCTGGAGCTGGCAGGAATGCACAGCCCACTACCAGGTGGTGGGTACCCCAAGGGTGCTCTCTGCCCCAGCCTGTATCCCACCCATCAGGGGACAGAGGGACCTGCTCCTGTCTGTCCTGCTTGGCATTGCTGTGTGGAAACTTCGTGGGCAGAGGGGATGGGTCTGTGGGAACTGAGCTTTTGCCAGCTCCTTCCCTGGGGCTGTAGAGCCTCTTTGCTTTGTGAGATCAGGGCTCGAGAGGGCTGTGGGGGTGGTGGGTGCAGGAGCAGGGTCGTGGTGAGAGTTATTGTCCCTTGTCCCTTCTGCCCTGGGGTGGCTGTCCCCTGGACATACTGGGGGGATGGATGCTGGGATGGAGGAGCACAACCCAGCCTTGGGAATGTGGCTGCCCTGATGCAGCTCCAGGCCCTGTCCCCAGTGCCATGGGGAGCTGAGGTCCCTGAGGTGTGACTTGCACTCCAGCTTCCCACACCCACCGCCCATGGAGATTTCTGGAAGGGAGCGAATGGTTGTGAATAACCACGATCACAGCTTTGCAAGGCTTCCATAAAATATGAATGCATGATAGCGCCTGCATAAATTATTCAAGATAATCAGCACGGGGCATATTTCCCCGGCAATTTCATGTGGGCTCCTGGAGCTTGATGGTCCCACCCGTTGGGTGTGTGCCATCCCCTCCTTGCAGCAGAAACGGAAGGTCCTGAGCATCCCAGGTCTCCCAGCATCTCCCCTTGCTCTCCTTAGACTGCCCACTGCCCTCCCTCCTCCCTCATGTGCTTTCCCCCAGCTCCCAGCGCTATTAACACCTCTAATTAGAGCTGCTTATTGATGTACTGCTGTTTATCTAAGTGCAGAGGATAAAGGCAGGGAAGCTGTGGAGCTCAAGTGAACTGCATGCCCAGCACGGTGCTGCCCAGGGCTGAGGGAACAAGGAGAGGAGAATCCAGACAGGAAAAAGCAGTGCAGGAGTGAGTGTGTGTGTGCTGCCAGCTGTGCCTGGTCCCTGCGAGTGCCACCAGGTACTGGCATTTCCCTCTCTGGTCCTCATGTGAGCATGGTGTGTGTACAGCATCCCTTGGGAAAGGGGTGTCCCTTGTGTCCATGCCCATAGTCAGTGCTGCCCTGTCAGAAAAACCCTGTTGGAACAGTGGGCGCTTCAAGGAGGAGTTGCTTTCTTCTTTGGAAACACCCACCCAGAGAGCAGACCCAGCACCTGGGAGGGATGGGTGGGTTGCTATAGGACACCCCTGAGCACAGGGTGGGTTTGAGCACTGGGGCAGGATCAAACTCCCTGAAATCAGCTGGGTTTTACACAGGGCTGGGGTGCTTGGGGCCATGATCCTGCTCTCTCCTCCCACTGCAGGTAACTCAGAGGGGCCTCTCTGCATTCCATAATGCCACCCCGTTTGGCAGCAATTCCAGGTGCCAGGGCAGTGCTCTAAGGCTGTGGCTGCTACTGGCGTAATAGAGAAAGGAAGAATTAATGTAGCACTGTGAAAACACATGCTTGGACTGTGCCTCCTGCCAGCAGCTGGACAAGAGGCTGGGCAGTGACCTGTGTGTGCTGGGGTGGCTCTCCTGATGATCTCACCTTGTTTTGAGCCTGGCATCTCCTCCTGGACCACAGGCACTGGCAGAGGATGGTGGCACTTGGCTGCAGGACCAAGCACCTGGGTGCTGCAGGAGGCAGGATGTTGGCTCTCTCCAAACCCCCTGGCACCTCTAACCATTGGAAGCCACATCCCAGGGACAAGGTAGGGAGGGTGATGTGCTCCAAAAGTGTTTCCCTCCCCCCTTGCCATCGGGTTTTATTAATTCCTCACTTGGTGAAGTCTCTATTAATAATGGCTCTAGGATCTGGCTGGGAAGCTGGGTAATGAGATTCTCTACCTGCTGTTCCTGGGCTGCTGTGATTGTGTTTGGAGGACAAAATTCTATGTGGATTAATTAAAATGAAAAACAAAAGGAAAGAAATAATAATAAAAAAAGAAGAGTTGTTTGAATTATTTACTAGTTTCCAGGAGACAAAGCAGTAATTGCAAGTGTCTTATTGCAGGTGTTTGGAAGGGGGAGGCTCCCTCCTCCAGGCAAGAAGCAAAGGCTGGTTATTTACTGGTGTTGGAAGAGATTTATCAATCCTCATGAAGGCCAAGTGCAGTTCCAATTGCTCCTCAGTTTGCTAATTCTGATTTTCTCCTCTTCGTTTTGGAAATTCGGAAGAGATGGGCTCTGGGACAGCTTTGATGTGGGTAAATGTGGGAACAAGCTCTGCCAGCAGTGTGCTTTTCCCTCCTGAGTCACGAAATGTAGAGGGAAAAACCCCACACCCTCCTGCCCTGAGGAACTGCCTGTTCTTGGTTGACTTCCCATCTCTGCCAGGGCCCCTCTGGGTCACACAAATGCCTTGTGGTGCCACTTTTTGGATACCTGTCATTCCAGAGGGATGCTGAGCCTGAAGCACGGGCAGGATGGGACCAAGTGCCCTCAGGGGCTGGCTGAAGTCTCATCCCTGATGAACACATCTGGGTCCCTAATCCATGGCTGGATCCAACCCCAGGGAACCCCACTGTGTGCTGTGGCACAGCTGTCCCACCCCACTGGGGTCCTTCAGCAGCACCACCCAGCCATGCTCTGGGAAGAAGGGCTGGGATAAAATCAGCTCTTAAAATCCTGTCTTCCTTCACAGACCTCTTACCTGATGGATCAGCAGCATTTTGGGGAATTGCTCCATGCTTTTACTGTTCTGTTACTCAAGCACTTCTGCCCTTGATTGCCTCCGTCTGTCTCCTTTCAACCAAAGGCCTCTGGAGTCGCCTAATTGATTTCAAAGGGAACAGGACTTGCTTAAAATTGAGTTTTGCATTCCTCCCTGCCTCTGTGACAGAGCACCTGGTGACTCCATCCACAGCTCCTGCAGCAGTTCACCTTCACTGGCTTGCCTGTAGAAAAAGAACAATAGGAAAAAAGAAAAATGAAGGAAAAAGGTACAAAAAATTCTGTTTAGCAATATTAGGGTGTGATCAATATCCCTTTGTCTGCAAATTCAAATCCTATTCAGATCCTACTGAGGAGAAACAAGTGGAGCTGTCTCATTGGAAATGAGAAGTTAATCCTTAAAACCAGTAAAGATTTAGGGCAGAGTAATTGCTTTAAGATTAGATACTTAGGACCATTCAAGCTTTAAATTTTCAACCCAACAACCTCGATCCTTGGCAAGGGAGATGCTTTGAGATGAGGAGCAGTGACACTTTGGCATCCTGGAGAGAACCTGTGGTGACACCATGTGCACTGAGATAGGGACCCTTGGGGTCATTCATGGCCCAGGGATGGTGGGGGACATGGGAGGGCTGGGTGCTGCCTTTCCCCAGAAGCATCAGCAGTGAGTAGAGCAGGTGAAGAAGGGTAGGATGGGAACAGTAGGTGCTCTTTAGGACATGGGAACCAGCCCTAATGGGGGTCAGTAAAGCACAGTACCCCTTTCCCTTCTCTGCTGGGTGAAGGGCAGAATTAAATCCCAGTCTTTTCCACTGTTGTGATTTTACAGCGTTTATGTGAGAAGGGAGCACATTAGTGGTGAGGTAGATCATTAGGTGCTTATATTATCTGCAGCAAAGCAAAGTTGCTTTTAATTCCTAATTCCACCATTGTCTGACACATTTCTTTGTGAGCTTCCTATTCATCTGTATTTTTTTTTCCCCTGGGTCCCCACTAATAGAAATTGCTTTGTTGTTAAACTCAATTTCACTCTTGACTGGATTGAAATATGCTTATTTCCCTTCTAAAATAATAATAATAAAAATCTAAAATGATTTCCACTCATTGTATGTGAAAAGTGAACATTTTTCTTCATCTGGCCTCCCAGGTTTGAATGTCTGAGGGTTTCAGAGGTTTATTTTTTAACAGTCTAATTGCATGATCTCAGCCCATAGCTGGGGGCTTTCCATTTGTTGTTCCATGAATTTGAATAAGTCAGGGCAATATATGATTTCCTGGGTGATTTTTGAAGTCTTTTGGTGGAGGTGAGGGCTGCAAAACAAGACTTCTCCCAGTTTCTGCCTTCTAATGTAGCCAGGGCTGGTGGGCACCCAAAGGATTCACTTTGAGCACCCACTTTGTGCTGGCTGGAGAGGTCTGTGGGTTGGTGCCTCCTCCTCAGCCCCCAGCTGCCCCCTGCTCAAATAATCCCCAGCACCACCAGCCCCTGGGGCTGTGCCCTGTGCCTGGAGGGGGCATCACTTTCTGAGTGGGGCTGAGAGGGTGAGGAAAAGATGTTTGTGGCTCGCAGGGTCTCAATAACAAAAGCCACCTGTGCCCAGTGCCTGTATCTGTTCCATCAGCGCTGGGCTGGGCATTGTCCAGAGCATGGCAGGGGCTCTGCCCCTCTCAAGGG
The DNA here is from genome assembly GCA_035222235.1 of Margarornis squamiger. NCBI lineage: Eukaryota > Metazoa > Chordata > Aves > Passeriformes > Furnariidae > Margarornis > Margarornis squamiger. The sequence goes on from JAWWTY010000038.1 coordinate 7,605,329, forward strand.
GTGACTGGACAAAGCCCAGCAGGAGCTAGGAACCCCCAAACTCAGCTGGAGGCTCCCAGTGTCCTCACTGAAGCAAGGGGACCCAAGGGAGCCCTGGCCTGTGCTGAGCTCTCCTGCTCTTCTCCTGTCTGAGTCCAAAATGGGACAGTGGAAGGCCCTGTCTGGGGTCTGCCCCTGCCATGCCCAGTACCCAGCACAGAGGTGTCTCCAGTGTCCCCAAAAGGCAGCTCTCCCAGGGAGCTGAGGCTCAGCTCATTACCAGAGGGAAGCACTGGCAGGGTCAGCCTGTTACATCTCCCATCTCCTGCCAGCCCCAGGGACCAGCAGCAGCAGTGGCTGAGCCCTTTTCCCTGTGAGAAAGGAGAGAAAAGGGGAGTGAGATACAGTGGTTGGTGTTGTGGAGATGCCACGTGTGAATGCTCTGCCTGTGGGCGATGAACCTGTGTTAACAAGTGATGCTGGAGCGTGCAGAGCCCTCGATGCCAGTGGGTCTGGATCACCTCTCAGTTGTAATGGGGTGGGCTCTACACCCTCCTTGGGGACAGCCAAGGTGAGAGGAGTGGGAGCTGCCACGGGACATCCCAGCATTGCATTCCCTTAGCCTGCCCGGGATGAGGCAGCTGGTGGAGAGCTGGAGCTTTGCTAGCCAAGGAATGAGAGAGGGAGCAGGATGGGTTTATGGAGCGTGAGATGAAGATGTATGGCTCCCATCGTGGAGGGAAGTGCTTGTGTGTCAGCAGGAGAAGAGCTTTGCCTGGGGGTGTCTGGGGGGAGCTGAGACAACAGCACTTCTCTCCCCTCTGGTGGGATGCAAAGGATGGGGTGGGGGACACACAGACCCTCAGCTCCCCTCGGGTTGTGGTTGGGGGGCTCAGGGACACCCTACATGTGGAGCAGAGGTAGCAAAACTCCTTCCAAACCCCACCAGGAAGGGCTGTGAGCACTGTGCAACAGCGATGACTCTCCTGAAGTAATTAAAATGGCTGGAGAGTTCTTGCTCTTCTAACCCCTGACACGACTTTCTTTAATTACAGCTGAAGCTTGACATGTCTTCTCCCTCTTAATTTCTTGTTGCAAGCCTTCCTCCAGCATCCCACTGCTGACTGTGGTGACTCCCAGCTCTGGCACTGCCCAGACACGGGGCAGGGGGTGTAAATGTCCTGCCAGGCTCACTTGGGGATGCTGATATGAGCCCTGGGCTCCTGTGTAAGTCCATGAGCATGTGGGAGCCTGTCAGGGGGTTATAACCTCTCCCTCCCATTTCTGGTGGTGCAGCACTTTTCACCTTGAACTCAAACACATCCCCACATTGATGCCACCAGGTCAATGAGCTTGTTCAGCTGAGCCTTGGGCCATGGGGGATATAAAACCCACCCAGTGGGAGGGGGCACCTGGATACTCCCGGTCCGGGAAGGCAGCACTTGCTGGAGGAGCTCAACTAACGTGCTGACGAGCCAGGCTCCTCCAGCCGATTTTTCTTGCCCTTTCAATGCTAATTCAATGGTTGAGCAACGGAGTGTCCTCCTGGGACTGCGCCAGGCTGGGAAATGCTGCTCAGCTGAGTGTCACAGCGAGGCAGAGAGGGAGGTAAACCTGAACTGGCACCTCTGAGAAGTCTGCCCGGCAAAGGGACAGATCCAGCCCTCGGGGCTGACTCCTTCCCTGACTTCTTTCCTGGTCCCCTTCCTGGCGGGGGCTCTCGGGGGGATTAGACTCAAATAACCTCACCCAAAGGAGGAGGGATGCTCTCTTCCTTTCAAGGGCAGTGCCTCAGCATCTCCCACCCTGCCCTGCTGCTCTCCGTCTCCCTGGGCTTGGACCCTTCTTTGTTCCCTCCTCCCTGCCTGGACTGAGGTGGGCAGAGCTGCCCCCTGACAGGCTGTGCTCCCCCGAGGGGGTCAGGATTTACCCCCCTTAATGCACTGCAGCAATACAAACACATCTCCATTCTCTGCTGCACAGATCTTCCTCTCTCTTTAATTTTTAATTGCTGCTCTTGTTTCCTCTGAGCATCTCCCTTTGCAGCAGGGCAGCCAGGAGCCCTTTCTGACCGATAAAGCTGGTTCAGGCTTTCCTTTCACCTTTTGTGTTTCCTTCTTGGTGAAGCCAGGGTCGTTGCTGGGTTTAATTAACACAGTAAGAAAAATGCACTCTTCTTTAACCAAGAAGAGAAAGGGAAATTCAGCTTCCCCGCTGCTCTCAAAACACATAATCCTATTGGGAGCTGAGGAGTGATTCTTACCTCGATTATTTTCCTTTGCTCTGAGTGAATTAGCAGCTAATGGAAGCAAAGGATTCACAGTGCTGACAGGCTTGCAAGGGCAAGAGCTTCCCAAAGTCCCTAGGAAAGGCTGTGCTGACATGGCCCTGTGCTGATGGGAGCTGTAATATCCCGTGTTTGACACCTGACTTGGCTGTGCACATCCAGCAGGTACCTGAGCACTGGAACCGTGTGTCCTGTGCTGTGCTGCCAGCACCATGGGCTGCAGCATCCCTGGTGATCTGAGGGCTGGAACGCTCCTCCTGCTCCCCAGGCACCATGGACAATCCAGTGGGCTTGGAGAATCCAGCCTGGCTGCTGAGACCTCAGCCATGCAGACAGCCCCAGGGACCAGGGAGCAGCTCCAGAGACCAGAGAACAGCCCTGGGGACCCCTGCAGTGAGTAAAACACTCCTCAGGGTAGTGTCAGGTGCCCTCTCCCCATTGCCTTTTAGCATCTTCTGGAGGTTGCAGTCACAGGGACTCTAAGCTGATGGATGTCTTCAGTACCTGCTGGTTCAGTGCCCTGGCAGCAATAAGGCCATCCATCTGCTTGCTGCTGGAGATGTCCCACCAGCCACAGTCCCTCCTGATTTCTCTTGATCCCTTTCTGCAGCCTTGGAGAGCTCCTGAACATCCTGTGCATGGGGATGCAAAGGTGGCTTTAGGACACTGCCATCCCCTCTCTGCTCTTTCCTCGGTGCTCTCTCCAAACACCAACATGTGAGCAAATTGAGGGCTGTTTTTGCTGCCCCTGGGAACAGGCAGAGAGCAGGGGTGAATCAGGACAGCATGTACAAGCCCTCCAGTGCCTGTGGAAGCCCCTGGCACAGCCAGAGCGGCTGGTGATGTTCAGCAGTGCGGGAGGTCACTATCAGGCTCAGAGCTTTTCCGCCTCGTTGCTACAGAGATGGGCAGAGGCGTGAATGCAGTAATTGAGGGTGAGCCAGTGACGGAGAGAAGTTGTTTTATATCAATAAAGAGCTCCTTGTCCCCAACAATGTCACTTGAGGGGGATGGAGAAGTTGCGGTGACTAAGTGATCTGATGCCCAGAGCATTTGGGCATTGCAGCTCTGCAATCAAATTATATCTCTTACCTCAAGGGCAAGATTGTGTGTAGGGAGAACTTAAGGAAGTAGCTTGTCATAGTACATTACAGCTCAGTGGTTTGCTGTGATTCTCCCCCTCTGGGATCATTATTTTCCCATGAAGACTCAGTAGCTTGAGGCTCGAGAGGAGGCTCCAAGAGGAAACACGGGCAGATCCAAGTCCCAGGCTTTGGAAAGCACTGAAGAAAGGTCCCAGGCTGGAGTGAGTGGAGAGTCTCTGGAAGGTTCTGGCTTGCCTTTGGAGCCCTGGCACATGGGTACCACTCACCAAAAACCAACACATTCATGTCAGTGTGGCTTGTCTGGAGGTGCCCACTGCTGAGCAGTGATGAATGTCTGTCTGTGCTCTTTCCAGGAATACGATATTTTAAGCTTCATTTCTGGTGAGTTACATCCCACCCTGCATTTATAACCTCTTTTCCCCAGCTGTGGTGACCTAAAGTGTTGTGTCCTTCCCAGTGGTGTCTCCTTAGGGAACTTTGGGACTCGTGGTAACACTCATTTGAAAATTCCCAAGGTCTTTTGCTGGGCCAGTGGTGCAGGGTGAGTCCCAGCTGCCAGAGGATGCTCCAGTGCCAGAGCTGGAACTTTGGCCCTGCCCCAGTTACAGGCAGTGCTGTGGAGTGGCTGGCTGGAGCCCGTACTGGAGATGGTTCCTGTGTATCTCTGGCTGGTCAGGGGCTCTAACTGATGGAACACTGGTTTCTTTTGTACCAGCTGGCTGCTGAGCTGGTTCTTTCCATTCCCTGCTACTGCTGGATTCAGAATAACAAACACACACACGTGTGTGTGTTTGTGTGTGTTTGTGTGTGTGTGTGTGTGTGTGTGTGTAGTACAACTTCAGCATATTGATTTTTGGGGCCATTGCTTCTCAGCTGCCGAAGAAGATAATTCACCGCTTTATTACCATCCTTGGATTTTAGATTTATCCCTCTAAACAGACAGCGAGCTGGTAGTTAATTAAGCTTTTGTTTCGAGCAGCAGCACAGGAAAAGGACTGTCTGCTGCAGTGCTTCTCCTCAGGGATGAGGGCCCAGGGAGGGGCAGTGACACATTCCCGTCCGTGGGGTGATGGATCCTGCACGGATGAATCTGGCAGGAGCTGGAAGCAGCACAGATAATTCTGCCTGGCTCCCTGGCCAGCACTGCGAGTGCAATTGCTCCCTGCTGACGCCAGCACCCTGCCAGGATGTGCCTGGAGATTGGCAGGAGCAGATTTCTGCACTTTATTTTATTTTATTTTACTTCATTTTATATTGTTTCCTGGCTGGTGCTGCAGGAGGCACCTGGAGGAAGCCGAGGTGGCTGAGCTGCCTTCTGCTGCCAAGGAGCAGCCAGACCCTCAGGGGGCTGTTTCCAACCCATGATCAGCCCTGAAGGGAAGAATGGGGGAACACCAGCTCCTCCCTGGTCCCTTCTCCCCCTCAGTGTCACTGACCCTTAAAACTTACAAAATTAGTGTGTGGTGTCTCACCATACCCCAGCCTTTTCCTGCAATTGAAGAAGAGCTGCTGCTTTGGCACAATCCAAAGCTTGTGGGATGTACAGAAGAACCTCAGCATTATCCTAACAGAGGTGGGGGGGGCAGAGGGGGTCCCATCCCACAGAATTTACCCCACACTGGAACTCTGGTAGCTCCCTGCTCTGCATTCCCTGGGATGGGATGGTCTCTTTTCCTCACAGTCTCTTGGGAAGGTGCAGCTGGCTCCTGGCACACTGGAGGCAGCAATTTGGCTGCTCCACTGACCACTCCATGCAGTGTGTTTACGTGCATTTGGAAGGTTTCCAGCCCCACTGAGCTGAGCTGATTTTGGAATGAAGGGTTTTGCCTCCCGCTGCCACCTGGAGCTGGACTCTTGAGGGCAATAAATGGGGAAACACCAGGTTTTAAGGGGGTTTTATAGCTCAGATGGGGACTAAGGGTCTCCTGTCAGAGCAGCAGGAGCTGGAAGGCAAGGAGATCAGGGGTGGCAGGATCCCCACAACCCTTCATTCACAGCCCGCTACTTCTCTCCTTTCCCAATGGCCAGGTGAAGAAAACCAGGTGCTTTCTCCAGAGAAAGCCAGATGTTCCCAACTGCACCTAAAATGGCAAGGACTGAGCACCCCAGCTGGAGTTAGGGATCTGAACACCCGGTGGGGCATCATGGTCATATCCATAAGTTCCACACAGGATGGGCTTCAGAGAAGGTGTCCTTGCCAAGATGTTGGGCTGCCTGTATTGAAACTCAGGAAGAGCTGACCTGAGGGTTTGGATTTGACTGCCTGCTGCTCCTGAGCCACACTTTCTGCAAATCCTCAATGTGTGTGTCTGTCTGCCTCAGCCCAGTATTATCCTGCTCAGACCCACTGTGGCAATGACTCCTTCCCTGTGGATGGAAACAAAAACCTGTATTTCTGAAGCCCTAAAGAATATGGTTTTGCTTCTCACTTCTGCTTGGGAAAAAAGTGCTGTTTCATGGGGAGAAAGTGCTGTTTCGTGGTAGATTTGCAGCTGTCTCGTCTCTGAGCTTGCCTGTGGCTGATGCTGTTGCAGCATATGCTCCCCAGAGCTCTGCTGACCGAAGCCACCCCTGGTTTCCATCAGGGAGAAGGAAGCAGTGTGAGTGTCTGGGATCCCTACGGAAATCCTGGCAGCATTTCCTCTTCATCAGTCTCACGGGAAAACACTGGGATTGTGCACAAGCAAGAGAGCCCATGGTTAGTTTATAATGGAGGGGGTGGTTGGAGATGGGAGGGCATTGGAATTGCTTGGCACTTGGAAGGCAGATCGCTGAGCCATTCCAGGTGTTTGGGGCTGGAGGAATGCTTCTTGCCCTGGAAAGAATGCATGGAGAAGTGCTGGGAAAGACCATGGGAGGAGATTGTACTACAGTGGGGAAGGCAAAGGGGCAGCTCTCCCTCAGTGCCAGCCTATGCTTTGTGGTGGCAAGGTGGTGGGCAGAGAGGGACAGCCAGCCATGGGGTCAGCATGGCATGGGGGGGTCCTGTTGGCACCACAGCACCCCCAGACCACAGCCTTACCCCTGGTCCCGTCCTGGAGCCTGGCCAAATGTGCACACCAGGAACAGCATTCTCCTTCCAGCTTTCTGCAGTCCTGTGCTCACCCCAGGGTGAGGCATCCCCTCCCTCACCCCTGGGGGGATGGACCCTTGCCGGCTGGGGCTGGCAATGGGATGTCCCTGGGCTCCGGGCACATTCGGCTCCTTTAAGTCCCAGGCTTTGGGAGGCTTTTTGTGCCTGTCACCTTTCACAGGAGAGCTGGGAACACCTCTGCTGAGCTCAGCAGCTGCTTCTCCTGCCTCAGCTCTCACGGCCCCTTTGTTTTCCCAAGGACACCACCCTGGTCCTTTCGGCAGCACCCAGGAGTGCCCAGGGACTTTGGGAAGCCACATTATGGGCTGTGACTGTGCCCCCCAGACTGAAAACACGGTGATGGGGCTGCAAAGCCACAGGCTGGTGCTGTCAGAGCCAGACTCCAGACACCCCTTTACCCCAGGAAAGGAGGTTTACCCTGCTCAAAACCCCCCAAGAGCAAACAGCACCTGCGGGGGATGACATTTCTGCCTTGACCCCCCCACTTCGCCAAAAAAGGGCCATCCCCACCTCCCGTGGTCCCCACGCCGGGGGCCACCAGCACCGGGATGCGGCCGCGCTCTCCGCCGAAAATCTGCCCCTCCAAAACGGCATCCCCGCTCCTCGGGGAGCATCCCCCGCTCCTCGGGGAGCATCCCCCCTCCTCGGAGAGCATCTCCCCCATCGGGGAGCATCCCCGCTCCTCGGGAAGCATCACCCCCATTGGGGAGCATCCCCCCCATCGGGAAGCATCCCTGCTTCTCGGAGAGCATCCTCCCCATCGGGGAGCATCCCTCCCATCGGGGAGCATCCCGCCTCCTCGGAGAGCATCCCCCCGCCCCGCACACCCCCTCCGCGGTGCGGGGCTGCCGCTAGATGGCACGCGGAGCCCGGCGGAGGCTCCGCGGGGCGGTGCGGGGCGGTGCGGGGCGGAGCGGGGCTGCGGCGCGGGGTGCGCGGAGCGGAGCGCAGCGGAGCGGCCCGGCCATGGGCTCGGCCGGCCCCGGGCAGGGGCAGGGGCAGGGGTAGGGCAGGGGTAGGGCGGGCAGGTGCCCCCCCACCCGCACCCCGCCATGCGCCCCCGCGGAGCCCCGCGCTGAGCCCCGGCCGCCGCATCCCTCGGAGCGTGTCGGGGGGTGCGGGGGCAGCCCGCCCCCCCCCGCCCCTCCCCGCAACTTTGAACGATGATCACAGTCAACGCGGATGGGAAGATAATGGTCAGAAGATGCCTCGTCACCTTGAGACCCTTTAGGTAAAGTTGGTGTTCCCTTCTGCCTTGCTGCCGCCTCGCCCGGCTCCCGCGGGTGGGGATGGGGTGGCGGAGCACCATTTAGGGTACCCACCATTTAGGTGGGGGGCTGCGGCTGGGCGGGGGGCGGTGCGGGTGGGCTGAGGGCAGGGCAGGGTGGCAGGGATGCGGGTGGCTTTGCCCGCGGGTCAGCTGCGGGTCCTGCAGACCCCGGCTCGCCCCTCCTGACGGTGTCTTTGGGGTTAGCACAGCGCTCTTCGCCGCTGGCTTTTTCAATACCGTTCTCAGAGGTGTTGGTGTTCGGAGGGAGTCGGTTCCTCTGGCTGATGATGGTGCTGAGGAGGATTTTGAAACCCACCCTGAACTGGCCGCGGGGCTGGGGTTGATGTCCAAACCTGAAACCCTCCGGCTCTAACCTATTGCTTTTTGGTGTAACTCCCCGTGTTTGCCTCCATGCATTTGCTTCCCCTCTTCAGTCCTTGCTCTCCAGCTTCCTTGCTTCACTGGAGATGCTTTTGAGTTACTCTCAGGCTTCAGACACATGGGAGATGATGCTGGTTGCTTGGTTTTTCTATGGGGAGAGGCACCACAGAGAGGGTCGTGGGACAAAGCTCAAGGTGGGATCAGCCCAGCCCAGCAGTTGCCGGCACTCCCTGCTGTATTTGAAGGTCTGGGATCATCGGAGGGATCTTGTTGCTCCCTTTTTCCTTAGCCCAGATTACTGCCTGGAGCTGAGAGGGAGAACGGGCTGTGCTTGTGCCCCTCGCTTGTACTCAGGTTTGGAGGTGTTGTCTGCCCGGCTCTGCAGTGCTTGCCTGGAGGGATTCCTGCTGCTGGATCCCACAGCAGTGCCCTGGGACTGAGGAACTTGGCCAAGGGAATGTCAGAAAGCGCTGGCAGAGGTGTGAGGGTCCCCAGGGCTCAGGCGTGCTCTGAGTGTGGAGTGGGGAATGACTGAGAGAGATGAGAAGGACACACACCCCGTGGTATGCTCTTTGCTTGCCTATTTGCTTTCTTAACTGGGTTTGAAGTCCATAGTGAAGAAGTGACTGGCTTGAGCATCCCTGTCCCATGTGCCCTGGACATCACCCCTGGGACAGGGGTAACCCATCTTCAGCAGAGACCTGGGATCAGCGTGGGGAGGCACAAGGAGTGTGTCACAGGGTGATCACCAAGTCCCACCGGAGATGAGGATGTGTGTGGATGAGGGGTTTGTGGTAGCTGGAGGGTTCCTGGTGTCTGTAGCAGTGTGGAGCACTTGCACCATCCTGTCTGCATGCCTTGGCTGGCTTCTACTCTCAAACCAGTACAGACCAGTATCTGTTCCATGAGAACCAGTGGGGTCGCCTTTGTTAACAATTAGGCTTGCCGTGTGTAAGAGGAGAAATCCTCAGGACCCTCTCCTAGCTATCCCACACTGTCCAGGACCTCTGCACTTCTTCCATGCTGCTGTCATGCTGAGTGTGACACCACCGTGCCACAGTCCTGTGTCACCTTGCCCTCAGCCCAGCATGGACAAGCATTGGCACTGCCCCGCTTCAGCTGTAACCTGGCACAAATCAGCACCCATGCCCTAAAATGAGCACCCCACATTCTCAGCTGATGTGAATCACTTACAGGAGTGGGTGTAGATTGTGACAATCAGGATGTAAATCAGTTCCTTGGCTGGGCAAAGGCTCGCTGCTCCCGGGAATCCTGTGGTGCGATCCCCTGCCTGGTGTAGACTCCTGGTAGTGGTGGTGTCGTCAAACAACGAACAGGAAACCTGATCCTTTGCACCAAAACATTTCATTAACCACCCTCCAGACGTGCTTAGCAAAGCATTGCAAAGCCCTGAGCTGTGAGAGAGCTCCTGCGGCAAAGGGGAAGGGAAGAGAAGAGAGAGCAAATCTCTCTGTGCGTGTTTCATGATGCCAGCTGTAGTCAAGAATTCACCATGGAGCCCTGGTCCGGCTTGCCCAGCTCTTGGTTTTGTAGAGCTTGGGGAGTTCAGGCAAGTTTGCCAGCTGGAAACCAAAGCTGGGGGCTTTCTGTGTGATGCAACATCGGTGAGAGAGTTCACTCTGGTCCCCTCTGTGGAGGAGGATGCCCATGGCTCAGCATCAGTTTGGCAGTGCTGTGATGGTGTCAGGCTCTGAGCAAAAAGGGTTTACAGGAGAGGGATCATCTTTTATTAACCTGACTGCTGCTGCTGGTAGGAATGGTAACTGAGCCTCTGGGCTCAAGAGACTTGGGTGTTGAAAACCTGTTCTGATAAAAGATGTTACCTGTCTCTGTAGCCCTTGGTTTCCCTGTGCATCTGTGTAATATTCTCCCTGTGGGTCCCAGGTGGGTGATGTGACACCCTGGACACAGTCCCAGTGTCACAGCCCATCCTGCTGGGTGCCTTCTCCCCCCATCCCCTCCCAGCTCAGTGCTCAGACCCTCCTGGGCACAACCAGCTTTCAGTCCCATAGGCCAAAATCTGCCATGGCTGGGGCATCACTTCCAATTTTCACTAAAGACTCAGGGAATTTGGCTTCCTTCTCTTTTGGCACCAAGCCAGAACTCAGAACTGTGAACATTTCAGTTTGGGGAGGTTGTGGAGAGGAACTTGGCACCAGAACCGTGCCTGGGAGATGAATTAAATGTGACGTGGGATGACAGGCAAAGCCAGCATGCAGGATAGATGTTACTTGTTCATTGGAGCTCCATAGTCTTCAGACAGTTAGACTTGATTTTGGGACAGAAGACCCAGTGCCTTTGGACAATTTGGAATATCAGGGAATTGGTATGTTTTACCTACTTCATGGTTGTCTGTTTTCTGCATAAGGAGTCTGCTCAGTTAAGGCTGGGCCAAGCGTTTTTAATCACCTGGAGAAGATCAGCAAAAGTAAAAGAGATGGGGTCCTCAGGCTGAGACCCAATTCCTGCAATCTCTCTGCTCCCTGGAGCACTGCTGCTGGGCTGGATCCACTTCTCTCCCAAACACAGCAATTCCCGTTAGGCTCTGATCCCTCTCATTTTTGAGGGAAAAGCATCTTGCATCTCCCCTACTCTCTGTAATCCAGTCAAAATGAAAAAGGTTTTGTCTTCTTGTGAGGTAGTAGAGCACCTTTGCACCTTTTTCTCTCTTCCCTTTTTTGTTTACTTCCCCTTTTGCTTCCCTTCCCCTTTTTCTTTCTGCTTGCTGTTTAACCATCACTCCTTGCCAGAGTATAATTACGAAGATTAAAAAGCGTAAACAAGGTCTTGCATAATGATGAAGATATTGTCAATAAGGAGGGGTGAGAGCAAAGAGCAGGATCAGATCTGAGTATTTAGTCAGGTGATGCTTGGGATTAAAATGTCCCTTGGGAAAGGGGGCAGCTGGCAGCAGGATGGGGCCTTGGGTGGGTTTTGGGCCATGATGAGCTCCCTGGTAGGACCCTCCATTGCAGGGCATTACTGGGCTTTGACCTCCTTCAGCTTGTTTCTTCTCCACCTGCTGTTGTCCTCTCCAGCCAGGGAAGTGCTGTGGCAGACGGTGTTACCCCCCTCCTTCTCTAAGGACAAATTCAACCCTCCAAAGCCAAGCTGGGTGCTGCAAACCCCTCCATCGTGTTTCTGAGAGCCTTTTCCAGATCCAGCACTGCGCTGTGTGGCTGGGAACAGGGTGTGATAACGGGAGTGCACTAATGTCCCCAAATCACCCCCTCTCCAAGCTATTTATGGGACACCACGTTGCTTTGCAGCATCAGGGATGCTCTGCTGCCTCCACAATCACCTCCTTGCTGGAGCTGGACCACAGCCCTCTGGAAACCCTTCTCTGAGGTCTCCTTTGGGAGCAGGGATGAGGTCCATGGGCATTTCTGCATGCAGATGCTGCAGCTCGATGGTTTATCAGCACCTGCTGGGGAGGGGATGGCTGTGCTCCACTGGTTACTGCTTGTAGGGCACTCCAGCCATGCCTGTAGCCCGACCTTTAGGGATGGGAGTCCAGATTAGTGGAGTGCATGATGCTTTATGGAGCTTGTTTAAACTGCTTTCCACCCTCCAGGGCAGGCTCAGTCAGAAATAAAAGGGACCTGAGCTGCTTCCCTCCTGGAGTGTCAGCCAGTTTTAGTGACGTGCTTGAGCATCTCCTCTCCCAGGTGGGTCAGCTCTCCTGGCCTGGCTGTCAGGAAGTGTTTGTACTGGTGCTGAGTGTGCTGCTGGCAGAGCTTGTTAAAGCTCAGGAGCCCAAGGTGTTCCTTTTCCTCTTGATTAGGCGGGAGGTGAGAAGAGGGTGGGGAGCTGCACGCTGCTGCTCCTCCAGAGCCCCTGGCCAGGTGTCCCTGATCTGCTGGGGATGGGGCAGGGCTGATCTGTGAGAGCAGAGGTTAGATGCTGTCTGCTGCCAGCAAGGCTGATCCTCCTTGGAGAAGTAGAGGAAACCCTTTGCTCTTGCACTGTGGGATGCTGAGAGTGAAGCTGCCCTGGGTCTGGGTCTCAGGTGTGTGTTGTCTGTGTGACAGCAGTGTCAGAGCTGGTGGGAGGGAAACAGGGAGCTCCTGGGATCCTGTGAAGGTGTCTTTCCAGGCAAGGCTGTGCTGGGACAGCAGGGAGCTGCCCTGGGAGCTCCTTCAGGAGATCTCCCTGGGGAAGCCCGGTCCTTCTTTGAGCTGCTTGACCCTGTACTTCAGCTCTCCACAACATCTCCTGTTGCTAACAAGGGCTTTGAAGCAGGTCACTTTATTTGCCAGCCTTTTTCAGTGGCAGATAATTGTGATGCTGGTGTGTTGTAGCTCAGAGTTGATGGCTGGTTCCTAATCCTCTGCCTTTTAGCTGTGTAGTAATGCTTAGATGGAGGGCTGGGGGGCTCCTAAGCGAGCCTTTCTCCTAAAAAGCCTGGTGTGGATGTTGGGTGGCTGTGCTGTGGGTCTGTTTGCACAGCTCCTGAGCCCTGTGGCTAATGCTGTGAGCTTGTGAAGGAGAGTTGCTGGTTCCTGTCCTTGGTGGTTTGCTTCAACACACACCCCTAGGGCCTTCCTCAGCTCCCTCTCCCACATACAATTTATTTACTGGACAACAAACCTGTTGTTTCACAAGGCTGGCTGGTGGTTGTCTTTTCTCCTTCTCCTCCTTGAAATATTCACAGGGCTGGGATCCCTGGTACCCTGTGGCTCTGGGAGGTGTTGTCCATGGACCCTGGCAGTGGCTCTGCCAGGGCTTTTCCCATGTGTCTGTCGGAGGATCCTGCACCTCCACGGAGTCTTGGAGATGATGGCAGCATCTCTGAGCAGTGGAAGGAGGTCAGGCATTCGTCCTTTGGCACAGCTTGCTCTATTCCCTGGTGCCCAATAACCCTCCTGCTTGCACACAAGTCTTCCCTCCAGCCTTTTCACCCCCCAAAAATTTACTGGCCTGAATTTGGCCTGAACAGGAGCAGTGTTGAGAGCTCCTGCTTCTTGTGCAGCTGGAGGTGACCACGAGCTCTGATGGGAGTGACGTGCAGGTCGACATCCTGCCTGGAATGTCCCTGTGGGAGCTGCTTTCCTGCCAGCCTGGATGAACAAAGCAGTGATGGGATAGTCCCAGGACATGTGTGTGCTGCCAGGGTGGGTCTCTCCTCATCCCTCTGTGCACAGACCACGCTGGACACAATGGCAAATGCTGCTGGCCTAGTTACAGGGGAACAAAAGATCTTATTAAAAAAGAAAAGAAAAAGGGTTTGTTTTTTTTTAGCTCCTTTGGGAGGAAGGGAAGGTACAAGGCTTCTCTTTACACTGGACTCTCCCAGGAGGAACATGAGTATTGTTCATTGTAGTGGTTCCTGCAGTCAAGGTTATTGGGCTGGATCTAGTGGAGCATCGTATGGGCAGTCGTGGTCTGGCTCAGCTGCCCCAGTGAAGATGGAACTGCTCCACTCCCCCTCAAAGCCTGCCTGTCAGAGCAGGCTGCAGGGATTGTGGAGGGTGTTCTTGGGCAAAACCTGCCAGCTCAGTGCCAGGGTTTGGGCAGAAGCCCCCAGGGGCTCTTTGTGAAGCATGTGTGGGTCTGGGCATGGTTGGGGTGAGGTGCTGGTGTGCTCTCATGGGGCTGGGGCTGCAGAGATGCTCCTTGCCCAGGCTGATTGTGGTGAGCCATGGGCATGGAGCAGATGGGAAGCTGGGATTGTGTCAGACACCCCAAAACAAAGTGGCTCCTGCTGCTGTGCAGAGGGGTTAACCCCAGGGATGGAGAGTGGTGGGGCTGCCCCAGGAGCGAGCTGGTTCCTCATCACACTTTGCTCCAGCTCTGCTTTCTCTCCCACAGGATTTTCGTGCTGGGCATTGGATTTTTCACCCTGTGCTTCCTAATGACTTCGCTGGGAGGGCAGTTCTCAGCCAAGCGCCTGGGGGACTCGCCCTTCACCATCCGGACCGAAGGTAAGCACAGCTCCACATCCATCCTGCCCCGTGGGATGCTCCACGACCCCCATGGGCACGGGGCCAAGGATGCAGGAGGGTGGTGCTTGGATCCTCCTGGCCCATTTTGGGGATGTCAGGATGGCTCAGGGTCCTGTTGGCCCTTTCTGCCAAGGCGTGGTGCACTTTGCAGCCACGTGGCTAAAACCTGGCTGTGTTTACATCCAGAGGGGTGACACAGTGGGGACAAATACAGGAGTGTGGGTACTGATCCTGGCTTGCAGCAGAGGGATGGGGAAACAGTGGGCTTAGCCTTCAGCTGTTGTGTTTGCTACACTTGGTCTGACCTGTGGAGAATTTGGCTCAGGTGCTTGGAGGGGTTTTGAGCAGTTTTGGTCTGCAGAGAGTAGAAATGGTTTCTTAGGGAAGGGAAAAAAATAAAAGGCCTGGGTGGTTTCATGGATGTACTGAAATGTAGAAGAGAAATATTCTAATTTTTACCAAGTGTGTGTTCTGTTACATTTTTTAAAACACCTCTTTTGGCAAGAGATGAAGTCAGCTCAGCAGACAACTTAGGTGGTGGGAGAGTTGTGTCCTGCCCTTGCTCTGGGAGGATGCTGCTCCCAGCAATTGAACCTCCCCCTGACTTTTCCTCTGTGATTCCAGTCAACTGGAACTGCACAGAGGGAAATTCTCATCTTAAACTCTGCTGAGCAGGGTGAGATAGGCTTGGTCAGGCCACCATGGTCTTATCTTCCTCTGTACCAACACCATGGAGGGGTCTGAGCTCCACAGCCTCACCTGGAATGTGACTTTGGGGCATTGGTTTGTGTTCTCCCTATGGATGAAGCACATGGTGGCTGATGTTTCTCCCTCTCTGCTCCCCTAATCCCATCACCAGCTCCATTGAATCCCTTCTCTGAGGGACTGGTGTTTTCCTGGTGACCTTGGCCTGAGCTGGAGCAGGTTGCAGGGTCAGTGCTTTTCAGTGTTTCTTCATGTCTTGCCACAGTCAAGGTACCTGACCCTGTAAGGAAGGTGAGTGCTGTGTTAGTGTCCCTGTTCCCCTGCCAAGAACAGCTCCCAGGATGGCTGGTGAGTGAAACCTGGATACAGGGAGATTTCTTCCTTCTCAGGATGAAAAGTTGCACATGAGGAAGGTGGGCAGAAGCCCCCCAGACATCCCTCTTCTCCAGACCTGGCTTTTAAGGAGAATGGTCCTGAAAAGATTCCTGTTTCTGGAATTAAAGGTGTCACTGTTACAGCTGCTCTTTCTCCCAGGAGAGCTCCAGTGTCCCCAGGGAGTTTGCAGAGAACTGGAAGAAAGGCAAAGAGGGGCTGATTAACTGTGGGACCGGTGGGACCTGAGGGGTGGTGCAGGTTGTGCTGCAAAGAGCAGCAAAGGTTCCCAGAAACTTGCAGAAGCACCTGGTGTCACCCCAGAGGACTTTAAAGTTGGGGTGAAATGATGGCAAACCCACAGTTATTCATCTCTTCATCCCCTTTCTGGATGCCTTGAAGGGGAGTAGTTTCCCCATCTTTATTCTTGTCATCAGTTTCACCCAGACCTTTGAGTCCACTGATTCCCTCCTTGTGTGTGTCTGGTTTACTGGGTACAATGTCAGTGCAGTGCTGGAGCTGGATCAAAAGAAACCTCCTTTTTCAGGCTCTCACCTTTGAGTTCTCCATGCTTGCTGCTTCAGGTGATTAAATGAAGGTGTGTAAATGGGTTCACCTTCTTGTTTTGAGTCCCTTCAGCTCTGCTAAGGGCTCTGAGCACCAGGCTGGCTGCATGGCAGAGGTGCTGCTTTGCTCTGAGGTGGTGCAGGTTGAATGTTCCTTCTGATAATGCCTGGTTGGTCTAATTTAAAGAAGAAAAGAAATAAATTGTGATCTAGAGCCTTTAGTTTTTCAAGGTTTTGGTCTCTTAGGTTTCTAACTGGCTGAGGCAAGTCCTGCTTTGTTAGAAAGCTCAAAAATTCAATGTAAAACCAATTTTTTTCCTTTATTGTGTGGATTTGCCAAGGAAAGTATTGCTTCCAGATAAATTGCTGCACATTTGGCTGTTGCTGTGTTTCCTATTAGAGAAGATATGGTTCATTCATGGTCTCACACACTGTTTTTAAACACAAAGCATCCTCTCTTCTGTCTCTGGAGGAAGGATGCCAAATTGGAAGAGGGTTATATTCTTTGTCCCCAGGGCTTGGCAGGTACAACCTGAGAGGCTTTTTCTAGCTCTTTAACACTGTGTTCAGCTTTTCCTGTGACATTGGTACATAGAGCCTGGCTGTCTCACAGGGTGATGGAGCTGTTCCCAGCCAGGCTCCTTGCAAACAGCTACATGGGGTGAGCAACCCCCAAAGCAAAGCCAGACCAAGGCATGTCCAAGACAGGAGCTGTCCAAGGTCAGTGCAGACCCTTCTCTGTCACCTGTGAAAGGCTGTGGCTGTTGGGAGAGGCTCTGATGGCTGGAAAAGCCAACTATCACAGCCATGGAAAAAGGCAGGGAGGATGATGCATACTGGGCAGCCTCACTGGTGCACTGGGAAATGGGGAGTCAAAGGCTCTGGGAAGCTGGTGGGGTGGGGAAACTCCATCCTTGGGGACTCTGAGAGCACACTTGGCTGTCGTGAGGCTGTGGGCAGGTCTGATCCCCTCTGTTTGGAGCTGAAGGTTGGGGAAGGGACTCCAGAGGTCCCTCCTGGCTGGGGGCGTGCAGAGATCACGTGGAGGAGTGTGGAATGCACAGTGAAGGCAGGAGGATGGGAACAGAAATGGATGTGCTGCTTTATTAGTGCTGTGAAGTCTCCAAAGGTCTGTTTGAATAACAAACTGGCATTTAATTAACATGTGTTATGGATCCCAAGGAAACACAAGAAATATTCCTGGTTTTTACTGTCGCTGTGAAGTGCACAGTGCTGGGCTGAAGGAGAGCTCAGAGGAGCAGGTTAATTGTACTGGGCTGATCAGCCCTTGGTGTGAGGAGTGGTGGAATTTGGGCTGATATTCCCACAAACCCGGACAGCTTCAGGGCTGATGGCTTTGGAGGAGTTCCTGGGTGTGTGGCCTCAGGTTTGCCGTGCCCAGGGTTGAATATCTCCAGATTGGGCTCCTGGTGGGGAAGGAGCCTGGTCCCTGCTGCTGTTCCTCTCTTCTCCTGGACTCAAACCTCTGGTTCTATGGGTCCTTTTGAGCATTATTCATTATCTGATGGATGTTGAAGGGAAGCTGACCTCTCCCAGGCCCTCTGACGTGGGCTGCTCTGCCAGCAGAGCTGGTGTATTTGCAGTGTAGGCTTGTGGCTAGTGAGTGTCAGCCCTTGTGGCCCTTCCTGGGACTGATCCTGGCTTTTGTGGCTGTTGGTGCTGCTCCTTGTCTTGTCGTGTCCTGCCAGGCTCAGCTGTGATGCTGCTCATGTGCTTCAGTGCCTTCAGGGATGGGGGGGCTCCAGAGAGCTGGGGAGTGTCAAAGAATCACTTGCTTAAAAATCGTTTGCATCCAAGAGATCCTTGGTGGATAAATGGTCCTGTTTAGGCTGGGGCTACTCCTCTTTCTCCCTAGGTGTCCTGACCAGCCCAACCCTAAACCTCAGATATTGCAATCCGTGGGGAAACATGAAAATGCCCCAGCCCTGCCTGGAGCTTTCTTGGCTTGTGAACTGTGCGAGCAGCCGGTCATAACCAAAATAAAGATAGATGTGAGGCAGGAGCATGAAAAGGAGAAATGGATAATGTCACAGTCCAAAAGTTAATCCCATTTAAAATTTGATTTTTGTATGTGAATCCCTTCCTCGGCGGTTGTCTCCAAAAGCCAAGTTTCTCGGTGTGTGCCAGAAATCATTCCTCACATGGATGCTCTGCTTGGTGATTCGATGCAGCAGGGGCTTTGCATGCTAACACTAAATAAAAAAAACCCTTCTGAAATGCAAGTTATTTCATCCTAATCCGCTGCTGTCAAGTAAACACAGACAAAGGTTCCTTTGTTTTGAAATGGCCACCGAGAGAATTTGTTCTGCAAACAAAGATGTAGATAAAAAAGAGAACAGAGAGGTCTATAAATTTTGAACGTGGGAGATGCTCTGGGAAGGACTCTAGACTCAAGAGATTGAGTTTTGTGTGCCCTCTTCTTTCCTGCTCTTTAGAATTTAAGGTGTTTGGTGGTTTTGTTTTTTTTTTTTCTTTTTTTCCAAGGATCTTTCTTTGGGTTGTTTTACTGCTGGAGTCAAGGGGCAGGGGGCTGATCCTGAAAAAGTACCAAAATCTGTGATCCTGGTGCTGGCACTGCATCCAGGAGGGATTTGGCAGTGACTCCTCTGCCCGTGGCCATGCTCCAGGCTGGATTTGGTGGGAATGTACATCCCGCTGGTGGAGTTTGCTGCTGCAGGGGATTAGTGGAGGAAAATAGGTTATTAAGTGTTAAAACATGATTAGATGTGGCTTGAATATTGCCTGGAACTGCCAGAGCTGGTTCAAAATATCAAAAGCCTCTTGATTCCCCTTGTTGTTGATTTCTGTGTGGCTGGGTATGAGGTGCTGGAGGAATTTGCTGCAGACCCAGGGGATTTGTAGGACAGGTCTAGGACAGGTAGGAGGTTTTAGCCTCCTGATATCCTGAATTGGCTGGAGCTGAGCTCTGCTCTCCCACTGGGCTTCTGGTTCTTGCAAGAGTGGTCTGGTTTAATTTCAGCTGACCTTGGTGGGACTTTGATAGACGGGCTTTGAGAGGGTCATACAGATACGGATGTTTGGGGTCTGTGAGAACTGCAGCAGCACTTCCCATGCTGAGGTCCCTGAATCCTTTTGGTTTTGGAAAGTGGTGGTTTGCTGAGCGACTGGAGTTGTGTGTTTACTGTTCCCATAACTGTCCTTTCAACCTATTTTCAAGTGTTTCCTGCTTCTCAGCTGGAGAGCTCAGCACCTGCCTTTTTCCACCCCAGAACAAGCTTCCCAGCAGCATCTCCAGCTGTTTTCCTGTCGGTGACCACAGTTGGGCTCCTGTGTTGTGCTTCCTCAACTGCTTTGGAAAAAGGATCAGTGGGTGTGGGATGAAGGAAGGACAAGGATGGGGGAGAGCTGATTTTAGAGCATAAGGTGGAAAACATAAGCAAGCAGGGGTGAAGCACATCCTCTGCAAGGCTGTTGCACTTTTTCCTAGGTTGCCAAGGTATCTTTTGGGGTCTGATCTCCTCAGGGCTGCACAGTATGGACCCTGATGGGATAACAAACAGCTTTTAGGCTGCATCACAGGGTTTCCCAGTCCTACACCACTGGGACTTTCTGCAGCTGGGCAATGGTAACCCAAACTGGAATCTGTCTGGAGGTGGCCAGTGAACCAACAACTTCCCTTGGCCCATGGCACAGCAGAAGTGCAGGTGGCCAGAGAACAACTGCTGCAAAAAACCTCTGAGATTTGATCATTCATGTTCATTTTTGAGGGAATAAAAATAAATCTGGAAAAGTTATGGAGAAAGTTTGCTGGGGAAGTCCCCCTTAGTGGCTTGGGCTGTCTTGTCCTGCATGCAGACCATGAGGGAAGCTGAGCACTGTGGCTTTCTTGGGGTGCCACAATGGCTCTGGTTTGCCATGGTGGGGTACAGGACTCTCAGGAGAGGTTCAGAGCCACCAGCCAAGGCGTGTCACGCTGGAAATGGTGTTTAACATCAGCTGGCAGAAATCCTGCCCTGTTCTCCCCAAACCCAGCACCCCTCCAGTGTTCCAGCTGCAGTGCTCTGCCTCTCCCACAGCTGTTTGTTGCTCCAGTTCCTGGAATCTTACCTGCTTAAAGCGATTGCTTCCATCAGTGAACACAGAAGAGGTGAGAGGGAGATGGTTCAGCACAGCTGTGTGCTTTGGTATTTGTGGCTTCTGCTTCTCT
>JAWWTY010000038.1:7629829-7655728 GCA_035222235.1 Margarornis squamiger
AGAAGGTGTTTGGGTGGAGATAGAGCTGCAGGTTGCTCCTACAGCATTTCCTTTGGAATGTAGGGACAGTGGGAGCTGGCTGGGGTAGAGAAGCACCTGGAGCCCCTTCTGCAGGCACATCTTGGGGTCCTGCAGCTGGAGGGCTGCCCCAAGGGAGAAACAAGACCCCAGACCCAGTGGGGTTGGTCCACTCTCTGTGCAGGCTGGAAGGGGGCTGGTGGGATCTTGAGTGGAGGCTGAGGTGTGTTCAGGAGGTCCAGCTGAGAGCCTCTGCCTGCCCATGGATGTGGAAGTGAGTGAAAACACCCCGAGGCTGCACATTTGCACTGCAGCAGATGAGGGGATGGATAAATCCAGGAGCAGGTGATACAGGCAGGTGGGACATATTCTACTTTACCAGCCAGTGACTTGAGGCTGTTAAATTTGGCTGATTCAGGGAACCACTTTGTCTCTGGTGTTTCCAGTGGCTCAGCAGCAGATTGATGGTGCAGCTGGAGCTGTACTGAAGTGTCCACTTCACTGGCAGCCCCCCAACTGCTTCCTGGGCACCTCCAGGTGTGTGGCAGCTCCTGGTGCTTTTTTCTATTGAGGTGCTGGCTAAGCAGGTCCATATTTTCTCTGTATAAATTAAGGAATCCATAGAAGTTTAATGGCAGATGTGGGAGGATTTGCTGCTGGCTGGGAGCCCATGCTGGTGAATGGATGGCCTTGAGGGGTACAGTGGGACCTTGTCCTTCCCTGGAGCAGCTTCCCCAAAGGGATGGAGATGGGAAGTGACCATCACTGCCAGCCTGGGCCTGGCCTTGGGCTTTCCTGTTTCCAGTTAGTGCTGGGTCTCTGGGCTGTGATTGTAATGGATTATGTGTCAGGGTTAGCCCTTGGGTAGTTGGCTCTTCGGTCTTTTAATCTGCTTGAATCAAAATCAATAGTGAGAGTAAATAGAGGAATGTGAGAGGGGCAGAGAAGTGAAGGGCTGGGGCTTTGCTCCCTGGGAGGGTGTTGGGGTGGGTGCCCTCATGGGAGGATGGGCTGGGGACAGCCCTGGGTGCCACCACCTGGGGAGCTGGGCAGTGAGGTCTGGGTCTGGCTGCACCCTGTTGGGGATCCTCCAGTTTCTTCTCCAATAAATCCTTCAAAATAGCTTTGTCCTTTTGAGGGGTTTAAGTAGCCTGGAGTTGTTCTTTAAAGGAGAAAACCAAAGCAAAGCAAACGATGCTTTAGATTGAAATTAATTCAGCTGATATTTTCAATGGACATAAGTAATGTCTTACCATTTCTGAACAAATTCCCTTCTTGGACCGGAATATTTGGCTGTTGGGAGATTGCCAGGCAGGGCTGTGACTGATGTCTGAGAAGGGGGGGAACCAGTCCCAAACCAGTGATGTTATTGACAGCTGGGGTACAGTGTGGAATTGCATTTTAAATGTCAGGGAGGTGCTTTGGTGCCATCCACATGGGGCTGTGGAGATGTGGGTCCAGGCTGTGCCTTGGTCTCCCCAGTCAGAGATAGTTAAGGGAGGCTTTTGCTGCCCTTAAAATTATTTGGCCTTGGATAGAAATGTTTTTCTTTCCCATCTTCTCAGCATGAAGCTGATGCTGAGCATCGTGAGCACCCCCAGAGCAGGATGAGGCCAAGTGACCCAGGGACAGGGAGCTGCCATCAGGGTCCAGCAGCTCTGCAGAGCAAGGAGGTTTGAATCAGTCCAAATGGCTAAAGGGATCATGCCCCCAGAGTGCTATTTTTGTTCTCCTGAGGGGTTTTAGCTCAGTTTGAAAACCTCAGCCAAAGCATCCAAGAGCCCCACGTAAACCTGTGTGACAGGGTGACATCTTACACACTCCATCCATGCTTGTGAAATGGAGATGGCTCCCAGCATAAGCAATGGTGGGATGACATGGGGAGGATGCTCAGGAGCCCAAATTAGTGTCTGAGAAAGGAAACTCCTTCCCGTTTGTTCCTCCCCCTGTGGCACAACCTGGACTTTGCCAGTGTCCCTTCACACCATCCCCTCTGGTCCCAGCCCAGCACTGGGCTGTCTGGCAGGGAGTCCCTGCACCAGAGATGCTCCATGAAATGCTGCTTTCTCAGCTGCTCTCTGCTCCTGCAGTCATGGAATCACAGAATATGCAGAGCTGGAAGGGACCCTCAAGGGTCACTGAATCCTAGAGGCATCTGACACTGCAGTTCACCCTTGCATTCAGGTCGGCACGTGCAGCAAAACTCCCCTGCACACTCCTCCTGGCTCCCGTTCCTGCAGGTTCCAGTGGCAGGGAGTGGTGGGAGGGTGATGCCTGCCCACGGCTGCATTCACTCCAAGAAGGTATTTTAAAGAGAAGTACATCATTAGTGAATTCCCTTGGGTTTCAAACCATCCAAATTTGAGCATATTGGCTGTTGACTATTCCGCTGGTTTCACAGAGAAACTATTCCTTTTTCCACAAGACATCACCCTTAGGGGATGCATTCCTTTTTTCCCCTGATTTCATCCAATTACTTAGCTGCATGCTCTTCTGAAGCACCATAAATAATTCTCCTCCCTCTGCTGTGTTTACCAGCACGTCTCATGAAATCCGGTAAGATATGATTGATTGCAATCATTATTTCCTAGTGCTGCTATGAAAACCTCTGTCAGTTCAGTGATTGCCTTGAAAGCGTGGCTGCCACTCAGGAAAACTGTCAAAACCCCTGTCATACTTTAGCAAACTCCAATTAATCTGTCGATCAGGTTTACTTGTATTTTCTTTCCCGTCGCTGCTGGTTATCGAGGGAAATTAGATTATTTTTCCTTTGTAATTAGCAGCTCGGTTGCCTTATTTTTAACGAAAGTGGCTTGCAGGACTGTTTTACTGGGTTTTCGTGCTGTTGAGTCAGGTTTGGGTTTACCCTGGCTGCTTGCAGTGCTGTTTGTAAGTCTCTTCAGGGATCTTCATCACTGGCTTCAGGAGAAGCCAAGGGTGCTGCTTGGGCTTGCTTCCATCCTCTGAATCGCCGTGGATGGCTCAGGCAGCTGAGCAGCCCTTTGGCAGGTGCCCGTGTCTCTGCTTCAGGTTAACAAATTAATCCTGGCTCTTGCATTTGGAAAAAGAGTCGTTTCAGCACTTTTCCTCCTTTCTTTTGGTTTTAATGAGACACACTTTCCGAGAGATGTAATAATCATTGCCAAAAATGTCAGGTCGTTGTTAGCCTCCTTAAGCTGCTGGAACAACAACAACAACAACAAAGACCAGGAACAGAAAGAGAGGTGTTGACGAGGAAAAGCTTCGACTTCATCTCCAAATGCCAGGGGAGGGCTGGGGGGAGATGGTGCCGTGCCACAGCTCTGCTTTCTGGCAGGGTGCCCCAAAAGATAACGCAGGGAAGGCTGGGATTTTTTTTTTTTATTGCTATTTTTACTTAGGATTTGGGTTTGTTTTTTTTATTTTTTTTTTATTTCTTTATTGGAGAAGGAGTATTTCAGCTCACTGTTGACAGCAAAGCTCAGAGCTCAGAGCTTTGCTGTTGAAAAGCATCGTGGAATCGCTGGAAACCAGCTGGGAAATTGGATGGTGGCAGTGACATGAAGGGGAAATCTCAGGGAAGCCAGTGAGAGGACTGGGGAGGGGCTCAGCTGTGGGAGCTCCACTTGCTGCTGGCTTCTCTGGGATCCAGGGGGAGACTGTTCTGTTCCCCAGTGGGAATATCATTGTCCCTCATTAGTGATTTGGGAGCAGAGCTGTCTTGTTAGCTCTGCTTCTGTGCTGAAGACTCAGAGCATCCTTGCCTGGATTGCCTGGAGTGTGGACGTGGCCTGAGCAGCAGGAAATCTCCATCTCCATCCCCAAGTGATCCCTGGGGAGCTTAGAATGGGTGGTGGGGACTTGGCACTGAGCACCTTTGGGTGTCTGGCACAGCAATCAGTTCACTTCTGCCTACTAGAAACGTGAGCTCTGTGCCTCAGTTTCCCTGTCCCCCTGCCCAGGGCAGCATTAGGCTCCCTTAGCAGGGCTGGAGAGGCTGCTGGGACCCATCCCAAACCCCTCAGGAGCCCCCAGGTCTCTTCAGCAGGGACCAGCTCTGTCCAGGCTTTTGGAGCAGCCATTTAAAATTGAAATGAGCTGCACCACTGAACAAGCCTCTGTAATCAAGGGAATGCAGTCTGGCTACAGATTGGGGTGACAGCTCAGTCTGAGCTGCAAAAGCAGCTCTTGGTCATCTCCACTGCCTTCCCAGACATGATCCTTGTGCCCTCCCAGCAAATCATCACAATCTGAGCCCCCCCCCAAGTCAGCTGGGATCCCTTTCTTGACCTCCAGCTTCACCCACCAGCACAGGAGCATCCAAGAAGGATGAGCAGTGTCTGTTTCACACAAAAACTGAGTCCAAGGTCTAAGCTCTGACCTGCAGACCTTGCTGGCATGCCAGAGCAGGAGGAAATTCTGAGTAGAAATCCCCATTTGGGGCGTAATCAGTCCTAGGGTGGGCAGAGAGTGCTGAAAGTTGCAATCCATGAACACAGCCTGGCTGTGGGAGGGATGTCCCTGGAGTAGGCTCAGCCTGTGGGCAAATAAGTAGTGTGGATTTTCTGACTTAAGCCCATCTCAGAGCTTTTCTGTTTTCTTTGACCGTGCCTTTGCCTGATTTGCTCAACTGTTTTTGGGGTGGCTTCGGTTAAAATGGAGCTCCAGAGTGCAAGTTTCCACGTTTTTTCCCCCCATAGCATCTTTTAATTGCAAGTTCATTAATGCTGCTGCTCTTCAGTGGGACAGGCTGTGGCTTGTGTCTCATCCAGAGGACTGGGAGACCTTCCTGGTGGGATTGGCAAAGGTGGATCGTGCATTCCCAAACCCACCCAGTGGGCTTCAGGCACCCACCAGTTCACGTAGAAGCTGCCAACTTCCTGACATGGGACTGCAGGGATGTTTGGGGAAGAGCCCAGTTTTGGTCTCCTTGAAAGGTGGTGGTTTTTTGGTTTTTTTGAGTAATTGCTTTTGCTCTCAATGTTTCTTCCTTTTTGTTAGATAGCGTCAGGAAAAAGAATGTGTTGCAGATAATCTCAGCCGAGCGTGGGAGACAGCCTTTGGCAAGGTCTGGCTGGCCTGGTGTCAGCTTCTTGGAGGGGTTAAGGGTTGGCTCATAACCCCGTGTTCACATGCTCTGCATCTGACAGCGACACAGCCGCAGTGATCCGATGCTTTCCCAGCGCCTGCTGGGGTGAGAGCCTGTCAGAGGGCTGTGCCAGTGCAGCCTTCTTCTGTCACAGCTGGGAACCAACCCCTGGCAGCTCTGGCTCCAGCGGTGCAGCAGCTGGAGCTGGAGTCAGTGGGTGAATTACTGGGGCAGCGGGCACGGAGCCAGGGCTGCAGCTCAGCAGCAGCAGGAGCTGTCGCCATGAGCAGGATCCCACCACAACCATACAATGCTCTCATCCCAAACCCAAACCAGCCAGGCCTTGCACTCAGGCCTTTGTGCTGTTTGACGTGCTCAGCAGCTTGAGTCAGCTCCTGTGGTGAGGAGAAGCCAGGGCTGTCCCTGGCACACAATGCCATTGGGATGCCCCACTTCATCCCACCACCCTGGCTGGGCTGGGTGCAGGGTGCTGTGCCAGGGTGGGGCATCCCAGGGATGTGCCAGCACAGCCACACTCTGGCTTTGCAAGGCTGGTTGTGCATGTTTGGAGATGCAGGAGGTGTCCCTAAGTCCCGATAGCCACCCGATAGCCACCCAGGGTGTCCGGCAGGCACTCGCCTTCCCAGCGCTGCCAACCCGGCTCCTGCTGCTCCCCAAATTAAATATGTGCTGCCTCTTGAAAAGCACATGTGAGTGGCATGGCAGAGATAAGCTAAACGGGAGAGGTTCAGGGGATTATGCACTGATTAAGTTATTACCAACGTGAAATGAGCCGCGCTGAGATGAAACAGGAGCTTTATTTTCTGTTCCCTGGCTCCAGGCTCAGGCTGCCTGTCACTAGATGGCAAATCAAACTGGGAGCCAGGAGCTCCTGTTTATGTCCCCAGTGCTTTCAGTGCAGCAGCAGGTCAGTGCTGTGCAAACCCATAGGAACTGGAGTGTTAAATGGGACTGGGAACTGGGGCCCTTTCCTGCTGTGGGGAATTTGCTGAGGCACAGCATTTGAGACAGAGCTATTTCCACTGCCGGGCCACCCACCCCATAGCAGATTTGGGTAGAAAATAAATTCTTCTCTGTAACAGGAAAATCCGGTGCGGCTGGGAGGATGTATTGGGGGAGGACCACCTATTTTCTCAGTTTCCCATGTTTTTCCTTAAGCATCCCCTCCAGGCTGCTGTCAAAGGCAGGATGCTGGGCTGGGTCAGTCTTGGAGAGTGAAAAATAGAAGTGCAAAATGAAAGGCTGTTTGGTTAGTGCTTGGGAATAAAGTTAGTTTCTCATAAGCCCTCAGGACAGGCTGGATAATTTCGGAGTTCATGCCTGGGGAGGAAGGTGAGGAGACTGGATTCAGGGCTGGTATAACTGCTGGCTGTTAGGAGCTGGAGTAGCCCAGCTGGATTTGGGCACAAGGATTCACTCTGCTTGGGCAGGGTGATGGGTCTGTGGGTCTGTTGGCAGAGCCAGGGAGGGGATATTGGGGACAGCAGAGCACTGATGTGGTCCGTGTGCCACTGAGCCCACTTATGGGGCGGGAGAGCACGGGACCACGGGCACTTCTGGGGCTGAAGCTCTGGGGAGGGGGATTTTGTGGGTGGGACACAGCAGTGCCCATCGTGACCGTGTCTCACTTGCTCTTTGTGTGCCTGCAGTGATGGGCGCGCTGGAGTCCCGAGGGGTGCTGCGGCGGATGAGCGACATGCTGGAGATGCTGATGAAGAGGATGGACATCCTGGCCAGGCTGGAGAATAGCACTGACTTCCACAAAGGGGATGAAGCACGATTCCCTCTGGACAGGTCAGTTGGCCGTACTGGTGCCCCGTGCTGACCCTGTGGAGTGAAACACCCCAGTGTGCTGAGCTGGGGCTCAGTGTGGGGCCCATGGGGACATGGGGCTTGGACAGATCTTGTGTAGTCTTGTTTGCCACTTCCATAACCCTTTTCCTATGGGATTTCAGAATTTAATGTGATTTTTGAGGTTTCTTGTCCTGGCTGCTCGTGTTGCAGTGTGGGAGGGTGTCTCTGCACTGCTGTGCTGTGGTGGAGCTGGAGATGGGACTGTCTGAGGGCTGGAGCAGCACCTGGTACATGGGCTGTGTTCCCTCTGCCATTAAATCCAGAGCGAGCTCAGGACACTGTCTTTGTGCCTCTACTCCTCGGGTAGCTGTGGAGCTGATTGTTATTTGAAATCCAGGGCTGAGCTGTTTGGCCTTGGAGTTGAGCAAAGCTTAAAATGTTCAGAAGGGCTTATAGTGGTTCCCTGGCTCGTTGTGATGCACATCTTGGCCAGCAGCTTGAGAGATGCCATCAGACCTTCCTGTTGTAACTTGCTGATCTGCTAAAGAGTCATTTCCCTGTGCTTTGGGAGCCTTTAAACATTTATTGATACTAATTTGAGTGCCATGCCAAGACCTGCAAAAATGGTGGCTGGAAGGGCCGGGGAGCAGAGATGTAAAAAACAAGGTGAGCAGCACCTGGGACAAACTTTGCAATGTGGAAAAGATGCCAGCATGGATTTGGTTCAGGTAGAGTCACAGGTCACACATGAGAGGTGGATGGCAGGGATGTGACATGCAATGGTCACTGCTGTCCCCTGTTATGTGCCACCAGGGGTGCATCCTGATGGCTCCCACCTGGCATTCCCACCTCCGCCTCTGCCATCGCTGTGCTCGACAGTCAGCCAGGCCTCCTGTGCCTCCCTTTTTCCATCATCACTTCCATCTCTCTCCCTCGCTTTCCTTACGAGTCCCTTTTGCACCTGTAGTGGAAAATAGAGTAAGTGAGCCTGTAATTAAGGGCTGAGCTCTGCCATACTGCCTGCACACCTGAGTTAGAGCTGCACAGGCAGCCGTGGAGTGCCTGGTCTTGCCTTTTATGTAGCATCATTTCAGCCACTAAAAAAAAAACATAATTTACCCTGGTAATGGCAGGCACTGGGGATTTTGTCCTTATGAGTCTGGCTGGTACCCAAGTGTACGAGATCACCAGGAATCCCAGAGAGGAATGGACTGGACTATTACAGCCAGCCACTGGAAGGTGCTTGCTCACATTTAATGATTTTCTTGGCCAAACTTGTGTTAAAAGAACCAGTAGTTTCAGGTGGTGGTAATTTCTGTGCACCAGCGGCCAAAAGATAAACTTAAAAGCATTTCTGTGGACTGGCAGTGGTTGCTGACAGATGGGGATTTGGTGTTTCAGATCTGCCTTGTGTCTGGTGACTCCAAGGCCATCACTTGAGGAGACCAGAGAGGGTGGGAGCTTATGGATCGACATGAAAACAGCCTCAGGTTTTGTGTGTGTGCTCAGATGGGCCTGAGCAGTTGAGACTATACATCTTAGTTTTCAGGAGCAGAAAATCAGAAAGTAGTTTGTTGCCTTTTGCTCCTTATAAATCACCTTTTACTCCTTATAAATCAACCAAATTCGAGTCCCTTCACTTGATCCTGTGTCCAAACAGGTCTGTCACCTCTCCTTTTTCTCCCCTGGCCACTGAAATCAGGTTCTGGTCATTGGGCAGAGCCTCTTCAGGTGAAATGGCAACTGAGGGGTGTTTCTTGCAGGTGGGTTCTTGCTGTGACAGTCTGTAAAGCACTGGCAGCATTTGCAAACACTTGTGAAGCCTTTCCCAAGTGTTTCCCTCCTTCCCTGCAGCCCTGAGTGTGCTGTGGTCAGAGGAGACCTGTTGGAAGTGTTATAGCTGTGCTGGGTCTCAGTGGGTTTGAGTGGCTCCATCTCTGCTGCCACTCGTGCTCCCTCATCCATAGTGCCCTTTCTTGGCTTGTCCCAGTCCCTGCCACCCTTTGCAGGGTATTTGAGCAGCTGGAAGGGTGTAGAGCCAACACACCCTGTCTGTCACCCTGCTCTGATCAGAGCCTGGCTCCATGCTGACCCTGCTGCTCAGATGGATGCTCTCCAGAGCCGAGTGGAGCATCCTGGGAGGAATCAAACAGCATCTGGTGCAAAACCTGGGCTCAGACCCTGTGGAATGGGCGTGCTGAGGTCCCTGTTCCTTTGAGGGTAACCTGGAGCCCCCTGTGCTGAGGAGGAACGCACACCACCCTGGCACTGAGCAGTGTCTCCTGGAGCCAGATCAGCCCCACGGAGACACCCGGGTGCCGTTCCTCATTAGGACCCCAGGATTCCACCAAGGGCTTGTTTCCTTCCCTCCCTGCCTCTGTCTCTTTGATCACCAGTGACCGACTTGAAGCTGTCAGTGAAAGATAATACAATTAAAGGGTGCTAATTTCAAAGGGATTTTAGTCTTCAAAGCGTCTCTGGTTTGCAGGGCGGCCGCCTTCGTCTCCTTCCCGCTCCGCAAAGCCGCGAGCGGGGGCTTTGTGGTTCCACTTGTGCAAAAGTGGATTAATTCTTGTTTTCACAAAGCACTCCCCTGCTTAACACTGGATCTCCGAGGAAATTGGGAGGGCTTGGTTTTGCAGAGCCCCGGCTGAGAGGAAGGAGGTGAAGGCTTTGGTGGGCTTTGTGGAGTAGTCCATGAGTCCTTGAGCTCTGTACCACTCCAGCAGAGGGCTGGGGTGGCTTTCCCCCTTGGAAAGTGCAAGGAGGGATTTAAATATACGGGATGGAATTAATGACCTGTCTTGGAAAACCTCCCAGCTGCCAGGGCAGGCAGCTTTATGTGGCTGAATGTTGTTCCAAAAACTTTCCTGCTCCTTAGGGGCTGTCTGATGGAATACCACACAGGTGCCTCCTTACGTAGCCCAGCAGCCTCTTGAAACGCTTTAGATAAAACCCTTGGAGAGCCTGAATGTCCAACATCCTCCTTAGAAGAGCTGAGCAGGGGTTTTGTGGGGTGTCGTGCTGGGATAAGGACACAAGGCTGCACCTGTGAGCCCCAGGTGTTGCTGGATCCCTTCTCCAACCCTCCCTGGGCTTCCTGCTGCCTGCATCCTGCCCACACCCTGCCCATGCTGGGAAGGGAAGGGATGGATTCCCTAACGAGGGTGAGCAGCCTGCCAGTCAGCTGCAGAAAAATCAATACTGCTGTTAATTGAATGCAACCCTCGTAAATCATCAGAGGGGAAGGAAATTAGAACTACTTATGGAAGCCTCCTGGAGAGCTGTTTACTGGGCAAGGGAAATATTAGTTTGCAGTGGAAGTGTTGATCTCTCGCTGGAAAGTGCTTGGGAAGGGAGGAAGGCAAGGAGGGGGTCTGAAGAGGCTGACCCAAGGTGGCACCATAACCTGACAGTGTTGGGGCTCAGATAAACCCTTTTCCAGGAGCTGGGCTGCCCTTGCCCCTGTCATCCCATAGGGACATGGCAGAGGGGAAAGGTGAGGTCTGCAGCACTGCCATCCCTGGTCATCTTTCTTCCCCACATAGTGGTTAGCCTGCGAAGGGTGTTATTTGCTAACAACTGATTAATCTTCAAGCTTAATTACTGCCAAGGCTCAGTTAATTTCCACACACTTTAAGTATTTGTTCTTGTAATCATTACATGACTCCATATTCCCCCAGTAATTAAAAGTCTCGCAATATGACACTAAATGGATGATGTTCCTGCATCCTGCCAGCCTGGCTCTATTAATTCCTGAATTGTTGCCCTTGGTAAGCTGGCTGGCGTGAAATCACTGCCAGATGCCATGGTCCCTGGCTACCCAGGTGAGCCTGCAGTGGTCTTGGACCCCTCTGTGCATCTTCTCCCCATCTGGGGGGCTTGGTGAGGCCATTGACAAGGGGAGATGGTGCTACAGGGTGGAGCAGCCCGTGGGGAAGGTAAGACCTGTCCTGTGATAAAAGTGCAGCTTTGCTGGGTGTTTGTTCTGCTGAGCAGAGCTTAGCTGGGGGACACAGACACGATGGGGAGGAGTGCCTGGGGAGGCTGCAGTGCTGACAGAGGGAACATGGGCTGCCAAAATAACCCTGCTAAAATGAAACAGAGTGTGACCATGAAACAGCTGGCAAAGGAGGTGTGAGGCTGAGGGCTGGGTCTTGCCCAGGGGATCACCTGCCCCAGGGAGCGTGATGAGGTGGGTGGGTTTGGTCTCACTTTTGGGTAGGACCCTTTTTAGTCAAGACCATGAGGCTGGCAATGCCTTCCCAGCTCACTGAAGGTGGTTTCTCACAGCCTGCTTCAGGCTACTCAAGCCTGTAGATAAATATATCTGATTTATGCCCCAACAAAGTGATGATCCTGTAACCTTCCTGTTCATGATTCATGGGTTTCCATAAATAAACCCACTGCTGTCCAGGCCTGTGGCTCAGTTTGGTTCTGCCCTGGGAGTCAGGAGGAAAATGAAGGTTTGGGCTTGTGGCTTCAGCTTCACGTTCTGCTTAGGAGGAATCTGTGACCACTTTGTGGCATTCATAAATTATTTTAATTAATGACATTGGTTAGACTTTGCTGGCAAGTTCTCCCTGTGTTGGGTTTGTTTGGAAAGTTTGTTTTCATAATTTTTGCATGGAATTTACTGGCAGCTCACTGAAATGTGTGTGTCCTCCCGTGAGTTGTGCAGCTGTGGGCTTTGGGTTAGCTCAGGTCTGGTCCTCTATAAAAGTATTTGTATAAGAAACATCACCCACGATCAAGTGAAATGAAAATAAATGGAAGTCTTTCAGTGAGTTAAACACTGTGGTATTTATTAAGTGATTTATTATGGAACTTGGTGTTGGAGCAGTTCAGGCAGGGCTTTGCCTATGCATCATCTGGTATTTGCTTCGAATGGGTTCTCAAGGAATGCTCCCATCCCAAATCATGCTCTCTGGCATATTTTCCCTGTGAGCACAACCACGGCCAGAGCAAACTCAGGTCCTCATTCAGGTGTTTGTGGAGGGAGATTGAGCTATTTCTCTGAGCCCTGAGCTGGAAAACATTGCAGTCTACAGACATCCCAGAAATTACACTGGAAGCAAACTCTCTTCTCTGATTTTTTTTACAAATATTTTTATTTAATTTTAATTTTTTCATCCAGATGACTGGCTGGAGGAAGAATGAACCCACTTCTCAGTGATACAGGCATGTGGCTCTTGGGGAGACTGCAAAGCCAGGTGCTACATCCCTGTCCTTGTTGTTGTCAGGAAAGGTACTGAGGATCTGATCAGTCTGGCAGAGCCCACTCCAGCGAGTCCTGTGCCTCAACCCCAGCTCTTTTCTTCCCCTAATATTACTGTAAATATCTACCAGGCTGATAGCAACCAGGGCTTTGGGCTTTTGCTCTGCTCCCTGGAGGTCTGAGCCTGGAACCCTCCCTGCACTCCCCATCACGGCCCATGGTGTGCTGCCCTCCCCACATGGACCACCAGCTCAAACCAAGGCAAGGCTGTTTATGCAAGCTCTGGGTAGTAGCTCCAGCTACTCCAGTGATGAGGGTTAAAACCAGGATTACAAGTCCAACAGACACAAACTACACAGCAGAGAATCCTGAGTGGGGCACCTGCCCCAGCCACTGCTGCCTCTCCCACTACACCTGCCCTTGGGGTCATCAGTGCCAGGGGACTGTGACCCTGATTTTAGGAAGAGCATTATCCACTCAATAACCTCACTGTGTCTGTGTCTTGCCCTCTCCCACACGGGCAGCCCTGGTCCCTGCACTTTTGGATGAAAACCATCTCAGAGAAGATGCAGAGATACACAGAACAGCATAGATCTCCCCCCAAAAAATTTACTTCCAGCATTGACAAGATTTACTTGGGTTGCTTTACTTCAGAGGAGCAAAACTTTTAATTTCTCCATCATCTTGGAGACGTCAATCACTTTTTCTTAATTATCCAGCACTTGGATGAGGGATTTTCCCCTCATCCCTGGGTCACCTCAGCTTTCCAGCCACTTGCTGGGTGACTCTGACCTTGTTCTGCTGTGAGGGGATGGGGATGGATGGATAGATAGGGAGAGGAGCCTGACCCCTCAGGGTGACCAGCTGGAGATGCCTTTGGGGTTCATTTCTCCAGGAGATATCCCAGCTGTTTAACAGGCAACACCTCCAGAGCTGCAGCAGGAACCAGGAGGATGGGAAAAGCCCTTTTCCCATCCCATCAGTGCTGCCTCGGGGATTTCAGCCCCCTGTCCTGGAAAGCGAGGGTTGTGGGATTGGATGGCAGTGGGTGATTAGTGGCCCCCAGAGCAGGGAAGCAGCAAGAGCTCAGCACCAGCCCTGGGCACCGTCCCCTGCTGCTTTCTGCTCTGCTTTGCGTGTTTGGGCAAACAATTTTAACATGCTTAGGCAAATGGCAGTGCAGACGTTGTAATGAGCAAGTTGAAATCCTTTGGTAAACTGCTCTGTGTGAATGTTGAATTTGTTGATGTATTATCTCCAGAACATCTGCTTTTCTCCATCTGTATTGGTCTTCCCAAAGCCACGGCTTTCACCACTTAATAACAAGAAATATCGGATGAGCCAGCAAATATGTTTAGGGCTTGTATTGTGAAGACAGCACGCGAATAGAAAGAGATTCATCTTTTCATAATGCCACTTTTATAAAAGGCCATAAAAACACAGTGGCTTGTAAGGGGATAAACGGGCTGAGTCTGGGCTGGTGCTGAGGGGTTGGGGACAAGAGAGGAAGTGAAGGGAACCAAATTAATGCATAAAAAAGTGAAGAAAAACTCAGCCTCCGGTGATATTATATGGCAAATGATCTGCCAGTGGGGAAAGATACATCTTAATAGCAGTTTTTGAAATGAGATGAATACTGTATACAGAGCATTATAAGGCACAGTGTGATCTGAATCTTAATCAACACCGGGAAATATAAATCTGAAAATAATAAAGACGAAATCAATATTGATGGTTAGGAGTAAAAGTACTGTATTTGCTGTAGTAAACGGTTTTAAGGTCCCAGGGAAAAAATTGTTCTAGAAAAGCCATAGTAATTTAGTGTGGTTTCAATAGCTGGCACAGGGCCAGCACGTTTCGGTGGCATTTAAATTGTCGCTGTGGAAAAATTTAAAAAGCAAGAAGGGAAAAAGCAAAAATCTGCTCCCTCTGCACTGGTGGTGCTGGAAGTGGGGAGTCCTTTCTGCTGGGATGGCAGTGGCCGTGCTTGGATGGAACCACCTGGTGGGATATTTGCCTTCTGCTTAGCTATCTCTGAGCAGAATAAAACCTCTTGCCTTGTCCTTCTCAGTGTCTCCAGTTGCGAAGAATAAGGCATCAAATTCCTACGAGACACAGAAAACCTTTTTTGTGTTTGAGATTTTGCTTTAAATGTCTCATCTCCTTGTCCTCTGCCCGGGTGACAAATCGCTGTACCGATAGGTGATGTAACTTATGCTTAGCCTGCTTGTCACCTCCTTAACGTGTTACACGAAATTTGCTGCTCGAGTGAGAGCCTTGTTACCCGGCAGGTACAAACACTGAGGCCTGTCAGTGCTCCTGACATGGGAGCTCTTCACCTCAAGCATGAAATCCCCTGCTCAAAGTCACAGGGGTTGGGAGAGAGCGAGTTCAGCAAGCAAGGGTGAGGAGCATGCAAGTGTTGGGGGACCTGAGCCTGGTTCCTGCTTTTGAAGGGATGCTTTCCACCTTTTTCCATCTTCTTTAATTACATGCCAAGAGTCGTGGTGGACTTTTTTAGTGCCACTTTGCAGTAACCCTCTGTGTTTTGGGGAAACCCCACAGAGCTGTCTTGTTTGGGAGAACTGGAAGTGCCCACTGTGATGCTCAGGCATACATTTTACATCTAAGGGCTCTGAGGTGAAATCTTTGTGTTTGGACAGCAGCTGTAGCTTTGCAAGAGCTGGGCAAGCTGTGATGGATGCTGGGCCAGTTCCATCACCTGGTGGAACCAGCACCATGGCCGGAGCTCTGGCAGGGCTTGGGCTGGCTGTGAGACTGAGCCTTGGAAGAAAGCCATTTATTTAGGATAATGATCCTAATTTTGGTTTGAGTGTGTTCATGGGTGCCCAGTGCTAAGCCCTGGCTGAGGTGAGGTCTGGAGGTCATCAGAGAGGATGTGGGGACCGAGGTTGCCATTGACTTTTGAGATGCACCTGATTACTTGGGTGTTTGGGACCAGGTTCAGACACATTGGGACAGCTTTTGGGAAGAGGCAGAATCTGGATTGTGGACTAATCTGGGTGCTCTGAAGTTTGGGAGCAGGGTTGCCTTGCCTGTGGTCATCATCTCTCATTGCCATGAGTGTTGCAGAAGCCAGGGGAGCATCTTCACCAAGCCAACATCCCTCTTCTGGTGGAAGCAGGACTTTGGGCTCGCTGGCTCTAAATTCGCTGCATCCATGCAGTGTTTGCTCCTAAATTGCCCATCCCAGCTGTTTACAAAGTGCCTCTGCATCACCTGCAGGGTCTGACAGCTGCTTGCTGATGGAAAAAGAGTTGCAGAAATGGGGGTTTGTGAGTTTTCAGGCCTGGCTGAACCACACGGCCTTCAGACCAGGAGAATTTTGTCTCCTCAGAGCTATACTGATAAGCAGAGCTTATCACAGGTTATTTTTGTGCCCATATTTTTCCCAGGGCCTCCCGAGCAACCTCCCTGCTGCAGTGGTTACAGCAGGATACCTGGGGTTTATTCTCTGCAAAGGTTGGAAGTGACTCGGGGGCAACGGTGTCCTCTGCATTTAATTATTATTTCTTAAAAGCCCAAGATCGGTGGCTCCCTGTGGAGTTATGCAGCCTGAATATTGATGGTCGTAAACCACGCCAGAAGGAGAAATGTGGGCTGCCTGCTGCTGCTGAATGGACTTTAAATCAACAACCGAAGCAGTGTCGGTTCATAAAACCAGGATTTTTTTAGCCTTGAGGACAGAGGTACTTTAAATCCCAGCATTCGGGTTCACTGATCTGCCAGAGAACAAACATAAAACTCCACCACAGAGGGCCTGACATCAGCACATATTTTTTGTGCCACGAGTATTCAAGGTAGCCCTTTTGGTTTTGCTCACTGCATATGACATTTCCTTGTATTATAATGATCTCGGCGGCAGCAGGAGACAAAACTTACGACCCAAGTGCTGCAGAAGGGGAAATTATTTACTGTGATATCCGTGCTCATCGAGATGTGGTGGCTGTTTGTGGTGGAAGTGGCAGGAGAGGAGCTGGAGGGGGAGAGCTCACTCCTTGTCAAGCCTGTCAGGACAGTGCTGCTGATGGATTGAGTTCTCTTTGCCCTTTTGCATATTACACCAGGTTTTAATTGACACCCGGCCTCTTCACAGCGCTCTGTCAGTTCAGACTGCACAGTGTGTGATGTGGATGAGTTTAATGGGGCTGTTTACCCAGGACAGTATTGACTGCCAGGTTTAATTCCATAGAGGCACAGGCAGCTATTCCAGCTGGCAGAGTGTGATCTGAAACCTTGGTGGGAAGGTGCCTGTTGGCTCCTGCAGGGCTGTCCTGGCACCCTGTCCCTGCACAGCCCTCACTGCTGCTCCGTGATGGGCTCCTGGGAATCCACTCACCTGAATCACAGAATTATTAAGGTTGGAAAAGACCTCTAATACCACTGAGTCCAGTGGTTAACCGAGCAGTGCCAAACCCACCATTAAACCATGTCCCTAAGCACATATGCATGTTTTGGGGACACTTCCATGGACAGTGATTCCACCACTCCCCTCAGCAGCTTGTTCCAATGCCTGACCACACTTCCACTGAAGCAGTTTCTCCTGATACCCAATCTGAATCTGCCCTGGTGTGACTTGAAGCTGCTTCCACTTGTCCTATCTCTTTGTCACCTGGGAGAAAAAACCAACCCCCAGCTTTGGTGGATGGTCTGACACACACGTGTCTTGTGTGTTTTGCATCAGTCTGCTCCAGGCCCATGAGCTTCCTCAGCCCTCCTTGGTTTTACCTTCTTTTCTTGTATTTTTATTCTTTTTCTCCATTTTCTGTTTTCCCAGCACAACTTCCTACGTGCACGGCAAGGCCAATAATCAGAGCAGAGGATTTTCAAACGTAGCACATCTGAAATATGGAAAACAATTTTTTTTTTCCAGTCTATTTAATATTTCCCTACATAAAATGCACGAGCACATTCATGTTTATCAGCACGCTGTGAAAAATGGCAGAATTTATATATAAATACTGATTTACATACGTTTTAAATCAAACCTCTCGGATGGCAGTGACTTCTTTGCCTGGTATATGCTGGACCATGTTGCATCCTGGAGCTAAGTTTAACTTGCTGGGAGCTTTCAAGGGCTTGAATTTTGCTCTGAGCAGCCCTGGAAGCATCAGATTTCCAGGGTCAGTTTGATTTCCTCCCCAGGTTCCAGCCAGCAGCCGGGTTGATGGAGAGGATCCAAGCTATAGCTCAAAACGTCTCAGACATCGCAATAAAAGTCGACCAGATTCTCCGGAACAGCCTCCTAAATGGGAAAGGTGAGTGTCCCTTGGGGTCTCCATGCTCCAAACCTCTGCTTTGCTGTTGCAATAGGAAGATCTAGCCAAGCCAAGGTTTGGTAAAAATTCCAGGAATGTATGCAGATCTGAGGTTGCCTTCCTTGGGAAACTCATGCCTGCAGGAGGGAGGAGTGGTGACAAATCTGAATGGCTGTCAGGTATAAATGCCAGGAAATGAAATGCGAAATTAAAGGTGAGGAACAGTGCCAGCACAAACACCTGGGTAGAAAAATGTGGTGGTTTGGATCCAAATTCCTAGAGACTCATGGGATTTGGCACCAGCAGGGACATTCCCATCCCACTCTGGCACTGCTGGGGGGGCAGCTGGGTTCTCCAGATGTTTCTCCACATGGCTGCATGGTTCCTGGGGTTTAGGTAGAAGGTCTTTCCATTGCCTCTTCTACTTCAAGCTTTTTCAGGTATGGGCAAAGGAGGGCTTATGGGAGGGATGGTGGCTTTTATTAACCCAATCACAGAGGGAGAAAAGTTCCTATTATCTTTTTAACCCCTTTATGCCTTATTGTGTAGCTGACCTTGGTGGCTGAGTCTTCTTTCAACAGCTCAGCAGGACATTTCTTATTGCAAGTTTACAGCATAAAGGCTGTTAAGAGCATCCTTGGATCCTGCTTACAGGAGTATGGCTAGGTGGGACCTGGGGTCTGGACCAGGCTGAGGGCAGCAGGGAGGTGCTGTAAATGGACCTGCTGAGATTTAGGAAAGGGGAACACTCTCAGCATGGAAGCAGGGTGGATTTCCTCTGTTTCCTCCCTGATTTTGAGGAAGATGCTTCATATCTTGGTGTCCTGCTCCACTCAGTGGGATGGGACTGGCAGCTGCAGTGCTGAAGAATGTGCTTGGGGGCTGCCAGACACATCCCATACCCTCTGAGTATTACTAGCTGCTCCACTGCCACATCCCAGCTCTCCCTATGCCCAATTTGTCTCTCTACAGTGATGGAAAGCAGGAGGGACCAGTGTGAGGTGCCCAGGGACCCCAAGTACCCTGACTGTGCTGGGAAGGTGGAGGTGAGTTGGGGTTCTCTGTGTGGGAGAAGGTCTTGACCTGGGATGGAAGCTCCTGGGAAGGGTACAAAACAACAGCCCTTGGGGTTAAACTGGGAAGGGGAGTGGGAAAGGGGATGCTTTCCAAAATAGAAGTGCTTACTTTAATGTGGGAAAGGCGCAGGAGGAGGAGGAGCAGAGCCAAAGATAAAGCAAAGCAGGGCTGTGCTGTGAAGAAGACACAAGGAAGGTGTCCAACCTCCTCTGGGAGCCTTTACTACAGAAATGTAGCTTGTTTCCCCCAATAATAAGCTTTGTTCCTTTGGTTTGAGTCATACAGAACACTGAGGCCACAGTACCCAGAGGTGTTCAGGCAGCAGCACAATCAGCTCTGTGGGACCACCCCTGCCTGCAGCCCTCCCTGCCTGCAGTTTCTGTGTTTAAGGCCAGAAGCACAGCCAGGAGGAAGCACTATCACATCATCTCTAAATATCTGGATCCTTCACTGGTGTCTGGGGAGTAACCTCAGCACTGCACAGAGCAGCATCTCGTTCAGGTGGCCAGGACCTCCATCTCAAGTAGGATGTCCTGCCTGACCCAACCTGCTCTTTACACCTGAATGCAGCCTGGCATTTGGCCCAGACCATGATGGCTTTGTCAGAGAACATATTTACATGAACTAATTAAAAGCATCTCCCTTTTCCCTCCCCTTCCCAACATCCTGCTTCAAGCTCAGGCTTCTGTAGAGCTGAGTGTCCCTGAAAGGATGCTGAAGGGTATATGAAAATGACAGGGAGGGGTCTGTATTTTCCTCATCCCCTGGTGCTAGGCATCCTCTCCCTCCACAATTTGAGTAAATTCAGAATGTAATGTAATTGTGGAAGGCTGTAATCCCATCTCCTCCCCTGGTGATTGCTGTGCTTTACATATTGGTCGCAGCGACTTGTCTCTGAGTAGATTTGTTTTTGTAGTTGAATTAGAAAGAGGCTGGCAAGAGCCATTGTGGGGGATGATAAATAGCTGCTCTGGTCTCTGGTTCTTCTCCTCCGTGTGAAATCATCCTTGGGGACCGACAGCAGATCTGTCTCCTTGCCCCACTGTGCCCAGGGTGATGAAATCAGCAGCTCATCTTGCTCCCCAGCAAAGCTAGTGAGGAGAAATCCCTGTGGTGTAGCATTTCCTGGGGATTAATGGTTATGCCCCCAAGGAAGGCATGATTGGTGCTGGAACCAGTGCTAGAAACTCAGGCAGCCCCCAGCAAACCTTTCTGGCTGTTCCTCTGCCCTGTGTGCCCTGGAGGCACCAGCTGGGTGAGCACCTACACTGCTGTGTTTGCAGCCCTTTATCCATCCTTTGCCCTTCATTTCCATCTCCCAGATAAAGGGGATGGAGAGCAGAGGTTTGCCATAGCAGGGTCAGCTGGCAGGGCTGCCACATCCCCTCCTGGCCGGAGCACGAGCCCCACGTGTTTCTTTGCCCCCTTGCAGTGGATGAGGGCCAGGTGGACCTCGGACCCCTGCTATGCGTTCTTCGGCGTGGACGGCACCGAGTGCTCGTTCCTCATCTACCTCAGCGAGGTCGAGTGGTTCTGCCCTGCCCTGCCCTGGCGGAACCAGACGGCGGCCGTGCCTTCGCCCCCGCCGCTGCCACGGGTGCAGGTAAGGTGGGGACAGCCCCCGTTCTGCCGGTCTGGGGCTTCTTGGGGGGAGACATCAGCTGGAAGTGAATGTTCCCAGAGCAACGTGGTGCCTCTCACGGGTTTTCACGGTATCACAGGATGGTTTGGGTTGGAAGGGACCTTTAAAGGTCATCTAGTCTGATCTCCTGTCATGTCCACTAGGTCAGGTTGCTTCAAGCCCCATCCAGGTCGGCTATGAATGTTTCCAGGGATGGGACATCCACCATGTCTCTGGATTTTATCACCCCCATTGTAAAAAACTTATTCCTTATATATAGTCCAAATTGGCTCTCTTTTAATTTAAACCCATTACTCCTTGTCCTGCCACAAAAGGGCCTGCTGAAAAGTCTGTTCCCATCTTTCTTAGAATCCCTCTCTTAAGTATTGAAAAGGCACAATAAGATTTTCCTGGACCTTCTCTTCTCCAGGCTGAACAACCCCAGCTCTCTCAACCTGTCCTCATAGCAGAGGTGCTTTGTCCCTCTGATCATTTTTCTGTCTCCTCTGCACCCACTCCAGCATGTCTGTGTCTTCCCACTACTGAGGAATCTGGGATGTTTTGACATTCTCCGGGTGCAGTGGGGCCTTTGGGATTTGCTGCATGAAGCGGAGGAGCTGTGGTGGCTCTGGGGAATGCTGTCCATGCAGGAAGCACCTCAGCTGCGATGGACAAACCTCCCCCAGCCCCCGGGGCAGCCCAGGGGCTCCTCTCACGGCTGCTTCCCCTACACTCACAATGCAGAGCGTGTTCCTTTCCTAGGCAGCTTTCCGGAGCGACCTGGCTCACCTCCTGGAGCTCATTGGCACGGGCAAGGAGTCCCTGAGCTTCATGAAGAAGAGGATCCGGCACTTGGCCCAGCAGTGGCTGCGGGGGGCTCGGCGCCTCGAGCAGAAGCTGAAGGGGAGGCAAAGGGACCACAAACACGTACGAGCGAATTGCACAGCGGGGCTTCGTGGTGTGGAGATGGGAAAGCTGAGCCCTTGGGAACACGGGGAGTGGAGACAGCTGGGATGTGAACAAGCTGGGAGGAAAATTCCTTTATGGAAGCACGTGGGTGTGCAGGGTCGCTCTGTTGTCCGTGGACACGACTCTGCATGCATTTGGGATGTGGCAGGACTGGTGTTGCTGAACAGTGGGGTGGATTTTGGAGTTGGGTCGTGATGGGTGGGAGAGTGTCCTGCCAGCAGCCAGCCAGCAGCAGCAGGCAGGAGTCTGGCATGTCTCCTCTGAGGTCATGCTGAGGTTGTGGCCCTCCCACTGGTGTATTTGTGGTACCCTTCCCTTTGGTCCCTGTGCACTGGGAGATCTGTCTCCAGTCCATGGTTCAGACTGTGATGTACATCAGGAGTGTGAGCCTGGTGCCAGGACACGGAGCACCAGTCAAGGCGAGCTGGCAGACTCTGACCATTTGGTCTTTGCTAATTGGACATAGATCACTTGCTTTCATACCTGATTTCTCTCTTATTACTGTGTGCCAAGGACCTGGAGGGACTCAGGGACCATAAGTCGTTTTGGGCTGTAAAACCCAAATTGTCCCTTTTCCCAGTGCTGACCCCTCTCCCTGTCTCTCCAGATCTTGATCCATATTGGCTTCCTGACGGAGGAGTCGGGGGATGTTTTCAGCCCTCGTGTGCTGAAGGGGGGCCCGCTGGGTGAGATGGTGCAGTGGGCAGATATCCTGGCTGCCCTCTTCCTCCTGGGACACAGCCTGAGGGTCACGGTCTCCCTGAAGGAGCTGCAGAGGTGGGTGCTGGGTGCTCTGGGTGCCTGTGCCCCCCCAAGAAGGTGTTTGTGGGTTGTATTGAGGTCTTTTGTGAAAGCACCAGCTCAGTAAAGGTTGCAGGTGGCTTTTCTCTGACCTGCATCTTGGGCAGTGCTGGTGCTGTACTGGTGCAAGTGTTCCTCTCCCTCCTTTTCTCCCTCCCTCCCTCCCTCCCTTTCTTTTTGGGATGGCTTGGGGACCTGCAGGGGAATTTGCTGCTGCTGGAGGCACTTTCTGCAGAGGGATGGGCTTTTTCTGTCATGGAATATGGGACGATACAGGGTGAGAGTCTCCAAGAGGGACCAATAATAGTTGGAAAAAGTAAAAGGGAGAAGCTAACCATGTGCCATGTTCCTCTCTGCTGATGCAGTTTTGTTATTACTGGGCTGGCAGTGCTGCCTCCTGTCACCTCACAAGGTTTCCTTGCTTCCTGTGAGACATCCTGAGTGGAGGGCAAGTGCCACAGAAAATGCAGATTAGATGGGTTATAAGTCA
Source organism: Margarornis squamiger (assembly GCA_035222235.1). Classification (NCBI taxonomy): domain Eukaryota; kingdom Metazoa; phylum Chordata; class Aves; order Passeriformes; family Furnariidae; genus Margarornis; species Margarornis squamiger. Next base: position 7,652,186 of record JAWWTY010000038.1, read on the forward strand.
AGAAGAGCCTGAGGCTGCCTCGGGGACTGGGCAGGCTCTGGGACATGCTAAGCCAGCATCAACTGCATAATGAGCCGTGCTGAAAAGGGAGTGAAAAAACCCAACAGTCCTGGAGAAAAACAGCCAAAAAACCCCCCAACCCAGCCCCTGTGGCATTCAGAATTAATGAACGGAATTAGCTCCTGACTAATTAACTCAAAAAATTAATCCTGGTCCTATAATGCAAGAGGCAGCAGCTCCTCAAAGAGGCATGTGTGCATCACAGTGATCCGCGAGGTGTGCTGAGCTAAACTGACGTGCTAAATAATACCTGTGTACCCAAGGATGAAAGAAGTTAATGGCTGGGAGGGTTGTGTTGTTGTTGTGTGGTTCTTGTTTGTGTTTTTTAATGAAGATGCTCATGGTGGTTGTTGAAGGAGGGGAAGGTGCTGGTGAGTCTTACAGGGAGTTTTGCAGCATCTGTTTCCCCCTGTGAGTGATCTGGAGAGAGCTGTGTTGCTGCATGTAGTATTTTGCCTTTCTCAGAAACGTGGGAGCTTCAACATCAGTTGGCAGTGATGAGACCTCCTCCTCTGACATGGCTTTGGATGTGTCCCTTGGGATGCCTGGGAATGGCAGCTCTGTCTCTTCCCCTTTGGAGCTGAGACTGGAAGTGAGCAAGCCAGGCTGGGGCTGCACATCCTGCCCTTCTCTGTGTCCCAGTGATAGAAACTGTCCCCACCTCCCCAAGAATGTGCCCTGTGCCTGGCTTTGATGACATTTTAAATGCTGGACACCCATGTTAAGTGCCCACTTTCATGCTTTTGGGGCTGGGGTGAGCTGAGGCAGGACCTGGAGCTGTAGCCAGATCCCCTCTGTCCCTTTGGAGACTGGTCCCAGCTCTCACTGGGACCCTTCTGCAGCCCATCAAGAAGTGGGTTAACGTGGCTGTCAGAAAGGGGCAGAGGTTCTGCCCAAGGGGAGGACTGAGAGATGCCAGCAATCCTGCTCAGTCCTTGCAGATCTTCCAGCAACATCCCTGCTTTAGGGCTGGTGGCTCTAAGGAGTGTTGGGAAAAGCTTTTGCCTGACCAGGAGCGAGTGGGAGGCTTAGCAGAACATGTGCAATTAATCCTGAGTCACGCTAACTAACTAATCTTGGGCTCTTTGTTAAAGCCTGGAGGGGACTTTGCTTGTAGCCACAGCTTTGGGCAGGGGTTGGTTGTTGCTCAAGTGGATGGAGCTTTCCCCTCCTGTAGACTGGGGCTCAATTTGTCCTCTCCCATCCTGGGTGTCTCTTGCTGAGCTTTGTAGCAGGGCAGGCACCAGTGTTGGGATGGGTTCAGAGATATTGTGCTCCAGGGATATTTTGCTTCAGCAGTGTGAAACGTTGAATCCACTTTTTGTGTATTTTTCTTTGGCAGCCCCTGCTCCTTTCATGGCTGGGAGCTGTAGCTGCTCCTGCCCAGCACAGCCTTCGCTCATAAATTATTCAGCATGGATTAACCTCTCTCCTGGTTTGTTTTTTTTGTCTGTTCAAATTTCTGAGCTGATTTTTCTGTGAGTATTGATCATTGGCAAGGGATCCCTGGAAGGTTTGCCTGCATACACTTCAGTCAGTGGTTCTCTAAGAGCTGTTCATTATTAGCATCTGTATTGATTGCAATGCAGCAGTGCCCGGAGGTGGGGGTCAGGATTGGGTCTGGAATGCTGGGCATCAGGCAAATGAGGAGGAGAAAGAAGTAAGGCCCTGGTCAAAAAAACTGGTGATGGAGGGGTGTTGGTGAAAACAGGCTGGGAGTGTGACTGGGTGTGCTGGGCACCTCTCCCTGCCAGGGGACTCTAGTGGGGAAGGCAGCAGATGCTCAGTAACAAGGATGAGGAGTGTTAAATGGTTCTTCCTCTGGTTTAGGGGACCAGTGCTCATCTGGAGTGGAGCCAAGGAGCTCTAGGAATCTTGCTCCATGGCTTGGCACTGTCCAAATGTCCCTGTGAGATCACAATGCTGTACCTGGCTTATCTTTTACTCACTATAGACCTTAAAGAGCTGTGAATTCTGCTGCTATGTCTTACCAGGGGCTGATTTTTTTCTCCTGTACTTGTACTAAGTTCAGGTATTTGTTCTTTTTTGCATTTCTCAGTGAATTTGTGAGGTGCTTCTGATGCAAGAGAAGCAAGGGGTGAAACACAGGGTTTTCTGGTCCCTTCCAACCCAGACCAGTCTGTGATTCTACGTGCAGCTCCCTGGTAGGAAAGCAAACTGTTGAGCTGGAACAGGGAGACAGGAGCTGTTTCCCCTCTGAGATTTGTGCTGGGTTGGCAGCCAGCAGCATTTTGAGCCCTGTCTTGAAGGAAAGAGGGAAGAAACATCCCAATTCTGAGTGCCAACACTTTACTCTTGCTGAAGACCCCTTGTGTTGGTAGACCAAAAGTGCTTACAGGGAGGTGAGAATCCAGCCTGATGTTCGTGTGTGCTGCTTGGTAAAGGAGGAGTGGGAAGTGTCTGGAAGCCCTGAGCTGGATTGATAATGAGGCAGCTCATGAGTAGATGTTGGAAAATTACAAGAAGCACTTTGGAGCAAAGGCTGTGCCTGCACAAAAGCTTTAATAAGCCGAGGCTTGTCCTCTGGAGCACCTGTGCCAAGGGGTCAGGCATGAAGGATTTGCTCAGCCTTTTCCCCCAGGAGAAGGGGCACTACAGGCAGTGCTGGGATCTTCAGCTCCTGCCTCCATCCTTAGGTCATGGGAATGGACATCTTGGCATCTCCAGCTGCTTTTGTGGGGCTAAAGGAGAGGCTTGGGGAGATAGGGCTGTGGTGCTGTGAACTGCTGGAACCGTGGAAGTATTGATCTCAGTGATGCTGAAGGGTGCTTTTCACAATGGTCCCCTTGAAATTAACTGGGCAGAAAGTCGAAGAAAATGGGATTTGATGCCTCATGGGGTCAGGGCTTTACAAAGTGTTCCCAGAGCTTAACTGCTCTTGTGTCAAGTTCTGAACTCCTAATACCCTCCCTGGCAAGGCACTTGATTTTAAGCACGTGCTTGTATCCTGTGCTGGCAGCCCTTTCCCTGGCCAGCAGTAGCTGTGGCCAGTGTGTGGTTTGGGTGACGAGCCACCCTCCCTGTGCTGGGATGGTGTGGATGGGCTGCATTGGAACTGGCACCATGGCAAGGCTGGCACCAGGGCGGGACAAGACTCAGCTCCTGCTGCCACCACGCTCCTCTCACTGCCTGGCACACACAGTTAGAACTGCTATTTTCCTGAACTTTCCATGCTCACTGAGGTGTGTTCATGCTGCAAAAGGAGCCATTCAGATGGAAACACAATGTCCAGACAAATACATTTCTAATTATTTGCTGGCAGATAGAAGCCATCTCTCTGTCTTGCATCTGTTCCCATGAAAACCTGCCCCATGCCCAGGCTCTCTGCTTCACCTCCCCTCGCCAGCTGGCAAACACAGTCCTGCTGTTGTGCAGGAGAGAGAGGAATTGCTTGTGGAAACAGCCAGAAGTGACCAGTTGCGTGTGATCCTGATGGAGCTGCATGGCATGGCTTTGGGATTC
>JAWWTY010000038.1:7655828-7701008 GCA_035222235.1 Margarornis squamiger
TGGATGTTTGGTTGCAGGGCTTGGGGGAGTTGAAGGTGATGTGCATAGTTGTGGGTACTTGACAGCTGCAAACCCTTGCAAGGCCAGAGAAGATGAAGATTGAGCCAAGAGGCTACACAGGCACTGGACACAGAACTGTGTGTCTGAGCTTCAGGGGCTTCTTCAGTCTGAAATTTAATCAGGACATATTTCCAGCAGACATGTCTTAGGTGGTGGGTTAGGAAGGGGTCTTGGTAGAAACTGAATTTGCTGTAGTCATATACATGAAGATTTGGCTAAAACTGTGCCTTCATTTTCATTAAATCACAGAATGGTTTGGGTTGGAAGGGACCTTAGATATCGTCTTGCTTCATCCCCTGCCATCCCATGAGCAGGGACACCTTCCACTAGCCCAGGTTGCTCCAAGCCCCATCCGACCTGACTTTGAACACTTCCAGGGATGGGCAGCCACAGCTTCTCTGGACAACCTGTGCCTGTCCCTCACTACCCTCACAATGAAGAATTTCTTCCTTATTTTTTGAGTTGCTGGAGCAGCTGGGACAGCAGGAGGCAGCCTGTCTGTCCCAAAGTGTCCCCAGGCACCACAGACATGTGAGTGTCCAGTTTCTTCTGCTTTCCAAAGGAGCCCAAGTATTTGTTTCTCCTGTCCTAGGAAGTTTCTTCGTTATTTGTTGAATCTCTTACCAGAAAGAAATGTTTGCTCTGGCACCCTCCTGTGCATCTCCAGGCCTTGGAAATAAATAAATGGATTGCTGAACTCCCCCTTGGAGGGGTAGGGCTGTGCCATACAAGATCAACAACGGGCTTGAGAAACAGTCCTAGTGCACCTTACAAAAGTGAAACCACTGCAGGTGGCTTAAAAATCATGCTGCAATTGCTTGGAAATCCTTGCTTCCAGCAGGTGTCAGTTCTAGCAGGTGGAAGAGCTGGGAGCAGAGGGCAGGCAGTAGGATGTTCATCTTGTGGGCTTTGATTTGCACTCCAAGTCCTTTATGATGGGGTTGTCACAGACCCCTGGGAGCTGCTTGGGCTCAGTTCTGACACCTTTCACCCCTGGATAACGGCCCTGTGCTTGCTGGGCTCTGGCAGACATGGAGAAGGTGAGGGAGCAGCGAGGACAGGAGCTCTCCTCCATTCCCCCAGCCCGGCTTGCTGATGGCAGCAGATGTGGGCAGAGAAGATGCAATTAAATATAATACAGGATATTGGCCCAGGCTGCCAGGAGATGCCCAGGAGATCCATTTAGTGCTGGACTTTGCAGCACCAGGAGTAATAAAGTGGAAAGAAACGTTGGGTTAATTTGAAAATAGGTCAATGGGATGTAAAGATAACCCCGCAGCCATCTGACTTCAGAGCGCCTGCACCGCGCTCGGGGAGGGAGCGGTCCCCTGGTTTGATTAAAGTACCTATAAGAGGAAAATAGCAGGACAAGAAGCTGCTGTAGATTTATTCTGGAGTAGGCACAGCTGGCGGAGGCAGCTGGCAGAGAGGCGAGCTCGGCTCTTGCATCCATCGGATTGAAGCGGCTTCGGCTGCGCCCTCCCGGAGAGGAGCGATGCACTAATCCGGGATGGGACAAGCCACTGGGTCACCACCTAGGGCTCTGGGGGTGCTGAGCCCGCCCATGAGCTGGTCACCATCCTTGGCTGGCCTTGGAGGGGAGGTTTCTCCGGGAGCTGGGATCAAGTGGTTTCCAAAACAGGTCTCCGGGCTGCGCCGGCTGAGAAAGCGGCATTTGCGCTCATCAATTTTATTTGCGTAATTTCAAGCGCCATTAATAGTACGTGGCACGAGGAAAAATCAGGGAAATTGCACTCCAACCATGAGTGAAATTGGGTTTAGTAGAAAATTAGTTGACTTAACTGGCAAATGATGAAAGCTTGAATAAAGAATGTTTAAATAAGGAGGAATCTAAAAAAAAAAATAAAAAATAAAAAAAATCCCCCCCTCTGCCATCTCGGAGGTGCAGCCTGGACTTGCATGACTGGAATATTAAAATGTGGTTATGAAGTGTTTAGGGAGGATAAGGGGGGTAAATGGAGAGATGCTCTGCTCAAAGGCACTGGTCCTGCTTTGAGAGCTATTCCTGCCATGCAGCCATGGCACTGGGAATATAAATGGATGTGGCAAGTCCTGAGCACCTGGAGAGGGGATGCGTGGCAGATTGCAGTGATGAAAGGAGCTGGGGGAGCCAGACCTGCTCCACCTAATTGGTGGAAAGTTTTTTGGAGGCTTCAGTATGAGTTACGCTAATTGCTGTCTCCCACAGCCCCTCATCGAGCTTGGTTAGGGCTTTCTTAAATTAGGGATTATTTTGTAATGCACTGGCTTGTGTGACATGTACCAGCTGGAGGATGGGATATGCTGCAAGGAAAATGTAAGGGGTTGGAGATTTTCAGTTAAATGCAAGGTTTAGAGATTGGCTGAGATGCTTCACCACGGTGCTATGTTGGTGTAAATCACTGTTTGGCTGATGGCTGAGGAAAAAGCAGCATGTGTGTGAGCAAATGTGATGTTTAGAATTGCATCTCTATAAAATCTTGGGTGGTTTTTTTTTACCAGTTTAAAAATTCCCCTTCAGCCTCCCTGGGAGTGCATCTCCTTGTTGCCCTGTTTATCGTAGCGAGGTGGCAGTGGGAGGTGAGAGCCTTTCTATTCCTGCCATCTTCCCAATCAGTTCTGTCGTGTAAAATCGTGCATAAAAGTGACAAAAGTGCGACCTGTTCCCCCTGTGGCTGCCCTGACTGGGCTGCCCTGAGCTGATGCTGATATTCCTTGTGACAAGAGCAATGAAGCAGCTGCAAAAGCAGCTCTTCGCCTGAAATTGAAATCCTGTGTTTTCCCTGGCTTTGTTATTCCACATTTGCACTCTTTCTGGAGGCACGGTCAGAAGTTTGGGATGACCCTTCACTGGGTCTGGGTTGGGATGGGGCTGGAAGAAGGATCTTGGTGCTCAATGCACAAGGGGTTGCAAGCCATGTAGAATCATTTTGAGTTGGAAGGGACCTTTTAAAGGTCTTCTGGCCCAACCCTCTGCAATGAACAGGGACATCTTCCATTAGATCAGGTTCAGAAGAAGAGGGAGATACAGACAGGAGCAGACCAAGAGCCATTCATTGTACACTTTATGGCCAACCCACTTCTGGCTCTGTATGACCCCTTGTGATGTTAGTGAAGACTATGAGAGACTGGAGAGCAAATGCATGTGATAACTGTATTCCTTGGCTGTTCCCCAGGTGGAGGAGCCATTGATTGCCTCTGGAAGCAACTATGGATTGTTAGGTTAAGTGCTGAAGGGCTAGGCAAGGGATGAGGACGTTATGGAAGTGCTCCTCAGAGGATGGACCCTTGGGCTGTGGGTTCATTTGAGCTTCAGCTGAACAACAAATAAAACCCAGGTAGGGCTGGAAAGAGGATTCTCGGGTTCAGAAGGGGAACAATAAGAGAGCTCACATAGAGGGAAAGACTCAAAGCCTGGGAGTTTAAGATCTGACCAGAACTTTTATTCCTAAAAAAATATTTAGAGGCATGGCTGGGATAAATTCTCATCTCCAAATAGGTGCTAGGAGCAAGTGAAGAGCCCAGCAGAAAACAAAGACAGACGCCTTGGCAGGCAGGAGCCAAGGGTGAGATTTCACAGTGTCTGAGCTCAGACTTGTGAAATAAAACAGGAGTTCCTCAGCCCTGTTGGGAGGACTGAGAACAAAATGGGACAACTGCGTGGTGGGAGTGAGACAGCCCGGCTGGACCAGATCAGCTCAGCAGTTTGGTTTCCCAGGAGGATGTTGCTGTTGCTTTTTGGGTGTTTGTGCAGTATGAGAGCGGGGAATTATTGTCTTTAGGAGGAAAAAAAAATTACTAGAGCGTTGGAACTGAGGAGTGAATCATTTGTATTTCTGAACAAACTGGCACTTGGAAATCACAAGTACATGTGACAAGGATTTTTGAGAAACCTGCTGAAGCTGGAAGGTGTCACAGGTTTTTTTCTGAGAAGGAGGAAACATGGTCCAGACAAGCAGATGGGCTGTCAGTCTGACATCAGTGGTACACTTAGTGGAGCAGCTTTGGAGAGAGGGATTCATTGCTTCACAGAGGTAATTGAAAATGGAAGGAGACACACCACAAGTTTACCAGCCTCGTATCTTGCTGGATTAATCACATCTTACCCTGGCAGGGAGGTAACCGATGGTCTTGATAAAGAGATTGCAGTGGATCGAGTTTATCTGGATTTTCATAATGCATTTTATCCTCTGGAGGAGAGAAGAGGGGCTCACTATGGTTGTTGTCAGGAACTGGCTGGCAACCCCTGAGCCAGGGGTTCAGCTGCCTCAGCTTCATTAAATTACTTCATAAATGGAGCCAAAAGTGAGAAATATGAATGAAATATGCACAACATTCAAGGACAGGCAGTGCATCCAGAGTCAAGGGGAAGCTGAGGGTGATCCAGGATGTGGTGAGTAAGAAGTGGAGTAAAAGAAACAGCGCATGGTGCGTGCTGGGAGGGATATGGAACGGGAAACAGGGAATTTTAGGCCAAGCTGGGAGCCTTGCAGGCGGAGAGGAGAGGAAAGATGCGTGTTTACAAGTCTGTCACTGATGTGATTGCAATGAAAGTAAATGAAATCTGGTGTCTTCAACAAGAGAGGTCTGAGGGAATGTGTGTGGTGACTGAGATGCTGCTGAGCCCTGGCTGGGATTGCTGTGCAAAAGCCTCACAGTCCTTGTGGGAGGAGGAGGAACTCATCTTGAGCAGGTGCAAAGGTGGGGAGGGACCAGGACTCTCCAGATCTTTGGCCCAGGAAATAAAAACTGGGGAAAGGAGAACCATCTGCCTGCCCCTCCATCAAAGAGGGACCTGGTTGGTGGCTCCTGTTCAACACCTGGCAGGGAAAGGAGTGTCTGTGTTGCAAGGCTTTCGTGGTGTTGGGGCTAATCCCTCCTGCTTCTGCCCAGTCACTTAGGGGTGCCTCCAGGACGGGGAAACTGCCCCTTGACCAGCCCTTTGCCTTTCGACCTGATTTACACCGACTACCACGGTCTCCAACAGATGAAGCAGCACATGGGGCTCTCCTTTAAGAAATACAGGTAAGCAAAGCCTCTGCCTGCTCTTATTCTCCATTTTGTTAATTAGCAAGCAAAGACCAGTGCTAATGACCTCGAGGGATAGCCCCCCTATCCGAGGAGCCAGACACTTTGATTTTACCTTTGATTTTTGCCTGGCTGGTGCCTTGCTGTGTCCCCTGCTGCCATGGCATGAGGCGCTCTGCTCACTCTGGAGCCTCACGTGTTTAAAATAAAACCTTGTTAAAAGAGACTGAATTGGGAAAAGACCAAACCCTGCATGTGCCTGGGGGGTGTGTGTGCTTCCAGTTCTGTGCCTGCAGCCAGGGGTGGGCACACCATGAAGGGAAGTGTGAGCTTTGTGGATTTGTAAGGAGCCCTGTCCCTGGCTCCTTCAGCATCAAGACAAATGTCATCATCCCCTGGTACATCACCAGCCAGGAAAATATGCGATTTAATTTAGTGCTGATAGTCCTGCTATTTATTATGTTTTTTCCCATCTCTTCCACTATCCTACACAATTTTATTAGAGAGAAAAATGACAAGCTGCGTTATTGCTTTTATTATAAATGCATTTGCTCTCGCATTCAGCTTGTTTTGCTCTTCCCTTGCTTGTTGTTCCCCTTCTCTCCTTAGTCTTGTGCTGGTAATGCCTGTCTCAGCATTCCCAGGATATTGGGAAAAGCATTAATAAGTCTTCAGGAGATTCATCATTCTCACAGCTGTCAGGGAGTCGAGAGTCCTGCAAGGGGAAATTGCTCCTCACAGGAGGGAGCAGTGGGTTGGGAAGGGCTCCTTGGGATGCTCCTGCACCCTCTGCTCAGGGTACAGGCAAGGGACAGGCTGCCTGGGGACACCAGCTGCCTGTGGAAGTGTGACTCTCTCAAACTGAGGTCCTGGGGTCCCGTGTGCTCTCGCAGGTGCCGCGTCCGGGTCATCGACACCTTCGGGACGGAGCCGGCGTACAACCACGAGGAGTACGCCACGCTGCGCGGCTACCGCACCAACTGGGGCTACTGGAACCTCCAGCCCACCCAGTTCATGACCATGTTCCGTGAGTGGGGGGCAGGGGCACGGCAGGGTGGTTTTGGGGTCTCACAGGAACCACAGAAGCAGGTCTGACCTCCTCCAGGAGGTGATGCACAGGCAAGGTCATCCTCCCTGGCTCTGCTTCTGCTTCCTCCTGTCTGCAAGGAGCTCCTGAGTGTTCTTGGCCATCTCCTGGGCTACAGAAAGAGAGGCCAGGCTCCTTCCACTGTGATGGGTTGCTGGCTCCAGCACAGCCAGGGCACAGCCAGCAGCTTCCAGCTCCCGGGAGGGGAAGCGTGGGGTGGTTTTGATTGCAAAGCTTGGTTTGATTTCAGCTGGGATGCTAAAGGTGAGAGACAGCTCAGTGATCTGGATTTGCCTGTGGCATGGACAGGAGATGTGCTTGTCTGAAGGGAGCCCAGTGACCCGCTGGCTGCTGCATGAATCAAGTGTTGCTTTTTGCTGGCTGCATAAAGGCCCTTTGGCAGCCTTAAAAATGCCTCACTTTGTAAAGAGCCACTTGAGCAGCTTCTACAGCCTGGATTTCACGAGCTACTTGGATGGGGATTTGTGCCATTTTTCCTCTAAGCTCCACCAAGGCTCTGGAGCCAAGCTTGTCCCAGCCCCTGTGCTGTGATGTGGCTGCATCCTCAGCCCTGGGGAGGTCCCAAAAAACATCTGTCCAGTCACGTGTCTTCTCCCCTTGGTGCCCACAGCTCACACCCCTGACAACTCCTTCATGGGCTTCGTGTCAGAGGAGCTCAACCAGACAGAGAAGCAGTTCATCAAGTCCAACAAAGTGAGCAGCATGGCCGTGGTGTACGGGAAGGAGGCCAGCATCTGGAAGGTGGGTGTCCTTGAGGTGCTGGGGATAAGCCAGGCAGGCAGGGGTGATTGTAGGCATGGCTGGGAGGCAGCAGCAGTAGCCTCTGGTGTGTTTGTAGAGGATCATGCTTGTCCCAGTCCTGCAGGAGTGATGTGACACATCCAATGGCTCTGAGCAAACAGGGAGAGGCTGGCGAGACACCATCCCCTGTTTTTTGCTCTGGGTGATGCTTCCTCCCAGCAGGCTGCTGAGGTTGAGGATTTCATATCAACGATTTTGTGTAATTAATTACAATGATTGCCATTAATTAATGGCAATGATTGCTGCGTTATGATAGGGATTGTTTGTCTCTGCTTTCAAGTACCCTGTGAAAAGGGATTGTGCTCCCTCCATCTGCCTGTGCCTGTAACACCTGGGGGAGAGGGGTGGGTGACTGTATGGGGACAGCACCCCCAGTCCCCCCCAAAACATCCCCCTTGCATCTCTTGCAGGGGCTCTGTGTGCTCCCCCTGTCTTATCCAGAGCTAGCAAGCTTCTTTTCCTTCCAGGGCTTTAAAAAGGAGCTAATTCTTACTGTCTCTTGATTTATTTCTCTTTTTCCCCTCTGTGCACCGCCTGGGGCTGCTCCAGTTACAGGTACTGTACCTCACCAGCTGCTGCTGGGCTTTACCTCTGCGTGTCTTCTTGGGAGAGAAAAGGTTTTGCCAGAGTCGACTTTGCCTTGACGTGGGCTTGGTCCTCTGGAGCTGCCAGGATTGATGGGGGTTGATGCAGTGGGGGCTGTGTCTCCTCCCCTTCCCCATCCTTCCTGATTAGCAGCCGCTAATTAGCAGGGATGCCTGCGGTGGGCCAGGAGCCAGCCATGCCATCTCCTCTTTACTGTCTCCCTAAAAGACCTCCTGGAAGCCACTAAATCTCATTTTAGGGGAACTGTAATATCTTGTCTTATTTTTCTGCCATTCCCCCTGCCCTTTCCTATCCAGAAGTTTCATTTGAGCTTAGTTAGGTTAATTCAGGAAGGCACTAAAGAGAATTAAAACCTCAGAACAGACATTTACGTCTACCCTGGGTGCTGCAAGCATTTACTGCTTTTAGTCAGAATTCACAAACAACATCAGTTTCCACAAAACTGTGTATTTGGGGTAATTTTTTACTGGGTGAAGGGGCTGAGGCTGCTCCTTGCAGACTGCCTGGGCTTTGCTTCACATCTTGTGCCACCCCATGGAATAAAATAAGGCGACAGAAGGATTTTGCCTTACTTTGAGTGATTTTGAATGCTAGAAAGGCAAAGAACATCTCCATCCTCTGGAGCCAGGTGCTTATTTACCAGCCTTGGAACAAATGCTGCCTTTCAGAGCAGGATGTTTTTGACATTTTGAAACATTTCATTAAGCCTGCCTTTCCTATATTTCTCATTTCCTACCCCTCTGAACTTCTCGCCTCCAGCTTGCAATAGGAGCTGAAGTTTTAATAAGGTGAGAAAGGCTTGGTTTTAGCCTTAGAGAAGTCCAGGGACAGAAGCTGAGGACAGAAATACAGTGTTCAGGGAGGCTTTAAGGCAACATACCCAGTTCACTCAAATTCCCCATTTATAACTCCTTATTCCCTCCTGGTCTCTGCTCTTTCGGGGCCTGTTGCAGCCCTGGAACAAGCTGAAAATGCAGCATCCAAAGGCTGGTCCTTTTGTGGTTTTCTCAAGCAAAAGAATTCTGCAGTAGAGAAATTGCTAAAACAAAAGATTGCTTTGGAGAGCAAAAGGAGGAAAGCCTCCAGAAGGAGAAAATTGATGGCCCCCTTCATTTTCCAGGTAGTGAAACAGGATTAAACCTGAGCAAGAGAATCCTGGGGACTTGTTACTTGAAATAAGAGGCTATTAGCAAGCTCTGGGCTTTGCAAACTTCCCTCTGAGTCTGCTGAACCCTTTAATTCAGCAGCTCCACATGGAAGTAGCCCTTGGAGGCGGCAGGAAAGGCAGGAGCTCGAGGTGCTGATGTTCAGGGTGATGGATCCTGCAGTCATTTGGGCTCTCTGTCAGCCTGGGGTGGTCCAGGAGGTGTTTCCAAGGAATGAGGAGGTTAAGGTGTGGACTTTGCTGTGGGTTTGCCTGAAGCATCGTGGGTGCTCTGGGACAGCAATTTTAGAGTTAAATCTCCCCCATAACTGTGGAGAGGGGAGGTCATGCCCATCTTTCCGTGCAGTTCACACCTCTGCCTTCCTCCCCAGGGCAAGGAGAAGTTCCTGGCCATTCTCAACAAGTACATGGAGATCCATGGCACCGTTTATTACGAGACACAGCGGCCGCCCGAGGTCCCGGCGTTCGTGAAGAACCACGGGCTGCTCCCACAGCACGAGTTCCAGCAGCTGCTGAGGAAGGCAAAGGTGGGAAGGAGTCAGCTGGGGCATCCCAGGACCCTGTCCCCCATTACCTGCACTCCTCCCAGCCTTGTTGGGGCTCTCAGCTGGAATAATCAGCCAGGAGCCTCTCAGCCAGGATAATTAGCCAGGAAAGGAGCAGAGCACATCGTTCCAGATCAAGATGTGTCTGATGAGTTTCTCCTTGCAGACTGTCCACAGGCAGAGCACCAAGTTTCCTGATTAATTCATTTATTGCTAAGTGGGGTGGGTTTTTTTTGTCACCACGTAGCTGTGATAAAAATAAACGGGATTCTCAGAGGGAGTGTGTGGGTGCAGGCACATCCCGGTCGCCTCCAGTGGGTGCTGGGGGAAATATTCTTGATTCACCAGCCCAAACAGCTTTGGCAAAGCAATATTGCTCCATACAGAGCCAGTGGGATGGTTGTAACCACCACGGGGGAACTTGCAGCTCCTCAACACACCATTGCCATGCACAAGTGAGCTGTGGAGCAGGGGGAGTTTTGAGGACATCTGAGCTATGGGGCATTGAACCCCCTTGAAGGCTTGGTGTGCAGGAGGAGAGCAGAGGGAGGAGATGCTGGAGGGTTATTTGGGAGACTTCCCTCTGGCATTGGCCACATTCACTCACCAGCATGTTGTTTTCTCCCTTGCAGCTCTTCATTGGCTTTGGGTTCCCCTACGAGGGTCCTGCCCCACTGGAGGCCATCGCCAATGGCTGTGTTTTCCTGCAGGCAAGGTTCAACCCCCCACACAGCTCCCTCAACCACGAGTTCTTCCGTGGGAAGCCAACGTCCAGAGAGGCAAGTGTGGCAGGAGAGTGGATGGGGTGGATGTATGGAGGGAGGGAGGGAGGGAGGGATGGATGGATGGATGGATGGATGGATGGATGGATGGATGGATGGATGGATGGAGTCACCCCCTTTGCCACCAGGGTTTGGGCCAGCCTAGGGAAGAGCAGTTGCTAGACTAAAGTTTGCTTTTTTTATTTTGGTGGGTTTTCTTCCAAACTCACAAGTGTGGATTCCTGCACAGGGGGTCCTTTCTCCTGTTGTCACATCACCTCCATCTGGAGCACTTGCATACAAGGGGGGTCCTGCTGTAGGTTTGGAGTTTCCAGGGAGAAGGCAGTGCAGGAGTCTTCTGCAGACCACAAATCCCAGGTCCTTCCCCACCAGCCCACATGAATCCACACCTTGCTCCCAAACTGGGATGATGCTCCCCTGTTCATCCCTTTGTCCACACAGAGGAACAGCAGAACCTCCATGCTGTTGCAGAGGTATAAAATCCCTCCCAGGCTTGCCCGTCACTGGGAATTCAATCTAACTAGAGCAGGAACTCTTTAAAACTTAAAGGCTTGAGAAAATTGCCTCTTTTATTATTAATAAAGTGGATAATGCAGTGCAATGCTCAGGGAGCGAGCTGGGGGACCAGGCAGCTCAGCCCTGCCACCGCCCCACTTGGCAGCACCATCCTGGGGGTGGGTGGCACTGCACTGTCCTGGCCCCCAATGTCTGCCCCATGAACTCCCCGAATTAGCTTGTGGTGTCCTCACCCATCCCAGTGGGTGCTGTGGTGGTGCTTTAGCCTGGAGCTGGGATGGCAGCCGGGGGCAAGGGCCGTGAGATGCCTCAGGGTGTTTGTATGCCGGAGGGGAGGGAGGACATCAATCTGTTGGGAAAGAAATGAGAAAGGACTGCAAGCTGGAGAACAGAACACAAAGCACGCTCTACTCTCCTCCTCCAGCTGCCAGGGGTTCAGGCCCCTCTGTGATGTTCTGTGGTGCCCCCAAAATACCTCCTCTGATCAGCAGCCTCTCTCTTCCCTTCCCACAGGAGATCAGGGCTCTGGCTGCCTCACAGCTGTGTAAGGCTGAAACAAAAGAGTTAGATCCCCAAAAATCACCTGGTGAGAGGTGGGTGGCTGTGGGGTACCAGTGTGGGGGCTGCCTGTGGCATCAGGGGCATGCAGCTTCAAGCACTGCTTTCTCCATGTGCCAGACTGCCCCAGCCTTCAGTGGTGATGGGTTTTCTCTCTGCCTTGTTTCTGGAGCTGGCAAACCTGGGAGACCTGGTGCCTTCACACCCCTCTACTGCTTTGGTCTACTTTTGCCATCCAGACCCACAAATGGCTCAGGTCAAGGTTAAATTGTGCCTGTGTTATAGAGATACTCAGGTCTGTGGAGGGATTTCAGTGTTGTTGGGAATGGGGCATCCCAATCCAATGGGAATTTTAGCACAAAAGCCTGAGGTCAGGGGGCAGCTGGGTTCAGAGGAAACCTTTCTCCAGCACCTCCCTGTGTGCAGTGGGTTAAAACTCAGCATGTCTGTGCCTGAACCTGCTGCTCCTCTGCCATCATGGCCATGAATGGGACAGAGCAGCCATTCCAGCAGGGATTGTAAAATCCAGCTGGCACTGATGTGTTTTAGGTGTCCTCCCAACACCCATATGCTGAAGACTTCATTGGGAAGCCACACGTGTGGACTGTTGACTACAATAACTCCGAAGAGTTTGAAGCTGCTGTCAAAACCATCATGAGGACCCAGGTATGGCTGAGGGGAGGTGTTGGGGTGATCTCTGGGACAGCAGCAGCAGTTGCTGATGCCTGGCTCTCCCTTTCAGGCATTAATTGCTTTTCTTTCCTTGCTTCTCCTTTGGAATTATTTGCACGTGCAGGGAAGAAATCAAGAAATCCTCCTCTCCTGCAGCCTCAGGGGGCCATGTGCTCCCACCTTGCTTTGGTACCGAGTATAGTAGGTGTTTCCCCAGGGCAGATCTGTGCCTTTGAGGGATCCTCTGGGCAGAGCTGGAGCAAACAGAAGCTGAGATGAGGCAAGTGATGTTGGGAGCAGGAGACTGAGGTTACTGGAGACATGTAGCAGTGCTGGGATCTGGTGTGATTCAAAGATAAACCCAGAGAGCCTCTCCCTGCAGGTATCCAGAGAGCTTCAGACCCCTGTGCCTGCCATTCCCCCATTTTACTGTTGATCATTAGTGTTGGGATGGAGCAAATCAATAGGAATAACTTCAGGAGTTGCCTCTGTGAAGGATGAAGGGCTGTAGGGAAGGGGGGGGCGTGAGGACCCTCGGGGAAGGCAGCACTCCTGCTGCGCCCGCTCTGGAAATGCTCCCTCATGAATATTTACCTCCTGCCCTGTGGCAGGAGCCTTTCAAGTTGTCCAAATTATTAAAGTCAATTTTCCTGCAGGGGAGAAAAATGCTGATAGCCATTTTGCTTGCAATTTGCTTCGCCTGGGATGAGCCCTCCCCTCGTGAGGATGATGTGCTGTGAAACCAGGACTCCGCATGGGGCTGTGGGGGCTCAGGGTTCGCAGTGCTGGGTGGGATTTGGGGGGGACAGGGGTGGTGCTGGTCAGAGGGTTGCCATTCTTGGTTTTCCCTGCATTGTAGGCTGCAGAGATGAGTGTCTGTGACAGTCAGGGGATGTGGCCATGCCATCAGCCCGGATCTCTCACCTTATCACAGGCAATTGCTGCAGCTCTTCACCTCGCTCTCATTTTCTCTATGAATTTGCAAAGGCAGAACAAACCTGACTTAGGAAAACAGTTGTTGTTTTGCACATTCATTCCCATATCTTGATTAGAATTAAATTAAAAATAATTACATCCCTGCTGCTGTGCTGCTGGGCCAGCTGTCAGCGCTTGACCCTCTACCATCTGGGCTGGAGACGGCCCCAAAGTGAAGGCAGCGCTGTGGGCGGGCAGCTGGGAGCTGTTTTGGGAGGGGGAAGGAGAAATTCAGCCTTTCCAGAAAAGAAGAAAGAGAGTAGTGAAGCCTGGTGCTGCTATGCTATTAAAATAATTAAAGAATGATTGGAGAATTAGGGAGGGGGGAGAAGGGCTGAGCTGGCTCCTGAGCAGCTGTGCTGCGCTGCAACGTCGGCTGGGTGGGCACCAGGTCATTTAGATGGTTAATGATGATGTCTGGTTGAAAATAAAAGAGCCAGAAAGGATTTTAGGGAAGGATTTGGTGGTGTGAGGGGCACTGGGCAGGAGGAGCTGGTGTGGGGACCCGCTGTATCCAGCACCAGGCACTCTCCAGAGAGTGCCCATCCCTGCCCATCCCTGTTTAACCCAAAAACAAGCTCCTGTCTTGGCTCTTCTCCCTGTTCCTTCTCGTGGACCAGAAACCCCCACCTTGAAGTCCCTTCCCATGAAGCATCCCAGCCACTGGAATTACCATCAACTGCTGGAAAGCTGAAGTCCTAAATTTGCCTCAAGTGAATAAATCCAGTGGCTGACATCCCCCTTGCATTGTGACACGCAGTCGCTCTGGAGAGGAGCAATTCCTTCTCTCCGAGAACTTAATCCTGCAACTCACCTCTCTGTGGTTTTTAAAAACATTGTATAAATCCTCCCAAAGCAGAGCAGGGAGTCAGTGTGAATAACTTAACAGCAACCTCTTCTTTTTTTCCCCCCCCTTTTTATCTTTTAAATGGAAAGGTCTGCTTTATTAGAGATGCAGTCAAGGCAATTAAGCCTAAAAATTGACCTACCTTACAGGTTTAAAAGCCTTATTATGGGCTTTGGCTCCAGGAATCCCTGGGTATCTTGTCTTTAAAATACTGTTTGTTACAGCAGGAATTGAAAACAGGGACATTAGCAGGAGGAGCAGCAGAAATCTGGTGGCTGGGCAGTTCAGTCTTGCTGTTCCCAGCCAGGTACTGGAGTCTGGAGAAATTATTTTTACTGACTCCTTTTTTTTTTCCCCCCTGAAATGGGATATTCTGTTATTGGAATATCTAACAAATTTGTCTGTGTTTCAGAGTAACCACCATCAATTTATTTTTTTTCTGTCAAAACATTTCATTTCAAAATTACTGGAACGAAATACTATGGTTTTGTTTCCCATCTGCCTGCCTTTGTTTGGAAATACCCTGCCAATTTATTGAAAGGAATGCTCGTATCTGAAATGATGCATTTCCCTTTGCTTCACCAACTCAGACAGATTGAACCTGAAACACAACATTTTTCCCTTCCTTGATGGGTGGAAACATTGGAAATTGAAAACTGACCCGAAATTGATTATATTTAGGGGTTTTTTTGTTGTTGCATCACTTATCCCACAGCTGTGGTTTTGCATCTCGCAGGCCAAAACCCAGTGGAACATTTTTGGGGATATGGGATGTTGTGGGATGAGATGCTGTCCCATCAGCTTTTCTTGGTGGCAGCTGTGCTGGGTGCTGGGATCCAGAGTGCCAGGGACTGGGAACCAGGATGCTGGGAACCACTTTGAGAGCTGATTTCACGAGCCTGGCAGTAATTCTGAAATAGTCAAGCTGACAACAAGCTTGTCCTGGTTTGGTTCTGGGGTGGACTTGCTGCTGCTCAGCAATATTTTAGTGTTACCTGTGGCTGCCCCAGGCTGCCCCTGGCTCTGCAGCCAGGTCACTGCCAGCAGGGCTGTGCAGCACCCCAATTTATGCTGCTCACACCCAGGGCTGCAGCTCGGGGTGGGATGTGCCATCCCACAGCTCCAGCCCTGCCCCAGCTCCTGCTAGGCTCTCAGAGCTTCCTGTGGTGTGCTTGGAGCCACTGGCTCTGCTGACAGGGCTGGCTGCTGTGTTTGTGCAAGCAGAGCAGTTGGGATGCAGCTGGAATCCTTCACCAACCTAGTTTTGCCTGAAAGAAACTTCCTTCTGGAGAGAGAGAGCTGAATCACGGCTTGGACGTGGCTTGGGTTTGCAATGTGTGTTTTTTCCCCCCAGAAAAGCCCTTGTGCTCCCCTCTCTTGTCCTTTCAGAGGAGTCACCCACTCAGGGTCACCCTGCAACTGCTGGGGAAGGCTTTTGGCAAGCTGTGCCTCTGCCATTCATCCCACTTGGAGCAGTTCTGGGTTTCCCTGATGGTTTGCATCTCTGACCTATTTATGAGGAAAATTGAAAATGTGGAAGTATCAAACCACTCTACCCCAGAGATCAACTCGACAAATCGTGTCTCCCTGGGAAAGGTGATGCCAGGAGGTGGTCCCAGTGATGGATTATGGCTGTTATCCATGGGTTACAGGCTGGAGAAGGAGAGAGTTTTGCAAGCACCACCATTTTCTGGCCCTTCAGCTTTTTCCATTGTCAAAAGTAGTCCTGGCACAAGCAATTTAATAGACCCAATATTCTGGTGTAGTGAAGGGAGAAGGCATCATTATATTAAAGTCAAACATACAGGACTATAATGGAAAATTATACATTTCAGAGTATGCCTGAAAGAGCGGCGCATTAAACATCGCAGCGAAAATAGCTGGTTAAAATGTTCCAGCCTGCTGTTACGTGCCAGCAGAGAATTGCATTATTTTTCTACTTATTTGTCTGATGACGTTTGGATTTTTTTTCCCCCCTTTTCCTTTTGAGTGAGGGAGACTTGCTGCTCTCTTCCTGCTGGAGGCTGTAAAACCAGGGCTCTCGTGATGGTAGCCCCATGGGACACCAGTAACATCCTGTTTGGCTGATGGAGAGTGCTGGGGCTGGAGGGCTCTGGCTGTGGTTCCTCACCTGGGGGAAAGGGTGGCAAAGTCCATCTTCACCAAACCCTCCACTTTCTCCCATGGCATCCTGTGCATCATTCTGCCAGGCAGTGGCATGCAGTGGTGCCCCCTCAGAACCCTCCTCCTCCTCCCTCCCAGAGCTCTGGGGACATCCTGAGCTAACGACACAGGGAATGCCATTAAGGATGTGGCCATGAAGGGGAGACCAAGCCTGTCAGATTTTAATTAAACAATTATCTTCTCAAAATTGGCATTTTCTGTCAGTCCTGGGTGCATGAGCAGAATCCTAACGAGACTGGGAGAGGGGAGCAGGGGGCAGTGAGAGACTTTGGGGAACCCCTTGAGGGTGAGAGAGGCTGGAAGAGCAGTCTGCAGTGAGCTCTGGCCACAGCCTCCTGATGTCCTTGGACCCACAGGGCCTGTGGGAGCCTGTGGGCAGATGGGGTTGCATCTGGAGCATCACCTCTGGATACATGTGTGCAGGCACAAGGAGATTTTCTGCCTCCATCCCGCTGTGTTGTGCTGCATCCCACTGGGTACCACAGTGGTGTTTTGGGGGAATGAGGCTGTTTTTTGGAGTTATATCTGCTCTGTGCCTGGCAAAACAGGGTCCTGGGGAAAGCCCCCCAGCACTGCAGCCATGAAAGCAGTGCTGAGACTGAACACTGATCATGCTGAGCAAGGAGGGACTTTGTCTCCCCCAGACTGGTTCCAGGCAGCATCCAGCCCCCAGCCTGGCTTTGTGCAACCGAGATGGGCAGTTCTGCTTTTTTCCTTTTTGAGGACTCTGCCCCAGTTAACTGAGAGCCCATCAGGAATTCAGAGGCAGGATTGGTGCCTGTCACTGTGTCAGCCCTGATTAGTGTGCACATCTGTAATTAGACAGAGCAGCTGTGATTTCCAGCCTGGCTGAGATCTCAGGTGGGATATTTATGGCAGGGAGATGCTTAGAGGGTTCTCAGCAGACTGAGCCTTTGAGCTTGGGTTTGACGGGTACTTCAAAAGGAAATAACTATTCTGAAGGTGCAGAGCTCAGAAAATAGAAGCAGCAGTGTTTTCTGGATTAATTATCTTCGGGATGGTTTTGTTTATAATCCTTTTGCATGAAGCTCTGCAGAGATACATAGAGGAAAGGGGATCACAGGACCAGGTCCTTCCATGCACCGGCATCCTGTGGCTCATGTAGCATCTCTGTGGAAAAATAAGGAAGTCTGGAAAAATACATCTTCCTAGGGCAGAAAGTTCCTTAAAAATTAATTTGTTCCAGTGGGAAGTGAGCATCAATGACACAGCCCTTGTGGCAATGCTCTTCCTGTGAGGAAAATCACTCTGGTCTTTGGGGTAATGTCCATGCACATCCCTCTCCCCACTGCTGAGGGCAGCAAGCACTCCTGCCTGCTCCTGCCTGTCCTGCCTGCTCCTGCCTGTCCTTCCTGCTCCCCCTGGAGCCTGTGCCCCCACAGTGCCAGGGACATGCTCGTTTGGGGGATACTGCTGTGCCACAGGGCAGAGGAGGAGGTTTGTCATGCCAGGATCCACGGGTGACTCTCAGGCCAGAGAAATGTTGGGATGTGAGTGCAGGCAGAGTCTCCTGAAGATCGTCAGCGTTTCATAACCCACACTAAAAATACTCTGTGGTTTAGGTGCTGCTGACTCTGTAAATAGCATTTATCAACGTGGAGATGCAGCGACAGCACCGACATCCACGTGGGCATCAGTGTTTCCTCCATCCCTGCCCCATCCCAGCCTGTGCCACAAGAAACTGGCAGAGATAGCAGCTTCCACCCCATCACAGCCACCTGTGCTGGGCAGCAAACCCTCAGCAACATGGCAGTGGGAAAAGAGAGATGTTTTTCAATGCATTGCTCACAGCCAGTCCTAGCCCAGGGCTTTTCCCTGGCCAGTTTTGTGTGTCAGAGCACCAGGGCAGCAAAGCCTGGACTTTCTTCTCTGAGCAGGCAGAGGGTGCTGAGGTCAGAGGAGCAGAGGGTGCTGGACCAGACCTGGGGCACCATGAGGGTGCTCTTGCTCTGGATTAGCTCAGCATCTTTACCAGTCCTACCTCCTCCTCTGTATTTTAAAATTGCTCCTCTGTTGCCCATAGCTGCAGAGTGCTTCTTGGGCTGAAACAGTTCATCCTTTAGTTCAAAGTGACCTACTGCATGGAAACTGATTTGATCTGATGTGATTTTATGACTTATCAAAGTGGAGAAAAGGGGAGCTGAAATGGAACAGGGTGACTTCGTTTTCACCAATACACACGTTGAACCCAAAGTACTCATTCTCCCTCTTTCTCTAGAGCTTTATGGCTTGTGAGGTTTTTCCAGCCCTAGGATTCTGCCCTGCTTGCTTTGGTGAACAGACGTGAGTTGTGGGTGAGAGAGCCATGGCCAGGGCACTGCTATCCTGGGCCACTGGGCTCAGGGGCAGGGCAAGGCTGTCCCTGCTTGCTGCCTGTGCTCTGCTCTTCCCCTTCACAGGTGGACCCTTACCTGCCTTATGAGTACACCTGCGAGGGGATGCTGGAGCGGATCCACGCCTACATTCAGCACCAGGTTGGGGGAGAATCCCTGTCCTTCCTGGGGCACCATCTCTGTTCTCCTGGCCAACCTTCCCTCTTCTCCCTGGGGAACATCCCTGCCCTCCCATGGGCATTGTGCAGCCAGTGCTCCAGTTGCAGAAAGCACCAGGAGATGGGGCTGGGGGAGGTTTGTCATGAATCAAAGATGCTGAGGGTTGGTAGAGGATACCTGGGGATGCTGGGGCTGGGTCGAGGCCTTTCTGATGCAAAGAATAAGGCAGCACTAGAAGAAGAGGTGGCCAGTGTGTTTAGCCCCCACAGTAAGAGATGCCATCTATGCACACAGATGACATCAACTTGATGAGCAAACTCATCATCCCAAGTCCATCTGTCCCACCAGCAGCCTCCCTTCCCCTTCCTTACTTCTCTCCCTGTCCCTCCGCACACTGACCCATTATCTTATCTCCCCCTAGGATTTCTGCACCACGTCGTCTCCTCCTCTGCCTCCCAAGACCAAGAGTCCTGCTATGCAAAGCCCTCCGAGCCCGCTGGCCCTGTCACCCAACGCCACCCACCTGGTGTGGTCCCCCAGCGCCAGCCGGGACCCCCATGCCTGGCCCCCGGTGGACTCCCTGCAGGTGTGGGTGTCAGAGCCCCAGCACACCTGCACCGAGACGTGCCGGCGGCACGGGCTGGTCTGCGAGCCCACCTTCTTCAGGTTCCTCAACAAGGAGGAGGTGTTTCTCCAGTGAGTTGTGACCTTCTCAGTAATTGGGGAGGGTGGGGGTGCCAACAGCCAGACAATGTTCCCTTTGCTCCCTCCATCCCCAGCACCCATTTTCTTCATGTACCCCCTAATGAAACCCCACTGAGGTGCCTTCCTGCCCAAGGCAATGCAGTCAGGGAATTGCTTGTCCAGCTTCACGCTTCAGGAGGCAACAACAGCCTTTCCAGGCACGGTTCTGCCTTTCTCCCACCCTGTTCCTCTCCACCTCCTCTGTGCTCTCTGCCTCTCTCTCCTTTTTAATGTCTCTCTCTATAAAACTGCATTTTGAACACACAGCAGTGAAGTTTTAATAGAGTATAAATCTGCCACCGGGCTCCGTGCTGCTCTGTGGGCAATTAAAATGCGAGCGTTGCCAGTGCTGTCACGCTGGTCAGGCAGGCGCTGCGTGTCCCACTGACATTTTTATATGATAAATTAGAGCTGGGGCTCGGGTTTCGCTCTCTCCCCTCCACATCCTCCTCCAGAACTTAAAATGAGCTGGCTCAGGGACTGAGAGGGCTTGGTGGGAGGGCAGTGTAAGTGCTGCTGCTCCATCAGTGTCTGAGCAGGGAGGGATTTTGAGATCCACACTGAGCATTTTTGCTATCCCTCGGGGCATTTGTGGGTCCTCACCCCAGTTTTCTGGCTAATCTCAGCTAGCAGGGGACATATGAGCATCCACTGAGTTCATGTCAATCCCAGGAAATGTTAGGTGCTGTAGGAGGTGTCCATGGAGACTGGACTGACCTGCTGGTCAGCAAGGGGCTATAAAAGAATCATAGAATATCCCGAGTTGGAAGGGGCCCACAAGATTTGGGTGGGCTTTTGTGGGTGATCCACATGTGGCCCATGCATGGGTTGGGGTGGTCTCTGGGCTGCTGGGGTGAGCTGCAAGGTTGCTCTTTCCTGTGTGTTGTGTTGGGCTGGTGACAAGCACTCAGTCTCGCCAAAGGATGCCAAACATAGATCAGCGAAGATCTCCCCCCATGCTTAGCAAAGAAACCTCCCTGGGAAATAAAAAACCCTTCAGTGAACCCCCAGGCAGGCTCCTCGCTGAACTGACCCACCTTTGCCTTCGCTCCCAGGCTCAGCATCACCTGCGACAGCACCGAGTACGAGATGAACCATCTGTACCCCGCGGTGGCCGAGAACGTGCACGAGTGCTACCTCCAGAAGGAGCCCCTGCTCTTCAGCTGCGCCGGCTACAACACCAAGTACCGGCGCCTCTGCCCCTGCCGCGACTACCAACAGGGACAAGTGGCTCTGTGCAGGGACTGCTTGTGATGGGGGGTGTCCCCACCGTGTTTATGGCACGTGACGGGCACCGAGTGGCTTTTTTCTCAAAGCTCTGCAGTAGCCGAGGAGGTGGGACAGGTCCCTCCCAGGGCTGTTGGACTCCGGGGGTTGTTTCATCCACCAGCCAAGTGTGAATGATCATGTCCTGAACTTGGGTTTCATTTTCTTCCCGAGGAGCATCGTCCGACTGCATCTGAACCCACCTGGACCTGGTGGCGCTGGGATGGGGTGGTGGGGAGAGAGAGGGGCTGGGGATACCCTTCCCCTCCTCTGGCAACAGGACAAGCCACCAGCAGACTGCAGTTTCAGGGTTTTCATCCTCTTCAAGCATCCTAAGTTGTTTTATTTATTGATTTATTTTTTTTTTTAACCCTCCCCCTGCCAAGTGGTGAATTAAAGGGGAAGCAACACCCAGCCCTTCTGTGGGAGTTCTTGGGCAGAGCTGTGTTGAGGGGTCACTGTGGGGCTGGTGGTGCCAGCTGTGGATGTGGAGCTGGGCAAGGATAAAGCCCAAGGAGGGCAGCTGGGCTGGATGGACACACTGGGGTCTGCACCCATGGTGCCCCCAGGAAGAACCAGTAGGGACTGGGTGACTCCCAGGCTGTCCCTGGGGAGCGAGGGGCAGGATGGAGCTGGGATGGGCTCCTGGGAAGGGTGCTGGTCCCCTGGGCAGTGCTGCCAGCAGGAAAGAGGTGCCCAAAGTGAGTTCCCCCAGCCTCTCAGGCTGCTCTTCAGCCTGGCTGTGCTGACCTGGTTTGTTTTTGTAGGGTTGCTCACCGGAGCAGTGTGTTGCTGTAAGGTTGGTGCTCAGCACTCCTGTTGTTTGGAAGTGTTTGATGGCGAGACTTCTTCATCCTGTAAAACACGTGGCTGGAATGTTACAGTCTGGAAACTCCCTCCCAGCCCTTCCCTGCATGGGAGAGCTCCTGGCCCAGCCGGTGAGGGACACTGGTGGAGTGGCAGCCTGTGCTGGCACTGTCACTGCAGGGTCCCAGGCCATGGCAGACCTGGTGTCTGATGGAGAGCAGTGGCACGGATGAGTGCAGGAGGTCTTGCATTGTGACCAGGCAGCCCTGGCACCTCCAGCCTGTCCTCTTTGTGGCAGTTTTGGGGAGGAAATCCTATTCCTTCAGCTGTGCTACATCATCAGGCAGAGCCCAGCTCCCCTCACTGTCTTCCTACTCTGTCCCCGGAAAGGGGGACACCACAGAGTGTTCATGTCCTCTGGACATCCCTTTTACAGAATCAGAGCCAACTAGGTTGGAAAAGATCTCTGAGATCAAGTCCAACCTTTGACCCAACACCACCTCATACAGACCATGGCACTGAGTGCCACATCCAGCCTCTTCTTAAATATCTCCAGGGATGGCGACTCTGACACCTCCCTGGGCAGCCCATTCCAATGGCCAATCACTTTCTCTGTAAAGAGCTTCTTCCTAAGGTCTAACCTAATCTGGCCAAGCCCGTGAACCCACTCTGGCAAGCCTGGTCCAAATCCTATGCTGGATGAGGTGGGGGGTGGAGACATTGCCATTATCCCAGCGCAATTTATCATCCTCAGCTCAAAATTGCGTAGGCAGCCTCCATCCTGCCTGTGACGCCAGCCAAGGGGAAGGATTGATTAAGTAATTTCTGTGTCTTGCAGCCAGCGTGTGTCTAAATAAAAGCAGCGCAAACCTCTCTTGGCAGAGCTGAGCAACACCACCTTTCTATGGCACCTTTCATCTCAACCTCCAAACATCCCCTGGCACAGACTCCTGCACCGCTCAGCCCGGCTGTTGTGAGTGCTGGGTGAGCAGGAGCCGGCCTGGGAGAGGTTTGCCAGCAGGAACCATCAGCAATTCACCTCCCAGCGTTGTAAAGACCAAATAAAACCTGGTTTCGTAGGGGATCTAAGCAAGTTTTAAAGACCAAGAGGCTCGGGATGCCTCTGGAGGCAGCGCTTGTTACACATCAGCTCCCCGGGCAGCTTTTTGCAGCATTTCTGCACAGCTGCTTTTAAAATAGCCTTCCCCTTTCGGCAGCCCAGCACTGCCTCCCACCACAGAGAGTCCCAATTATCCCCTGGCAGGAGCATTTTTCTCCGAGCTGAAATAAAAGGCGGCTGGTTCACCTTGGCTGCTGTCATGGGAAATAATGATCTGTCTGGAACCTTGTTGGATCTCAAGTCAGCTTGTAAATTTGGGTGATGGGGCTGAGTAAGGCTCTGGGATTGCACGTCATGTCTCTGCCCCGTCAGTGAGCACTGAGTCCTGCTCGGGTGCTGCCTGGGGAAATGACTCTCTTGTTGGCTCATCACTGATGGCTCATGGATGCTGGATGTAACAGGGGCTGGAGTGTGGGTGCTGGGGGCAGCCCCCATTGCCTCATCCCACATGGAGCCCCAGCTGGGAGCAGGGGGATGCCTTGGGCTGTAAAATCCCATGTAGGGGCAAGGTGGGAGCTGGGCTGTTTTGGGAATGCCAATGCTGGGTGTTAACATCAGGTTTGGGTGTGGAATTGGCACCACAAGATTGTGTAGGGGTAGGTGTATCAGGGATGTGGGGCATTATTGGGTCCTGCAGCACTGCTGGTCCTGGCACCCTGACATGGAGGTGGCACCAAGGGATGGAGCTGCTGGGGCAGCAGCAGCTCCTGGAGGAGATGGTGTGAGAGAGAAGGGACTTTGTCACATGGAAGTGCTTTTCTCTGCCTCTTTCTGGCCGTGGCTGTGCCTGAGCTATCACTGGTGCATCCCACTGCTTTCCCAAGCTCTTGCCCAAGCAGGTGTCCAGCACTTGCCCTGGTCTCCCTAGCCAGGACACATTTCTATTTGGGAGGGAGATCTGTGGAAACAAACATTAAATTCACAATTTATTAAGTAGGAGCATGAAGGAGACTGAAGGGGAAGCAGAGCCACTGCCATATGAGAGAGTTTCTAATTCCTACAGATAACTGCAAAGAATAAATCCCCAGTTGGGGGGGGGAAGGGGGGAAATGGTGTCAAAACTATGAATAAAACCAAACAATTAAAAGTCAGATGAGATCAGCTGCACCCTCCAATGCTGGTGAATGGGACAGTTTAACAGCCAGCCCATGTGTGTGGGGAGCACCTGGGGTCTCCTCGGGGTGGGGGATTGGACCTTTTAATGGCATCTCTGGTGGCATCCAGCCAGCAGAGCCTCCTGAAGATTTGTATTTCTGTTTCTAACCTGTTTTCTTGCAGCCGTGAAACCAGGACAGGCGTGTCAAAAGAATGATATCATTCTGGAAATCCATTTTCCTTACCTAGAAACGGAGCCAGGGGCGATTTTTGTTTCTGAGCCTCACTCTTCTTAGTAATTCCACTCAGAACTTTCTGGAGTTGGTTGGGATTTCCCCCTCCCCCTGTTTTTAATGCTGATGGCATCAAAACCTTCCTGTACCAGTGCAAGGGGGATGCCTGGTGGGAGGGTGGATGGTCCCTGTCCTCACAGCATCCTGCTGTCAGCTGGGCACCTCTCCCTGCACCAGCATCCTGCCCTGTGGAGTCAGCCCGGAGCAGCAATCTGGGCTGTAAATCACAGCCGAGGGAGGTAATAGCGCTGCTCTGCTCTTATCTGGGGCTTTATTAGGAAATCGTTAAAGTGGCTTTTCCCTCCTGATCCTCTGCTTATCAGCAGCCAGATAAAATGGCAAATCGCCTCCCCAGTGTGGACAGTCCAGGCAGGAGAAACCCATTTATTTCCCCTAACGGGTTTATCGGTAGATCAAGGAGCTGCTGAAGATGTAAGCACCGGTGGTTATTTCCCCAGGTGATGGATCTAGCTGCCACACAGCCGAAGCCTGCAGCCTGACAGGGAAGTCTGATGGACCCGTGCTCGGGACTGCTGGCTCATGCATTTCAAGGTCTTGCTTTAATTGAGTCCTGTCTCCCTGGTGTCACACATTTTTTCTTTTCTTTAATATTATTTTTTCCCCTTTTAGAAAGACTTCCCAAAATAAACTAATGCATTCAATCTCCTGTCCCCTTCCCTCATCTCCCCCTCCCTTTGGCAAAGCCAGAGCCGTAAAGAAAGTGAACAAATTGAAAATCTGTCCTCAGACTTATTGAGTGAAAAGAGCAGTGAGATTTTTTGCCTTTTTTTTCTTTCTTTTCTCTTTTTCTTTTGGTCTGGTAGAAGGGACTTGGATTGGGGGTGAAACTCCCTTTCAGAGCTGTGGGGCTGAGCATTCCATTTTATCAGTGGTGCCCAGTGACACCCATTGTGGCTCGTTAGTGGAAATCCATTAAAGCTCCGGATCGATATTTTCTCGGGAGAGATAAGGCCCATTCAATATTATTCCTCAGGCAGGCAGAGAAATACCAACGAGCCATCCACAAACCAGAGCAGAATTGTTGAGGGTGCAGATTCTCTCACCAGTGCCTGTGGGAGGACAGGATGGGACATCCCTCAGCCCAGGGAGTGTGGAACCTGAGCCAAGATCCAGCCCTCAGCATCTAGGTCTTCTGGAAAGGGGGAAAAATTAAAGGTTGGGGTGAAAGGGAGAGGGGGGAGTGTTTTGGAGGGTTTTGGTGCCTCTGTGGGGCTTCACCTCTAGCCAGGACCCCTTGGCACAGGTGCCAGTTGCAAAGGACTGCAAGAGGGCAAAAACAGATGACTAAAATGCCCATTCTCAACACCTGGCTACTGGCTTTGGGATGCTGGAGGAAAGGGGCTGGCAGGGTGTTCAACCCATCTCCTCACCATCTCTCAGAGGGCTCCCACCAGCTCTCACCCTCTGGAACTCAGCTCCCAGTAGAGACCAGTTAGAAACAGGACAGGGGTTTGCTTTCAGTGTTGGAGCGAGCTGCCAGAGGTATCAGCGCTTCTCTAAATATAAACCAGAAAACAGGAAATAATGATCTGTCCTAATTTAGTTCCTTTCATCTAAGGATTCAAAGCATCTGACAGCATCACGAAGAAATATACAAGGGAAGACACTGCAACCTGCATGGAAATGCAGCCGCTGCAGAGGTTTCTGTGCAGCTTTTTGCTGAAGGTTGTATTGCAATACCTCACTTGGCAGCCCCAATCCCTCCTCAAATTCCCCCAGTTTCATGTCACTGAGACCAGGACCTGAAAAGTCAGCCTGGGAATGGGTGATGCTCTTGCAGCTTGACACCGTGCACAGCTGGCTCAGCACCGCCGAGCGTGGAGGAGTGTTTATTTAATCAATTAATTGAATTAATTAATTTTCAGGAGAATGTTGAGAAAAATAATAGGAAGTGCCAGCAGCCCTGCCAGCTGTCTGGCTGTGCAGCAATGGGAACAGGGGCATGATCCATACATGTGGCTCAGGGGAACACAGTGAGCCTGGTCATGTGGTGCTGGGGCAGATGTGAATCACAGAATCATGGAATGGTTGGGGTTGGAAGGGACCTACTCTCGGCCACAGGCAGGGACACCTTCCACTAGCCCAGGCTGCTCCAAGCCCCGTCCAATCTGGCCTTGAAGACTTCCAGGGATGGGGCTGCCACAGATTCTCTGGGCAACCTGTGCCAGGGCCTGCCCACCCTCACTGTTACAAATTTCTTCTTTATATCTAGTCTGAAACGATTCTCTTTTAGTTTAAAGCCATCACTCCTGTCCTATTGCAACAGCCCCTGCTAAAAAGTCTGTTCCCATCTTTCTTATAAATCCCCTTTAGGTACTGGAAGAGGCTCTAAGATCTCCCTGAAACCTTTTCTTATCCCGACTGAACATCCCCAGTTCTCCCAGTCTGTCCTCAGAGCAGAGGGGCTCCAGCCCTCAAATCATCTCCATGCCCTCCTCTGGACCCACTCAAACATGTCCATGTCTTTCTTGCACAGATGTTGCAAGTGAGAAGACCCTGATCTGGACCATTCCAGCAACACTTTCCTGAGCACACCCAGCTGCTGCAGAGCCTGGGCACTTGAACTGCTGTGTCTCCCCTTTCCTGGCACTGCCAGTCCTACACCTCTGCTGTCCACTGAGCCCCTGTGTGTGCTTTGCCCCAAGGCCTTTGCTCTCACCAAGTCTGGCACACTGGGATTTCCTTGCCCTGGAAACTAAAGAGGATGATCCACCAGTTTTACATGCAGGCATCCTCTGTCACCCACCCCATGGTGCATCAGCTCCAATGCAGCTGCAAGAAAGATGTTCTTTGGCTATCCCTGAGCTTCTGCAACATTGCTGTCCCTCTGCAAAGGTTCCTTCAGGTTTGGCATTGAGGTCTAACCCCCCCTTGGTTCCTGTCCCCACATTTTGCCATCTCTACATCTGGGTCAAATAATGAGCTGTGACTGGGTGCTGAAGTGGAGCCCAGCTGGCTGTCACTGCCAGTGGCAGTGCCACTGCAATCTCTGTGTCATCACACAGCAGTGACAGCCCTCTGCCCTTCCAGCTGTGCCCAGGTGTGGCCAGGCAGGGCTTGGCCTCAGGAGCAAGAAGTTCATAAAAGAAATGTGGGAGGCAACGGATTTCCACACTTAATTAACTCAACAAATTAATCCCAATTAGAAGCTGTAATTGGGATTATAATGGTTAATCATCTTTCCCTCCAAGCCATAACTGCACTATCTGTCTTAACTATATTATAAAAGGGGGGGACACAGAGTGATGTGTCTCTGACATTGGACCTGCCACTGCTGTCACCCGGGCACACCCTGGGGGGATCAGATTGGGTCTGGTCCCCCTGACATGCTGCTCCCCAGGGCAGGGGACAGGTCAGGGACCATCACTGTGTGACCCAGTGACCCCCTGCAACTGAATTGCACCATCCCCACTTCTTCAAGAACACTGAATTTGGCTGCTCGAGCTCCCGAGAGGAGCTCTTGGGAGGTTTCCTACCAGAAAACTGAAGTGCAGGGAATTTTCATGGACTTCTCCACTGCTGCTTTATGCTAAGAAGAGCCTGACTGAAAACATCTGCTTGTTCTTCTTTTTCTGAGCACATTAATAAAACAGTGTTCTCCCGTGATGGGTTGGTCTCAGCAGGAATATGCAGCAGCCCTTTCCTCCTGCTCTGCTCTTGATCACATTTGTTGTCCCACTGGTGCCAGTGGGCTCTGGACCCCTTGGATTCCAGAGGTGGCTCGGGACTAAGTCCAGCCCTGGCTCCAAACTGCCCCTGCTTCCCTTCCTGCTCCCTAAAGCCCAGCCAGCAAAACCCCAACACCCCTTCCCTGCACCCCTCTCCTGCTCAAGGAAGCTCCTGTCAGAGCATCACAGCACACCTTTGCTGTTACCTTGGGGAGTTTTCTTCTGGAGCCATGGGATGAGAACCATGCCCAGCAGCCATGACCCCCCACCTGGGCATTGGGAAAGATGCTGCCAATGCCAGTTTGGCTGTAGATCCTTTCTTACCTTCCTGAGGACTGGCCAGGGGGCTGAAAGGTGAGCACTTGGAAAGGCTTAGCCCAAAGCACTGGATCCCACCATGGCCCCAAAAGGATTATTGGATGCCCAGTGTCCAGGATGCATCAAAGTGGTCGGGCAAAGCTCTGTTAAATGCCTCAGAGAGGACAAACTCACGGAGAAAATCACTAGTGCCAATATTTAGCAGCGCAGAAAAATAGAGGATTATACTCCTTATGTTTGGCTCAGCATTATCCAAAGCCACAGAGAACTTGTGTGCTGCAGCTCCCGGGGTTATCTTCCATGCAAGCCTGTTTTGCTGCAGAGGGAGGGAGGGTGATGCTCTTGGCATCCTCCTCCTCCGGCCGCCTCGGCACAGCCGGTGCCTTCACACCTGCCCACCTCCAGCTCCTCCATCGCCCACCAGGGGCTCCATTGGCTTTGTAGCTGCTATTTCAGTTGGGTGTTTTTGTTGTAAGTGTTGTTGAACAGGAAAAATAAAAACTCGAGGCCCCTGGTGGTATTTTTAGTCCCGTATCGGTGACTAGCTCCGAACCGTCAACAGGACTGTAAAATAAAATCAATCTGCATCTGCCGTGCGTCATTTTTTACAAAGCTTGTCTCCTTCTGCTACCAGAGGGATGGTTTTACAACCCTCAGTTTGGGAGAGCGCCAAGTACCTGCCAGGCAGCCCCAGTGCAGCTGACAGCAGTGGGAAACCAGCGGGGATGGGGTGAGGGCAGGCAGAGGGAAGAAAAGGGGATTCTCATTGAGTTTGCAGCAAGCTCGTGCCTCATCTGGCTACTCACCCACAGGTGAGCTGCACTGGTTGTACTGGTTTGCTTGCAGGGCGGAGCTGCTGGGGGAAACTGGGGGAGTCACTGGGGACTGGGGGGAAGCTCTCAAGCAGCGGGGAGCTGCTGTGGAACCCCTGAACAGCATCCCACCACCCTGGGTGGGGAGGGAGAAGACTTATTGCCATGGAGACTGATGAGAGAGTTGAAAACTGGCTGCCATAGAAACCAATTTGGGAGTCTATGGGTTGTGGGGATGGTGGTCCATGTGGCATGGGATGGATAGGACAGTTGGATGCTCCAAGGCAGGGCTGGCCCCACTGCATTCCCCTAAATGAGCTATCAGGGGCCAAACTGCAGTAATGTGTTCCAAACTGGGGAAGTGAGCAGCCCAAACTGGGGCAATGCAGGCTGATGGGGAAAGAGCCGATGGATATTTCTGGCTCTTGGCCACACAACCTGCCAAAGCTCAGGACTGTGAATTGAGCAGGAACACGAACACTAAAGAGCTGAGGGTGGAACTGCAGCATGAGACACATCTCCCAAGAGAAGTTACAGAGGCTGGGAGGGAAGAGTAGCACTGGGGTGAGGGGCTGGCAGGAGCAGTGGGGAGGGTGGAGGATGCCCTCTACTTGGCAGCAGTGAGGTGACATGAATAGCACTGACCAGCTCTTCCTCCCCACCCAGAACCAATAAGGCATCTCCTGTTTGGGTTTTGTGTTTGTTTTGCTTCCTAAACCAGAACTTTGGGAAAATGGGAGAGGCCTCATCAGCTCTGGGCTGAGCCTCTCCTTTGCAAGAGGGAGATGTCTTCAGGGGGGACTGAGGTGGCTTTTGTCACACCTTTTAAACACTCCAGGATGCTTTTGCCCCTTCCAGCTTTGCTCCTGGCACAGACCTGGCTGGCATATGTGGGCTGGCAGGGTCTGAGGGTCACCCACATCAAAGGAGAAGCAGCTCTGTGTCCCCTCCACCCCTTTTCCCTGCATTCAGCAGCATCTCCCCACCATCAGCTGGCAGAAGGATCATCCATGTGCAGGTGATGAGCACCTCTCCACCAGCTGGTATTTCTCCAGCCACCCACTCACCTATTTTATGAGCACAAAGGCACTCACTGACATTTGCAGTCATTATTTTCTGCTGTGAAGCTGCTGGGTCAGATGTGACACTGGCCATGTCCCCTGGCTCCGTGGTGGGGGAAGCTGCCTCAAGTCAGGACATCCTCCCACCCCAAACATGCCCTGCAGAGCCAGAGGATGCTCTGGGTGTGAATTCCAGGACTGACTATCTCTACTTGTGATGGGATGAATTGATGGCAAAGGGATGGGAGCACCAGAGACCTAGGAGAGGAGATGAGGGTTCCTCACAGCTGTGGTCCTAAAAGCACCTTTCTGCCCTTGTTTCCCATTCCCAGCAATCTGGACACAGTAGCCTGGGGCCAACCTGGTCTCTAGTGAGCCCATCCCGTGGTGCAGGGAGGGTGGGAGCACCTGGTGCCTACAAAG
The DNA here is from genome assembly GCA_035222235.1 of Margarornis squamiger. Lineage (NCBI taxonomy): Eukaryota > Metazoa > Chordata > Aves > Passeriformes > Furnariidae > Margarornis > Margarornis squamiger. Next base: position 7,685,817 of record JAWWTY010000038.1, read on the forward strand.
GGTTGTTAGAGGTTAGATTTGGGCTGTGCTGGTGCAGATGGGGGGCTCTGGGATGTCCTGGAGCTTGGCTGCAGGAGAGGGGTGGTTGAGAGCCCTGAGGCTCCTCAGTGAGTTGATAGCCTCACCCCTGTGCCCCGTGGAGAGGGTTGGGGTGGTGTTGGCAGCAACAGGGGTGATGGTCTGGGGGCTCTCAGGGGTCTCTTTAGTCCCAGGAGCCAGACTGAGCTGGGCAGACTTGTGGCCAGGACCCCAAGGTTTGGAGGTAGATCCTTCTGTAGATTAAAGGGCTGTGCCCCTCCAAGTGCTGTGCTGGTGCCCAAGAGCTCAGTTTCCCGTTGCAGGGGCTGAACTCAACTCTTGTGATAACTGCAACCTCAAGATGCCCTTTAATTTTTAATGCTTCAATAAAACAGTAATTACAAACACTGGAATTGGGTGTCTTTTAAGCACAAAGTATTAACTTCATGGGGTTTAATTATTCAGCAGAAATTAATGAAAGTGGGGCTGGATCCTGTTGGCTTTTCCTAGCAGGGCTGCTGCCCATCTGCTGTGCAGAGGGGAGGGCTGGGGGTAGGATGGAGGCTACCACTGGTGCCTCAGGGTTACTCAGGAGTGACTGGGTGCTTTAGAAGCCAGGGCAGAGGTGTGTGTGGGACCAATGCACTGGGCCGGGTCAGGGTGAGGAGATTTCTGTCCTTCTAAAGGGCTGAAGGACTCCCCCACTAAATGGCTCTTTCTCTACTCCCTGCAGGATTTGCAGCCCAGGCAGTGCAGGATCTCTGGGAGGTCAGTGACTGCTGTGACCCGAGTGATGCCATTGGAGTCTGTGCATTAACCACAGTGGGGTAGCCAAGACAGGTGGCAAGTCAGGAGGTGACATGACCCTGTGGTTTCCTCCCACCCAGTGCCTGCCCCCTGACTGGAAGGGGACTCAGGAGCTCCAAGTCTGTGTTTTCTGGAGTTTTCTGCAGCCTGAATTGTGCTCTGAGTTCCCTGGGAAGGTTTCAGGTTTGCTTTTAATTACTCTGCCCTGGCACAGTGTAGTTCAAAAGCACATTTGCTGGGCAATGGTCTGTGGAGACCCAGAGAGCTCCCAGGACTGCTTAAATATAGCAAAACAGTTGGTGTCTTGGCAAAGCTTGTGGATTTGGGCTGGCTGATGTTGGACCCCCTCCCTGCACAGCATAGCAGTGGGATGGGGAAAGCCTTGATGGAGGAGAGCGAGGGATGGCAAAACAGGGGGATAAAACACTCCCTGTGAGGAGTGAAGAGGGGAATGGGGCCTGTTGGGGTTCTCCAGTTCCTTGCACCCACATCTCATCCATAAAGCCCCTTCTCCATGTAGGCATCAGCCAGTCACATCACCCCATCCTCAGCAGCATATCCACTGGATGAGGTCTCAGGGAACCATGTTTGCCAGAAAAACAAGTTGTTCCTGTTAATATCAATAGTTAACTGTCATAACTTCATCAGTAAGTCAACCTGTGTGCAGTGGGATGGTAAGAAAACAGTGAGAATGAGGGCTCCTGGCGAGATGGAAGTGGAAATGGCTGATTGTCACGGCTGGGGGAATGAGCTGAAGTGAGTGGAGGAGGTGAGGGCTGGTGGGGGGAGTAGGGTGGTGATGAAGGCTCTGCTGATGAGGTGTTGGGGATGGGGAAGGAACGTGGACTCATTTGCAAGGGAAATGAAATTATCACCTGCTTTGACTGCTGTCCTCACACCACAGAGCCTGATGAGCTGTGCAGGGAGGGGGCTGGAGTGGGTGGCCCTGGGAGCACCCAGCACCCTCATGCAGGAGGGGTTGCTGTAGCCCCCCGAGGCTCTGGGGTGATCTGCTACCAAGGGATGGGTTTGTTATTTCCCTTACCAGCACTCTACTCATCAGAGTCTCCTCTTGCCCTGTTTAGGCTGTATTTAGGGAAGGTCACAGCAGTGAATGGTGGTCAGCCACTCCTGGAATAGGAGTGGTGGGATAGAGGGAGGAGATGATGCTGATCAAGAAGAGATCTCTGCTGAAGCAAGTGAATCCTGGTGTAGTGATGGCCAGGACACTTGTGCTGTGACATTGCTGTCACACAGAGTCATGTCCCCAAATGGACATCTCATCACATCTGTGGCAGAGGTTTTGGCTTGCTTGCAAGTGCTGGGGATGTGGGGAACTTCTGCCTGGGGTGGGGCAGCAAGACCATCCCTTGGGGCACAGGTCAGGGCCTCCAGCCTGTGCTAAGGCCAGGGTATAACCAGCTTCATCCCGTGCTGGGGATGCTCCTCTTCTGTAATGTGAGTATTTTCTCATTCCCACCCCATAAATAGGGCATCAGTGGTTCCTGGGTAGGAACACAGCTCCCTGGTCTCTGTTTGTCAGGGTGATGTTTGCTGGCCTGGGAAGAGAAGGGAATTTGGCTTAAACAAGGAGCATTGGTGAGGGAAGGGGTGATTTAACTGTCTCAGTTAATGAGTTGTGGCAGTGCTGCTCTGGGTGAGAGACCCGACTGCCCCCCGCCGGCTCCACAGAGAGAGTTCACAGCCCTGTCACCAATCATTTGGGGCATTTTATTTGGGTCTAACTTTGATTTAACTCCAGTAGATTATAAAGACAAAAAGTCATTCCAAGGCATTTTACTCAGAGGGGGGAAAAAAGCCCAAAACAGGGTAGTTTGATGTTGTCAAAATGATTTCCCACTCCTTCCAAATAATCTCACAAAACTGACCCAGATTTTACAAGGCACTCCGGTTTTCAAAGAGCTGCCTGTCTGTGCAGGAGATGGGTCTGTAAAATATATATTTTATTTTTTTTCTCTCTCAGTAGTTTCACAGAGCCTGTGCATTGCCTCAATCCTGTGGGATCTGTACAGGTGTGGTGCTTTGTGGGAAACACAATCCAGCCTCTCAGCTCGCCCCAGAGCTGTAAAGCTGCTGTGATGCTCCCAGGAATGAGGTGAGATACTCCAGGGAGAGGGTGCAGCATGTCTTCATGTGCAGGAAGAATGGAAAACCCCGGATCACAACCAGGTGTGACAGCAACACTGTCCCAGCCATCTTACAGAACATCCCATCCTTTGCTTTTTGGGAAGCTCAGGCTGACACAGGGGGTGAGTGGAGGCGAGCAGAGGATCAAAACTCATTGGTGATGTCGTGCCCTGGAGCTGCCTGGAGTGGCAGGGAGAGCTGAAAGCTTTCATTTGAGAGAGGATTGTTAGCAGGGTGATGGAGAGGCCAGCGCTGGGTTAATTGCTGCTTCCTTGTTTATTTAGTTAATTGCCTGGGTGCTGGAGAAGAAGGAAAAGGCAACCCTGTGCTGTGTATCCTGAGAACAAGCAGGGCTGGCTGGCACTGTGCTCCCAGCTGATGGACTCCTGCTGGCCACTTGCTTGGCTCACCAGAGCTGTCCCTGTTTTCAAGAGTTAATGATGGTCTGAATGAATCTGGCTGATCATCCCAGGGCCTGCGGGGGCTGCATGGAGGTGGGCAGAGCTATGGGAGCAATTCCAACAGCTCCCAGCTAAACAGCCCCGCTTGACCTGGGGACATGAAGTGTGTAGGTGCATGGTGAAAGAAAGCACAGCCGTAGGAACATGTTAAGTGAGCGTGGTAATGGCTATGGGTGCATCTCACAGGATGCCAGGGCTCTGTGCTGTGTGCTCACCCACCTTGGCCGTGCCCTGCTCGTGAGAATCTGAGCACTGAGTTTCCTGGCAGGAGATGGAGCCCAGGAGCACCAAGGGGACTTTTGACAAGGGCATGGAGTGGTAGGACAAGATGTGATGGCTTCACACTGACGGAGGGCAGGGTTAGATTGGATATTAGGAAGAAACTCTCTGTGAGGATGATGGAGCCACTCCTCCAGCATAGGTTGCCCAGAGAAGCTGTGACTGCCCCACCCCTGGAAGTGTTCAAGGCCAGACTGGATGGGGCTTGGAGCAACCTGGACTAGTGGAAGGTGTCCCTGCTCATGGGATGGGTCGGAATAAGATGAGCTTTAAGGTCCCTTCCAGCCCAAGCAGTTCTGTAATTCTCTGCTGTGATTGTGCCTTTAGCAAATGAAGACACATGGATGTTTCCAAAGGAGGCTGCTGTAGGCAGGTGCAAAGTAGGCAGTTACCTTGCAAAAACGGGGAGGTGGGGAGAGAGGAAGGGAAAAACAAGCCAGATGAAAGCAGGGACTGTGCTGAAAGTGCCTTCTATTTATGATCACACAAGGTCAACAATAATCCCCACAGCTACAAGCACATAAAAATTGATTCTTTGGTGAAGAGATTGATGGATTCATGGTCAAGGCACATTCCCCTGATCCTGCTGCCCTCAACACTGCTGGAATTTATGGAGTTGGTGTTGTTTCTCTGTAGAGGACTGAATAACTTCTCAAAAAGCGACCACTTGCATTTCAGACGTGAGGCCCTCGGAAGTTGCTGTAAATAAGGGAAATCCTTCTTCCAGCTGCTGGGCTGTATTTCCAGAGGTGAGCAGCTGCCTGCTGGGGGTCAAGGCTCTTCATCCTGCCTCAAAACTTGGCGGGAGGTGAGTGGGGGGATCCTCACATTTCTGCATGAAATCTCCCCTCGTCACCTCGGAGAGGTGAGCTTTATGGAGGTCATATCCCACCCAAGGCCAGTGCAGAGGTGTGCAAGGCAGACCCCGTGAGGCTAAAGAAGAGACAAGGTTTTCTAACGCCTTCAGCTCCTTCCCTAACACTTCCCAAACAAGCTCATCTCACCACTCAGATGTCAGCTGGAAATCTTCTTCATTTCTTTATTTTAAAAATACCCAGCTTTAAAGCTGCAGTGTTTGAAACCACTTCGTTTTTTCCACAAGTGGCAGGAAGCTACCAGACAAAGCCCATTTATTTTTCACAGCTTCATCCCTGCAGCTCTTAAATCCTTGGCACTACTGAATTCCTGAGAAGTTCACTGGATGCACAAGCAGCACAGGCAGCTGAAACATCCCTGTGAGTAGTTTGTGCTCTGTACCTCTTGTCTGGTGACCAGGCAACTTTAGGTGTGCTCTAAAGGCATTTCTGCCAGTCCTTCTGCACAACTGCATCGCATTGAGTGAGTTATATAAACTGCTGCCACTCAAAGGGATCCAGGCAGTGGGTTTGGGAGGTCAGGCAGGGATGGGCTGGTGGGGATGTGCAAGGAGAATCAATGGCAGGCTTTTTAACAACCACGCATGTATCGAACAAAGCTTTTTAAAAGCCCTTCAGGCAGCAGTGGGCTCCTCCTGTATCATGTGATGGGCTTTGTCATGCCAGAAATAGGGATCCGTGGAAGTGCTGCTGCCACGCTCAAGGAATGCTTGTTGTTCATCCTTCTTGTGTTGGTGGGGGTTCTCCAAATCGAGGTGTGAGGCTGGATTGTGGCTCCTGGCTCAGGCCATACAGCCTGTGGTCCTGCACACCCTGCCCTGCTGAGGGCTCTGCTGTGGCCATGGAGGGAGGAGGGTCCCAGTGGGCTTCCTTTCTCTCTGGTGTCCATGCCGCCTCCAGACAACCCCTTGTGTTGCTGCGGAGAGATGTCTATCACTGCTGTGTCACCAGAATGAGACAGGCAGTAAATAAGGTCAGCTGGAAAGGAGCAGAGGAGCTCACAGCCATGAGAGGTGAAAACTAAGTGGCCCGAGCATGGGCAGAAATGTCACGTTCAGGAATGTTGCTGGGAGATGTCAGTGTTGGTTTGTGTTGCTGCTGGAGTTGTGCCACTCACCTGCCAGCTCAGTGTGGGACCCCGGGGTCTGTGCTGTGCATCTGGAGCTCCATGTGCTGGATGGAAGCAGTCCCCATGATGTCCCTCGAGCTGCCCTGGAGCCCAGGGACCTTGCAAACATATCTTCAGGTGGCAGGAAGGCAGGCAGTTGACTCAATCCCCTCTTTGACCCAAATTTCAGCGTCTTTGGAGCAGTGCTGAGCTTCCTCTGAGAGGGCTGTGCAGCCACTTGCTCTCAACTCGCATGCAAACACTTGATTGGAGGCTGTTGCCTTTTTGCAAGCTTTCCCAGCTGGAAAATGCTGCTGTGGAGTTTGCTGTGGCTTTCCTCCTCACAGTGGTGCTGAGCAGTCCCCGTAGAACATCCCTCACAGAGGGATCCCACCCTCCACACAGCCGGCTGCCCCTTTGGCTTCATGATTTTGGGACCCGCTGGGAGGGTGGGAAGCACAAACCAGGATTACAAAGCAGCAGTGAGGGAAATGCCAGGGAGCCTTGGCCAGCCCTGGGCATTAAAATGCCATAGCTTTTCATCCCCTGGTATCCCCCTGCAGCGCCTCAGCCCATTACAAACCCTTCCTCTGCTGAGCAGCAATTCCACACAAATCCTTCAGTATAAAGCTGCTTCCCAGAGGGGTTTTAACAAACACTGGGTGAAGCCTGGTGATGTCTGCTCCAGTTCCCTGTGCATCCCAGCACCAAAGGACCCTGTATTTTCATCTGCCCTCCTGGACCAGCTCTGCCAGCTGCGAGCAGAGGTCACCAGTGCAGCTCTGTGCTCCCTGCCAGGCTGGCAAACCGGCTCATGGTCCCAATTTAACCTCCTCCTCCTTCCTACAAGCGGGTAAACAGAAAAACCCATTTCCCTCTTCACCTCCAGCCCCGGCTCCCTGGGCTCCTGGTGCCAGATGGCAGCGAGCAAAAGGCTTTTCTGCCCATCTCTCCTGCCAGCCCGTCACGGCCGCGCAGCAGCCAAAGGAGGAGAAGCTCTTTCCCAACCCTCTCTCCAGTGCTTTGCACCATCTGCAGCAGGAGCCCACGGGGCTCGGCCAGTTGCTCAAGGCACTGCCTGAATAAGCAGCATCCTTCCCAAATGTGAAATTGGAAGCGAGGGGAGCTGGATCAGAGGCAATGGGGGTGTGTGTGGGAGCGTGCTGCCTTCCCTGCGAGCAGCCAGGGTAGATCTCCATAGTATCACTCCTTTTCTCTGTCTCCCTTTGCTCTTCTCCCAGTGTCTTTTGATGGGTGTTCAAAGCAGCCTGGCCTCAGAAGACACGCTGCAGGTAGCTTTTATAGGTGGCTGTAAGTTTCCTGCTGGAAGAGCCTCAACATGGGTGTTTGCTGCCTGCAAATGCTCTTTTGCTCACTTTCTTTGAGGCTGTTGCAGCTTCACAATATTTTGATTCACCAGGGAGAGCTCAACGTGGGCCAAAGAGCAGCCACGAGTCCTTCTGGGGGTGGCTGCTGGTCCCAGTGCTGGTTTGGAGGGAACTGGGCAGAGAGGGGTCCTGCCCATCACCCTCCTCTCAGGGCTGAGCCCCAAGGCCATGGCCAGCTGTGGGAGTGCTCATGTGCACTGTCACTGTCACATGAGGGCATCAGGCCAGAACACCCGGGGGAAGGAACCTGTATTCCCGCTTGGCTTATTTCCTGAAGGAAATAATCCAATTTCGCCCATGTTTTTTGTATTTGCTTTAGTTTTGAACAGTTTTTTTTTCTAACTGGGAAATGGGGAAAAGCATCCTGCTTTGTGAGGGGGTAACTAATAGACCCCAGAGCAAGGACTGCTCAGAAAACACACTGTATAATGTGGTGGCAGCTGAGAGCTGTCATTCCTAGAGCTCAGTTCATGCTCTGTGAGCAGCAGAAGGGTTAGTCCCTGTGCTGCAGAGAGGATGGGTGGCTCTTCCCTGCTGTTCTCCCAGTTTTAAATGAAAGCTGGGATGCTACAGGGGACCCCGATGGTACCCATGGCTCTATGCAAAGTGCTGGTTAGGCAGCTCCCACAGGATCCCCAGCTTGAAGCCTGGGACCCGTCACAGGAGGAAAACCAAAATCGTGTCTGTGTCAAAAGCAAGATCTGAAGCTGCTCTGCTGATTTCCCAGGTGAGATCTCTGCCAGTGTTTAAAAAGGATAAATGAGACGACCTGGATAATTACAGGCCTGTCAACTCCACTTCGATCCCGGGCAAACTGATGGAGTGGCTGATGTGGGAATTGATTAATAAAGAATTAGAAGAGAATAACATCAGTAAATGAAAGGGAAGTTGTGTCTATCAACAGGTTGAAGGCAGTAGGTTTTGCAGAAGCAGCTTTTTGGGGCAAAGCTGGCTGGTTTGGAGAGTGGGTTTGTGTGAAGTGTTTCACTTGGAAGACAAACAGAGTGAAAGTCAGAGTGATGAGCCCAGCAGGGCACAGGGTGTTGTGCCACCCAGCTGGATGTCAGCGTGGGGCACGAGGTTCCTATGCCTGTTGTCTCCATCCCACCCCAGCTTCAAGCTGTGCCCCTCTGGACAAACAGAGTCCCATCCAGCATCCCACTGGAGTCACGTTGTCGTGGCCATGCAGGGACCAAGCACAGAGCTGCTCTGAGGTGACCTGAGGACAGAAAACACCAGGAAAACATGCTCCTGCCCTGCTCATTCCAGCACTGCGCATCCCCACGTGGTTTTTTGGCCTCCTTGCAGCCAGGAAGGGGTGTCAGCATCCGTGCAGGATCCATCCCAGTGCTGGCTGCAGTGCTTGCCTCCTTTTCCAGTTGCCATAGGAACAGACAAAGGCCTCTAAAGCATCACAGTGGGGTGCGTGTCTAGGTCATGCTGTGGAGCAGGCAACCATTTTATAGTGATAATAAATTCAGGGAATTGGGAATTTGGCCGAAGTAGCACGCAAGGAAAGGGCTTGAAAAGGCAGAATGGAGATAAATGAATGAAAATAATTTTATGACAAATGGCTGTACGTTGTGTTAGACCTAACTGAAATCCTTCTCTGGAGTTCAGGCGAAAGGGTCCGGGAACACAGATTGTAAGGAATTATTTGTCCCTGAAGCCTGAAGATAGAAAGGCAGAGGCAGAACCTGAAAGTGTTTAGGGACTATTGGATTTCAAAAACCTTGGTTATCTGCAGTCCCTGTGCTGTCTGGCTGTGAATTACTGCTGGCCAGAGATTTACCATCCCTCCATTTGTGTGACAGGAACTGGAGAGGCATCAAATCATCAGAGACAAGAGCTGGCCAAGCAGAGACAACCCTCTGAAGGTCATTGAGAATCTGCTGGAAACGTCTGCACAGGGAATGGAGTCTCTACAGAGCCCTGAAGGTCTCCCAAAGCAGCACAGGGCTGGGGATGGCTGGGAGGTCCCCCGGGATCTTGGGAAGCTCCTGGGTCAGCTGGTGTTGGCAGAAGGTTGATTTCTGGGGCTCTCACTCATGTGTTCATACTTGGCTGATCCTCTCCTGCATTGTGGGGTGGAGATGCTCTCATGCTGCAGCCCAGGCTGCTGCTCGGGTGCTCTCCACCATCCCAGCAAATTCCCTCAGTTTCCTGCCAGACCTACGTGCTGTGCAGCACCTTTCGTGCTTGCTTTCCCCTGCCTGGTGAAGCAGAAGCAAACTCTTTGCCAAGACACTCTTTGCTAACAGAGCCCATCCCCTCTGTGTTCACACCCGCTTTAACACATCCAGTTTCTACAGCGAGCGCGTGGCAGTGGGAAAACACGTGGGCAGCTGGTGTGGGAGATGGTGGCAGGTCACTGCCTAGAGCTGGCACCCAGGGCAGCAGTGTCCTTGCATGCTCTAATGAGGATGAGGGGGCTGAAAAATGGGTGGAATCAGGTATAACAGGCAATCTTTGTGTTTTACAAGCCCTCAGAGCACTATCAAAGGAGGCAGGGCTGTTGGGTGATGCAGCCTCCTGTTCTCCCCAGCCCAGCACTGCTGGCATGGCATAGCAAGCTCAGTGAAGCCCAAGTAGGCATCCTCCTCCCCAAACCCTTCTCCATCCTTCCCCTAATTGAGCTGAGATTTTAAATGCCTTTTATCTCCCCGTGTCCTCTTGGCTTCAAGAAGCAGAATTTCTCATGCTGATTTAATCACCTCGTTATGTCAAACAAGTTCAGATTATTTCGAGGATGGCTAATAGGTGCCAATTTATACCTCCTGGCAGCACAACGCCTGTGCTTTGCCTTAGCACTGTGTTTTTGGCAAGACAAAGAAAGCCTTGGGCTGTTGCTTCATACGGCAAACAAGTATCAGCTGGGACCTGGGACATCTGGTCCTGGTGCTTTTGCTTTCAGCTGATGCCCAGTTTGGTTTAACAAGGCAATGGTGAGAACTAAGAAATTACGGAGCTGGGATGTGGCCAGAGCTCAAGTCAGGCAGGCACCAAAATCTGCAGCAACTCATCCCTGCTGCTGTGTCCTCGAGCAGGGAGCCAGCTGTGGGGTCTGCTCCCTCCTGGGGATGACCCCTTTCCAAGGCTGGGCAGTGCAAAGGTGCCTCTCACCCTTCCCAGAGACCAAATTTCCACTTGTGTGTTCCAGCAGAAGGAATTGGACTCTCCCTGTCCTTCCATCATCCCATCCACAGCAAAGAGCAGGTCCTACAGCCCTGGCTACAGAGCACCTTTCCCCATGCTGGCTTGAGGGATCTCCTCTCTTTTCTCATGGCAGGAGGATGATGGGGAGATGAGATGAGATGAAGCTCAGATGCTCAGGTCTCCTTTTGGAAGCACGGCAGGGACCTGATGGAGAGGATGGGGCAGGCACAGCTTATTGTGGTTCCACTGCAGGTAATGGGCTTCAAATGGGGGTGTCAGAGTGGCCATGTCTCCCCTGTGTCCTGGGAGTCAGCAGTGCCCTGGGGCACCCTGTGGGGATGGGTGGCCTTGTCCCTGTGCATCCCAAAGCAGGGAGGGCCTGGGGCAGTCCTGTGCCAGCCATAGAATCTTTAGGGTTGGAAAACACCTCTAAGATCATCAAATCAAACTGTTAACCCAGCAGATGCTCAGCTCCTGGAGCCAACTTGGCTGTTGGCATGTTGGCTCTGGGTCCTTCTCCCAGAGGAGACAGTGGCATTTTTAGCATTTCTTTCTCTGGCGTGGGCTCAGAGGGAGCCCCGGGTGACAAGCCCAGCAGAGCCAGCACTCTGGAAATGCTCCTCCTGCATGGAGCAATTGATGCCAAGACACAAGGCTGGGCAACATGTGGGCAGGGGAGTTGAAAGAACCCCAAGTTGTGAAGCAGATGTGACATGGGAGGCCCAGCCCTGGGGTCTCACAGCAGGCTGATGGTGGTAGATGCCCCTCTGAAGCCTTCTGCCTCTTCCAAGCAGGTGCTGGTAGCTATTTCCAGCCAAGCCAAAACATAGGGCATCTCATGCTGCTCTCACCCAAGCCCTTCCCTTGGAACAGCAGTAGGGAAGGGGAATACTTGCTCTATTTCAGGTTTTTCTTTGTTCCAGAAAGCCTCCCCAACTGCACAGAGTGTCTGCCGCTATTTTGAGGTCCCTTTCCTTCCCCGCCATCCCCAGGGGCTCCTCGCTGAGCAGTGGAATAGAAAACAACAGATTATTGCTACATCTTGCTGAGCTTCTCTCTTTCCCATGAAAGAAAGATGCTCTGGCTCGCTCGGGAGCGGGGGTGTGCTTTGGAAGGGAGTCAAAGCCAGACATGCCAGGAAGGAATCGGATTTTTTCCTGAATGTCTTCCTAGGATGCAGCCATAGCCAGTGGGAAGGCGCCCCACCATGTCCCTGCCTGTCCCCTGGGCTGCCCCAGGTCCTGCTAAAATCCAAACCCCTCTCTCCAGACATCCCTCCCTCTGCTCTGAAAGGACTGTGCTTCCCCCAGAGCAGTGGGAAGGACCACGGGAGCCTGGCATGGTGGGGTGTGAAGCCCTCACTGCTCCACAGTGGTGGGTTCCTGTGAAACTTGCACATCCTGCCCATAAAACACTTGGGAAGGGGTGGATTTGGTGGCTGTGGAGAGTCAGGATTCCACATCTCCACGCTGTGCCTCTGCATCATCCATTGTTTCCTGAGCATCATGGGTTGTGCATCAAAATGGAGCATCAGCCACCACTCTGGTTCCTTCCTAGAATCCCTGACTCTCCTCAGATCCCAGTTTTCTTTCCTTGACCCATACAGTCAGGAACAACTGTGGAACAAGTGTCTTTCCAAGCACGTAGTGTTGGATGGAGCTGGGACTGGGAAGGATTGAATGACCCTGGGCAGCTCTTGGAACTTGTAATTTAGGCTTTTTTAATGCACTCTTGGTGCTTGCAATTTGGGGTTTTTAATCCATGAGAGCTCAGCACCACCCTGAGGGTCACAGGGTGGGTAAGGCAGGGCAAGTCCCCTGCCACTGTCCCACCATGTCCCACCACTTCCCACTGCATCCCTCACCCTTCCCCAGCCCTTCCCAGGGTGGAAGGATTTTTAAAGCTGAAGACTATGGAGATGATTTATTTCAGCCACTTATTTCAATGATTATTTAAATTAGCAAAGCAGAAATCTTGGTTTGAATGATCAGCTTTGATCTTGTTTCTCATTTGTAGGTTTTATTTACTTTCTTAAGTTGATTCTTCTTTGTTGGTAACCAGCAACCTGCAGGTTTTATTCTTCTACAACTCCTCTGTTTTGCTAAACAGAGGAAAACATTTTATGTGTGTGAGGTTACTTAAGCAATTATGTAGCTTGATGCACATTTAGAGCAATTCTTTGTGCTTGCATTTTATATTATGTTATAATATAGGGAATGATGTATTTCTTTTTCATGAGATGGTTATTAATTTTAGACTCACAATGTATGCCATGCTCTCTTTGGATAGAAATTGCTTTTCTATTTAAGATGGCCAAAACCAGCATCAAAAATGTTTTTTATTAGTTAAATAAAACTATTTAAAATGTGCTAGCTACAGATGAAAAAATTAGCTTATCTGAGCGTGCATTTAAAACTGATTTCCTAAACAAGATAAGCACTACCCGCTAGGAGGGAGCTGAGTGCTTTGGTCCCAGTTTTCATATTCTTTATGGGTTTAAAATTAATCTATTACTTTGGTTTTATTCGCAGGCAGGAAAAGGCAAATGAGCTTTTCCATTTTTCCTCATCCCAAACTCTTTGGGTTTGTAATGACTAAATTAGTGGGAAATGTTGAAGCAGAAGGTATTTATTTTGCAGAGAGGCTTTTATTTTGCCTGCAGTTTCAGAGGGTGGTAATGCTGATAGGTGCTGGATTCATCCCTTCAGCCACTAAAACTTCAGTGATTTTAGAGCTCCTTTATAGAGCTGACAGCAACCATGTGCTGCTTCATGTTTTTATACAAGCTACTTAAATTACAGTGGGTTCCATTTCAACAATAAACTCCATTTTTAATAAAAAAAAGATAAAGAGAAACTGCTCTAAAAGTAGAAACACTCCAAAAATAAAGGTGGAAACCCAACATGGCAGAGCAGGCAGGGAGCACTTCAGCCCCTAATCTTTCCAGACACAGAAATTATTACTATGATTTGCCTTGCCACAGCACTGAGTCCAGTCCATAACTTCTATTTCTCCTTCCCAGGCAGGGGAATTTTTCCCCATTTGCAGGTCAGAGCGACAGTAATTGCCCACCACTGCCTGGCTGGGGTTTTCACTTTAACAATCCCACACAATATAAATGGCCTCGTGTTGTTATCAGCAGTTTTCTGCACACCAGGTCCGGTGGGTTATATTATCTCATGGAAAAGAATTCCGTGGATTGCACACAAAGAGGGACACAGACCATCCTAAGAAAGACAACAGATTATTTACATCATGCTAATAAAAATGCCCCCTGGGTGGGTAACCTCTCTCCTTTTGGGAGAGGTTGGAGCTGTTTTCAGGGCACATCGTGTAGCTTTGCCCCTAAAGGGAGCAATGCTGGAAGGAATTCCCAGTGTTGTGGCTCCCTCAGGCACTCTGGGAGTGGGGGAATTATTTGGCATTTCCAGGGATGTGGTTCCTGTGAGCTCAGGGGTGCCAGAGGACCAGCCTCGGTCCCCACCACAACCTGAGGATGTTTTGGGAGCTCCTCATGGATCTGGCTGCAGAAGCACCATCTGCCTCCCTCCCTGGGCATCGCTCCCACTGCAAAAATTTAATAATGAAAAAAAGGCAAAAGAAGGAAAACAGGAAAACAAGGCACTTCTGTGCTCTCGTTTCTCCGGCAACTGGCAGCAGTTTAATGTGTATATATCACTAATGCTGTTTTATGAGCTCCAGTCCTACTGGCATAATTTTTTTAAAATCCCTTTTCCAGTGTAATTGCTGTTTGTTTTGTCATTTCTCAGTGGACAATTACAGTTCAAAAACAAGAGTGCCTTTGAAGATTGCAGGCAGTGAGTGCGGGCTTCATTAACACACTATTAATACTCTATCGAAATGCACTTGAACTCCACCTGCCTGGGGCCTGGGACATGAAAATCTGGCTTTGCAAAGCGATGATTATTTGATCTATTTAAAATACTCACAGTATTACTCTGGTCTCCTGGATACATTTCAACGTCAGCAGTTTGGGAGGCTGAAAGATCTCCTGCAGGGTTGTTCCCTTACTTGATCATTCAGAAAAACTCACTGCAAAGGATAATCCTTATTTATTTCTCTTTCTGGAGAAGGGAAAAGGAGGGACAAACCTGACTCAGGCTTGATCCAGGGTGGGGTGCTTTACCTGCACTGATATTGGGATTAAAGTAACAGGAAGAATAGAAAGAGATTTTAATTCAAACAAGCATCTCCCCAGCCAAGAGCAGCTGGGGTCACCCCACTGAGGCTGCCAATCTCTTTAGGAGTGTATTGGAAGGCCTTCCAAGGCCTGAAGCTGCAGTGATGTCAAGAGTGGGAAGATCAGTTAAAAAAAAAAAAACCAAAGCCAAAAACAAAGACAGAGACAGAGAGAAAATAAGAAAGTTTCCTGGCTGGCTCAGCTTTAAACTTTATACTGCAAGGGAACATTTGCCCTGGCAAACTAGAGGTTTGTGGTGTCCCATCCATCCATCCACCCACCCGTCCGTCCATCCATCCATTCATCCACCCGTCCATCCATCCATCCATCCATCCATCCACCCGTCCATCCATCCATCCACCCACCCACCCGTCATCCATCCATCCATCCATCCATCCATCCATCCATCCATCCATCCATCCATCCAAGGCTTACTTAGGTGTTTAATGGCTCATCAGGAATGTTCTTCCTTAGTTAATACTGTTCATCATTCATGGAATAAACCTGTTTGCCAGGAATTGGTGCTTGGGGCTGCTGCCAGAGCCAGGCCCTGCCCCTGATCCACCACACCGAGCTCTGGCCTCAACTGGGAGCTCAGAGCTCAATAATAGCTTGTA
The DNA here is from genome assembly GCA_035222235.1 of Margarornis squamiger. Taxonomy (NCBI): domain Eukaryota; kingdom Metazoa; phylum Chordata; class Aves; order Passeriformes; family Furnariidae; genus Margarornis; species Margarornis squamiger. The sequence continues at coordinate 7,700,875 of JAWWTY010000038.1, forward strand.
TTAAAGATGCAAATGTGCCTCTGGACTTGTGTGCCAGGGCAAAGAGCTTTTCCTAAAGGGAAGGAAGGGTTCTTCTTGCTGCTGTGCACACAGTGTAAGTGGCCCTGGAGCTGGGAGGTGTCTGCTCGAGGCTG